>CM059189.1:11977716-12425080 GCA_030323885.1 Branchipolynoe longqiensis
GATAATAGCAGAAAAGTCAGGCACCTCTGTGATTGGCCTTTGAAACGAGCAGAGTGGCAAACTCTGTAGAAAGGCCAGGGAACCAGGCTAGTAGAACCTCACCATGCAAGCACTGCGAGAAAAGATCAAACAGGTGAACATCAGCGAAGGGTCTGTGAATGACATTGCACGCACACAACCAGCACCAGTTCACAATGGAGGAAGCTGCTGCGGGAAGATTGTATGTAAGAAGCCCCCACTAAAAGTAAGTACTCCACAGTGGGCGGAAAAGCTGTCCGCATCGCGAAATCTGACATAATTTAACCATTCTAAAACCACTTCAACCTTCATTAATTCTGCTTTGTTTGAAATGAAAATTATATGACATGAATGCCTGTTATTTTGTCTTTTAGAGTGTTCAATTTTTAATTAACACGATGAAATAAATTAGAGTCAATGGACACTTGTTTGGGTGTACCACTTCCCACTTAGCCACTTCCTTCCCTAAAATTGCTACCTTGCTGAGTATGGTCATCTGAGCTAAAAATAACCACCAGTGAAAGATAGTGAAGAAAGGGGCTTCATTAGCATATCAAGCATGGCTGTCTTTGAGCGGGAAATTTAATTGAACAGAAGGAGTGAAAACATTAAGGCGTTCATTTTCCTTGAAAATTAATCAGGATCGGCCTGAAAATTCTATCATCAGAAAGCTCAAGCCTTCCTCTTCCTTACCAGAACAATATTTGGTTGAGATTAATATCATACTCGGCAAGGTTGGTCTGAGAAATGACCAACTCTTCCTGTCTCCCGCACCACAACGATGAACATGGTATTGATTGAAGCTTCTGTTTCAGCAAAACAAAGTTTGATATAGCACCCATCAACGATGACTTTAGAGTATGGAAGGTGCCAGACATTTCTGAAGCCTGAGGGAATCTGTTTAATCATCTTAATAAAGTTAATGTCTTTGCGGCCTAGACTTGTAGTCAGCTAGCAATGCCTATAAAAGTGAACTTTCAGTTTTTGCCTCATATTAATTGAAAACATCTATGATCATATACAGCTTTTGATTCGGATTATTTTGGAATAAAAAATAGAGTGATAGTGTAAGTAGAACAGAAGTTATGATGTTTCAAAGAATTTATCATTAATCCTGATAATATTCCGTAGAAATTAAGCAATTTAGCAAGTTTAGCATGGAATATCTGAAAGAATAACAAAGCTAATCGTCTCGAAAAAAATGGAGCCTGCTATTTGTGCTAAAGAGAGTTGAGATTCTTTAATATTCGACAAATGATATGCAACATAGCTTTTGTGTTGGGGCCTTAAAAACCTAGATTTCCCTAATTTGGAAATGTGCACAAATAAGGGTGAAAAAATGAATCTTTAAAACTCATAATTTCAGAACTTTTCAAGGGGTCTATATAAATGATATATCACTGGAAGCGGATTTAAAAGATCTACACACCTATATAATTTTAGACACTGACACGTTAAAATACAACATCACTTTGGAGTACCTACTAAAAGGTTTCTATTCGGCGTAGTTCATAAGCAGCCCAGTAGAGAGTGTGCACTCACCTAGACGTGTGTAGAGCAGGTACTGCATGGAGGTACGCGGCTCCGTGTAGAGGATGGACCCGCGCATGGCGACCAGCGCCACCACAGCCTCCACGGCTGCACACACGGACAGGATGACGAGGTAGCCGAGCACATGTTGGCGCAGGGTCACCGCGCATGCAGACAGCGGCGAGAAGGGCACGACGCCCAGCACGACCCCCAGCACGATGATCCTACAGGAGCAAGAACAGAAGAAGGTGGTTAGCAGGGAGGGGCTTCGTCCAGTAACTAATGCACAGATTATTCACATGGCTCTCTCTATATATATATCTCTCTCTTCTCTCTCTCTTTTTCTGTCTACATATATACACATATACGATGTATAAGCAAGTATGCGAGTATAAAGGTGCAGAAGGAAATTCCTGCTATTATCCATTATTACTTGCTATACGATGTACCCATTACCTGCTATATGATGGCATACTATGTGTCTTGCCCCACCATCCATACGACTGGTGGCGCCGCTCTGTCTAGGAAAGACTGTCAAACTTTCCTGTAACATGTTCCTATTACTACTGAAGTCTATGGTGCCAGAGTTTTGGCATGATTGCCAAAATTAATTTCGCATGATTTGACGTCAAATATCTCCAAAGTCAGCCATTTAAAATAAAAGTTACTTCAAACTAAAGTAGACTATAATGATTAGTATAATGTATATATTTGAGAAAATGGCAGAAATTCAAAAGCATCGGACTATGCAACTTTAACTGCACAATTTGATGTAGGCCATATGTAAACTAGGCGGAATGTCTGAAATATGTATCGATGTATAATAGCATTTAGCAGTTGCTTAGTATATCATTGACATTTGCACCACGCACAAGACATATTATAGGTCATATACATACACATAGTCTGTACACAGGTTGTGTGCAGGCCTATCGTGTACGGTTAGTTTCTTTACAACGTACTATGGATATGTTGTAAATTTTAAATTATGTCAAATTCTGATATAATAAATACAGGACATACATATATAATAAATAGTAATAACAATTTAAATTCAACAGCACATCAACCTCATAATATGACATATTTACAACTTTGAATTCATGCTAAAACATGGCCGGGTAGGCTGGGGATCATGGCAGGGGTAAGCCGGGAGTCACGGCGGGGCAGGCCGGGAGGCATGGCGGGGGAAAGCCGAGAGTCACGGCGGGGTAGGCCGGGAGTCAGGGTGGGGCAGGCCGGGAGTCAGGGTGGGGCAGGCCGGGAGGCATGGCGGGGCAGGCCGGGAGGCATGGCGGGGGCTAGCCTGGAGTCACGGCGGGGTAGGCCGGGAGTCACGGCGGAGGTAAGCCGGGAGTCACGGCAGGGTAGCCTGGGAGTCAGGGTAGGGTAGGCCGGGAGTCACGGCAGGGTAGCCTGGGCGTTAGGGTGGGTAGGCCGGGGAGTAATGGCAGAGTAGGACGGGAGTCACGGCGGGGTTGGCCAGGAGTCACGGTGGGGATAGGCCGTGAGTTACGGTGACGGTAGGCCGGGTGTCACAGCACGATAATAGGAACAACCACAGAAATGATAATTGTACACATCTAATATCTACAATTATATCTAATATATATATTAGATATAACATATTATCTGAAAGATATAATTAGTTAATAAATATATATATTAGATATAAATAGATAATATATATTAGATATAATTGTACATATTACATGTGTACAGTTATCATTTCTGTGGTTGTTCCTATTATCGTGCTGTGACACCCGGCCTACCGTCGCCGTAACTCACGGCCTATCTCCACCGTGACTGCTGGCCTACCCCCGCTGTGACACTGAGCACCTCTACCATCTAATGTCTATCATTTAACATACATGAATAATAATCTAACAAGATGCTATTTTAACTATATGCTACCTACATGAACTTTCTAGATTAAGGCAATATCAATATCATTTGCAGAATATTGTAAACATGTACTAAGAACATTAATAATATAGCATTAATACAAGAATAATCAAAAATATCAAATAACATTAAAGAATAAGAACACATTACAAACGATTTCTGATAATTGTAGGAAAGTATATTGGAATAAATGCATTCATTAAATATAGTCATCAAGCTCATTCAATCTCATGTTGTTCACAAACAGACCAACAGGTGGTGACAGGTGAATATACCCCAAAAGGTACAGTAATCACACTCCACACCCACACCCACCTCCAGTGGCCATCCTTGTGTAGACTGCTAAAACAACAACACATTTGCCTGTGTATATTAGAGGAATGGTTTATATAATGCCATACAACATGATTTGTTCATATTCCTGGTTATGTCTCATTATATATGTATAGGACTTGTTTGTAAAGACAAGTGATTATTGGAACAGACCGAGGTGGTTCCCCAGTTAAAATGACTATGTCTATAATACAATTCTCAATTTTAATGTAATTTCAATTTAATTATGGACAGAATATTCATGGCAACATAATTTCACCAAAGACACTGCAAAGACCTATTTAAGCCCTTTCCAATGCCAATGGTATGTTTGTTAGGTTATCTATTAAATATTAAACAAGTTGTAGACTGTAACAGGTCACCCCTATTTGTTTCTATATGAAAACTGTCTTGGTTTTCAATACGCCTTGAGAAAGCAAGACGTTTTGAATTTCTAGTCGTGGCCCCTACCTGGTTATTTGTATTTTCGTTCCACTCATGCTGCATATGGATTTGATACGAGTGAAAACGAATGGTTTCAGATCAGATTGGGGTATTAGACATGGTGTACTGTCATAGGACAGGAGGCCATAATTACATTACACTACAGGAAACGGTGAATGCCTGACATGTCGGGATTCTCTCCGAAAGCCATACTATGCCATCTTGGGTGTGTCTGTGTTTGAAGATGGGAGGAGGTCCTTCAAATTGGGGAAATAAATACCTAGCCTCGTTTTCGGAATGAATCCTTAATGACGCCTCACTAAGCAGCGGAAGCACTAATGCATGGCAGGCTATGCCATGTACTCCTACCAAGTGTTATTAATTTACCCCATACAGAAAAGCCGTGTCAAAAGGCCTGCCCGTGCTCACACTCAAATCCTTTTCTCCACGCCAAGCTTCCAGTACAGCCTCTACACGCCACCAATGTGTGCACGGGTAAATAAACCTGCCCATTTTAACCTCATTCCGCCCGGATTGCAGGCATAGTAGCCAAGCGTGCATGCGCAATAACACTACTGCTACAACAGCCAGCGGCGGATGTGGAAAGGGAAGACTAGCAGTAACAGGTCGCATTCGGTCATTAAAAGCTGCCTAGTCCAATATCAACTTGTCCTACTGTATGCCCAATCGGCAAGAGCGGAAGGTGGGGCGTTCGAATCACAGACAAGTCAAACCAATGACTTACGCAATTGATACTTGTTGCTACCTAGCCTGACACTTGGCATGAATAGAATAGGACAAGGAGTGTCAGGCTAATGGCACTGAGTGGAATATCAAAGCATGGGGCCTGGTCTTCCAGTTGGGCAAGACTACTAAGTCGCCATGAGATAACACTGTCACAAGTTGGTACCCATTCAGTTATGACCTTACATGTTGTCGGGACATAAAACCCCCAACAGTAAATAACATTTTCTAAACTTAAACACAGACTTAGATTTGAGCCAACATATCCAACTTAGATACTGGTGCACTTATTAAGCATTTGTTGCTGCATCGAAGGACTACTGAAGTAATTATTGCTGCATAGTGTGAAAGTACAACGTCTGAACACTTTGACTTCTTGATACTGAATGACTTTATTCCCCTCCAGGGCTCAAACCATAGCCGGCCAAACTTTTCCATGACATCATCTCATTTGCATATATTACAGACGTGTCTAGATGTCTAGACGTCTATTACGCATATATCACATCCCCCCTTCAAAGTATTTCTGAGACATGAAATGTTTCAAAATCCCCATAAAACATACCAGGTTTACTCGTTCATCATACAGTAATACAATAAAATATACAAGCACTTAACTTAAACCACAGGTTTAGCGAGTGTCCGAGCACACTATGACACTGAAGTCCTTTGAACTGTCCGGCTGCTTAGCCTCCACATGCCATACTGGCACTATAGTCCAACACACAGTAAATGCACCTGAAACTGAAACTTAACTCTAACATGCACACGTGTTCGTGTGTATACATTCACGTACACTCCCTCACTATAGGTCTAACCTACTCACTGGCCTAATCAGTCTACGTGACCTACTTAGCCCAGCCCCACCGTTGACCTCTGGCTGCGGCGCTGACACACTTCGCGTCTGCCCGACCGGCTCGGGTTGCCTTCCTTCGGGTGCCCTGATAATTTGCACCCGATTCCTGTTAAACATATTCCCCGACTCGTTCAGGATCTAATACTCCCGTCCTGACACGCATGTGCATCCCAAAATAACTCATTTCTTCCACTCACCTACACTATTCTTGTACTTAACCTTGTCGCCTGTTCTCATAGGCTTATGAGCCTTGCCACACTTTTTATCATGAAAAACCTTTTGACATTGCTGTCTTTTCGCTGTCTGACTTCTTTTCAAATTTTGTGTCTCGGGTACCAAACTATCTTCCGCTATCGGCAACCGGCCCCTCAGTCGCCTGCTCATGAGCAACTGAGCTGGGGATGCGTTCAAGACGGGCAACGGAGTGTTCCTGTAGTTCAACAAAGCTAACTGAAAATCTTACTTTGTCTTCGCACACTTCTTTAACATGTCCTTCACTGTCTGCACAAACCTCTCCACCTGGCCATTGCTATGGGGATACTGCGGACTAGAATATATGGACTTAAAACCATAATGTTGTGCAAACTCTCTATACTCATGGCTCTTAAACTGTGGGCCGTTGTCCGAAATCACCTGATTCGGAATACTGTGCCTAGCGAAATTATCCTTCATCACCTCAATGACTGTGGCAGAAGATGGATCCCTCAACAAGGTCACCTCTGGATACTTTGTGTAGTAATCTACCGTGATCAGGTAATTATTATGATTTAACTCAAACAAGTCCGCCCCTACCTTTTCATAAGGCTGACAGGCGATCGGGTGGTTTATTAATGGTTAATTATGCAAACTCTTCTGGTTGTTCTGACAAGTGTCACACCGATTGACCTCGATTTGTTTGTTTATGTTTGGCCAGAACATACACTCTCGTGCCAACTGCTTGGACTTAGTTACGCCTAAATGAGTTTCATGTAACGCCTCAATCATCTCACTACGTAGACCCGGAGGAACCATCACCCGATTGCCTTTTCATGACTAGATTGTTTTCAACTGTCAACTCGTCTTTGTGTGGGATATACTGTCTCAGACGGCGGCGTCTGTATGCGTGTAGTCTCCCACCCATTTTCAATGTGCGTTATTAACATGGACATGGACACATCTCTGTCATGTTCCCTGACAATTTTACTCAATAAACTTCACGACTGCAAATCCACTGCAGCAATGCAGAATGTGTCATCAAACAGGCTATTGTGACCTACTTTCGTGCTTTGCGCTCTGGCCAACGTGTCTGCAAGAAACATCAAAGAACCCTTCACATGACACAGTTGAATATTGTAATTTTGCAACCGTATCCGCATTCTCTGCATCTTGGCCGAAAGCTTGTGAACCGGTTTCTGCATTATCGCCACCAACGGTTTGTGGTCTGTTTGAATCTGAACTTCCTTACCAAAGATATAATCATGAAACCTCTGACAACCGAAACATATGGCGAGCATTTCTTTTTCTATAGTGGCATAGCCACACTGCACTGAGTTAAGCGCACAAGATGCGAATGCAATTGGTTTATTGTCTTGCATCAACACAGCTCCTAGCCCTGACTGACAGGCATCTACCTGCATGACAATGGGTTTGATTACATTATAGTACGACAACACAGGAGCAGTTCTCAACTTCTCCTTCAACGTGTCAAAAGCACCCTGCTGCCCGACCTGCCAGTACCACGCTACATCCTTCGCCAGGAGCGTGCGCAGTGGTTTGGCAATCTCGGACATGTTAGGAATGAACTTGTGCACATACCCAACCATGCCCAGGAACCTTTGGACGCCTTGTTTGTCTCGCGGCTCTGGCATGTCTACGATTGCTTGTATTCTGTCTGGATCAGGCTTCACACCCTGCTGGGTAAGTTGATGACGGACATACTTTACTGTAGTTTTGCATAGCAAAGATTTTGTCTCGTTTAATTTAAGATCTACCGACCTAGCTTGACCAACACGGCCTTGAGCCTCTCGTTGTGTTCCTCAACCGTTGACACATATACCAAAATGTTGTATGTGACTATCCTGATACCGGGTAGATCACCCATGACACGGTGCATTTCCTGAATAAAAATGTAACCGGCTATTTTGATGCCAAAATGCAGGCGGGTGTACCTGTACCGGCCCCACGGAGTGTTAAACGTGCACAGGCGCAAACTTTCGTCATCTAACTCTATTTGCCTATACCCTGTCATTGCATCCAAAACTGAAAAATATTTGGCATCTGCCGTCCTGGCAATAATTTTGTCAATTGTTTTGGTTGGGAAAGGTCCTCTCTTTATCGCTTTGTTCAACTTCGTCGGATCCAGACAAATCCTTATCTTATTAGGTTTTTTCATGATAGTTATAGAATTAACCCACTCGGTAGGCTCATCCTGCTCAACTATCACCCCTAATTCTACCATACGATTGAGCTCAGCACAGACTTTACCCTGAATTGCAAATGGAATTCATCTAGGCGGATCGATTACAGGTTGTACAGATTTATCAACATGAATGACAGCCTTTGCCTTGATCAAACCCAAACCCTGAAACACGTCTTTGTATTCGCTTTCCAGCTGTTCAGCCCGAAAACTGGGACTGTTTGTCGGCTTGGAAATGTTCGTCGGCACAGCACAGTGCACCTCATCAACCCACGCCAGCAGGTTCAATGTCACGCAAGCCTGCTTGCCCAAAATAGGCTGACAGTTCCGCACCACTTGGAACTTGAAGTTTCTGCCGTTCACGTCAACCGATGTCAGGAGTGATCCGATGTCCCGAGAATGTCACCAACGAACACCTGGTGTTCATCAGCTGACTGGAACGACTCTGTCGAAGAAGTTCCTCGGCAACACGTTCGCCTCTGACCCGGTGCCGAGCTTGAACTTGACAGGGCGACCGTATGCATTACTAGTATATGCACTATTAATAGTATATATGTCATATATATACGACCTATATACAAGTCTGCTGCCGCTCAGCTCGCTGCTACTAGTACTACACAATTTTAGCTTGGGCAGAGCATGTGACTCACACAGGGGGCAGAGCATGTGACTCACATCGGCGCCTTTTTAGCTACACAGTCTACGTGCTACCTGTGTTGCTGTTTTTACTGTCTACAACTGCAACGCGCATGAGACTACCTGTGTGTCGACGATCTGAGAGTCGACGATGTGTGTGTCGGTGCATCAGTAACAGGAAGGATCAGTCATAGGATGACGGTATCGTTGACAAACTTTATATTTCGACCGTTGTGAGCTAAAAAATTCACATGCTGCAGATTTGTGTGTCGACTTAGTCTGTACTGAATATATCAAAGTTTATCTAACCACGATTTCTAGTTTTATTCGACAATTTGGTCGATTTCCGACTGACTTATTCGGAACTGTTGCCAGTTAAACATAACTATGAGCGGCGATATAAGGACCTTAGTACTGTACAATCAGGACCAGGGTTCAAGCTAGCACACACCTGCTCTTGTGGGTGCGATAGCCCAGCAGTAAAGCGTACATGCACGCATCGAGATCGGCAAGGATCGCGGACATTTCATGGGTGTCGATCATCGTTGTGCTTGTATAATATACATTATGACCATTATACACATAGGAAGGAAATTAACATAATATGAGACAACTTATACAGTCGACATTGAGTGATATGTTGAAGTACATACCCAAAACTTTAGCATAAACTTCAGCATACAAGTGATTTTTTGTGTCGGTTGTCGATTACAACCTCTGTTTATATTATGAGCCTACACACTCTGACCAACTTTCTAGAACAACCCATACATAATATATATATATATATATATATATATATATTACAAATATATATAGATATAAATATATATCTATATATCGCATCTAGGCATAGTAAGTCGGCTGTCGGGCCAATCAAGGCGTCATGTAAATAATAATGTCAGTAAAAATGGCGTCGAGATTAGTGTTATAAGTATGAGGTATGTAAATGTAATAATAATAATAATGTAAAATAAATATGATAATCAGTCTATAAAGCAACTAATCAGTGCGAAAACTCGAATCAACTCGATCTCGAATTGGTTTTTAGCGCTTTGCCGCTGCGCTATGGCAGCATCTGGAATATGTGCCCAGGTTCAGCTGCATACTATGGCCCGCACCTCGCCGGGTACAATGGCGCCAATGTTAAACCTTGAAAGGTTATATGGTATCTGTATATATATGCCATCACCATATATATCCTCCCCAAGGCCACCTCCGAGTCCGTGGTTTGTTGGTCAGACAGATCCTCCCAATCGGATTGTTCCGAAGGGGAGGCATCTGCCTTTGTTGACGTCTTGTTGCAGCTGCTCACGTATGAGCCGAACCATCTGCTCATTCCCATCGACTTGGGAGGGCCCTGCCTCAGGCAACCGATCGCGTGACGTGGCGGACTGGCGTCCAGAGGCCGCGTCCCCCTCACTTAGGGTGTGTGGAGCACCCTTGTCACCCCGCTTCACGGCCATCTTGAGTCGTCTGAAAAACAACCAAAAAGGGTGTTTAACACAACTCAAGGAATAACTGAACCAGTGGAACAGTATATAGGGGCATAAGGGCCAATATAGGGTAATACAACTGTATTTACACCAGTTTTAAACCCAGGCGTGTGTAAGCTAAGGTATATCGAAAGTGTAACGGTCGGCAGAGCGAACCGAAACCTAACGAGGGGTCGGGACCAGTGTAGATCCCACCCACGCTCTCTGTACCATACACTTCTCCCACCCGTGGCTTCAACGCCTACAGGTTGGAGAAAATATTATGATACTCGGAGGTACGCCTTAGAAAAAACTAACATGGCGACGAAATGGCTCCAGCCAACATGTCTCTCCATTGGGCAACGGGCGGCAATAACCCTATCTAAGCGACGAAATGACTCCTGTCAATGTGTCTCTCCGTTCGGCAATGGGCAGAAAAAACAAAATGGATGCCTCAATCTACGGCACCGGATAAAGACAACACTTGTATTTATTACTTATTGTGAGTAAGCTTTGTATTGAAAAGCGAATAAGCGTGTGCTAAAAGCATTCATAAACAAATATGCCAGTTTATGTTCCGGTACTTACAGTAGAAAGAGTAGTAATCCGTGTAAAAACTGCTGAGCTGCTCGTAACGTTCCTCCAGTTATGAGCGGGATATGCTAATTGCTGAACCTGGATGTTGCTTCCTTCTCCCTTGACCACGAGTAGCCAGAGGCTTAGTACCGAGGTAAAATATATATATATATATATATATATATATATATATATATATATATATATATAGTATAGTTATACGAGTCTTACCTTGGTACAGATGATGGATAACTGTTGTTTTTACCGAGGTATAAGCCTCGGATAGATGTGGGCTAGGGAGAGGTAAGCACGTCCGGTACCAGCAATCTTAACCTACTTATTGAGGATAAAAATGACTTTCAAACAATGGATACTATTACTTTACCGAAAAGGTACACCAACGGAATAGATGTGGCAGGGTGTGGCGGGAGGGCCCTAGCCCACATCTATCCGAGGCTTATACCTCGGTAAAACAACAGTTATCCATCATCTGTACCAAGGTAAGACTCGTATAACTATACTATTTTACCTCGGTAAACAGCCTCAGGCTAGCCTCAGGCTAGGGAGACCTTTACATAATTCATTTTTATCCTTAATATCATTCTTTCTTATTATTATAACATTCTAAATTTTTGTTCTCACCTATTCTTGTTAGTTGGCGAGAAGACGCTTTGCAACGCCGGTAGGCTTTTCTAGTCGTTTATTATAATGTTTTGCAAACGACTTAGCCGTCTTCCAGCCTGCATGTGCTAGTATTCTTTTCACAGAAATACCAAGCACCCGTGCCTTGGAGACCATGGCTCCTCTAGTTGAGTGGGAAGAGTATTTACTCGTATCCACTCCAGCCAATTTCAACACCGTAATTGTCCATCTGGCAAGTGTGTCTCGTGAAATCGCCTTATGTGGCTTTATAAAGCTCACTAATAGTTGTTGTGATGCACGTAAATCCTTTGTCTTGTATATATAAGCCCGTATGGCCGACACAACACATAATTTCCGATCATTCGGAAAACAGTCTAAGTGAACCGTTGATAAAGGGTCACCTAACGTGTTCGATTTAAGCAATTTTTCTAAATCAAACGTAGCTTGTTGCTTGTCTATTTCTAATCCAGTTAAGGATAAAGCAACAATCGTCTGTCCTCTGTGTCTGGTTACTAACAATAACAGGACCGCGACCTTAAAACCTAACTGTTTTATATCTAACCACGAGTTGTGAGGCCAAGCCTGAAACAACTTAAATACTATAGAAACATCCCAAAACCGACTATACTTTGGTTTTGGAGGATTCCTTTGATAAATTGAACGAAGTAAATAACAAATAACATAATGTTTTCCAACTGTTTCGCCATCAATTCTAGGTAATATAATTGATAACGCACACCTCGCCGCATTAATCGATCCAAAGGAAAGTCCTTCATCCTCTAGAGAACGAAGAAACCGAGCTACTTGTGAAATCTTTGGATTTGTTGGCTTAACTTTCATTAACAAACAATGTACACCCCATTTCTTTAAATAGGTTGTATACATTTTGACAGTTCCTGGCCTCCAGGCATCCGATACTATCCTATCCTCAGTAATTCTGTCCAATCCAAATTGCTGTAGCTGCTTCCTTAGAAAAGGAATGCCAATAGGGGCGTCGTTGACACGTCGCCGTGAACCACTAGCGGTCCGTGGTGCGTCAGATTCCCGAGTTTTCTTGGGAATCGTATACGATCTTTTGCCAGTTGTGAAACTGCTGGCAGCCAAGGTTGCGTGTCCCAATCGGGCACCACCAGTATCGCATGTGTCCCTTCCAAGCCGATTTTTCTCACTACTCGGCTGATAATACTAAATGGTGGGAAAATATAAAAATAATTATTTTCCCAGGTAATAGCAAACGCATCTACTTTCCAAGCATCCGGTTCAGGATGCCAAGAAACATAACAGGGTAACTTGTTATTATTTCGTGATGCAAATAAGTCAACTTCAGGTGTACCCCATTTTTCACAAACGAAGTTAAACAAATGTGTAGAGAGAGACCACTCTAAATGGTCATGGAAATTTCTACTTTTATAATCTGCAAGTGTATTTTGTGACCCTGGAATATGCGCTACAGTCAGCCAGACTTGTTGAGCCTGTGCCCAGTTCCAAATCAGTTTAGATAACTGATTGCAAGACTTTGATTTGGTTCCACCCATGTTACGAATATATGCCATGGCAGTAGTATTATCAGTTAGTATTCTAACCTGTGATTTATTTATCTTTACTAAACTACGTAAGCCCAGATAAATAGCACGCAATTCTAGTGCATTAATATAGTCTGATTTTTCATCATCAAGCCATCTACCTCCTGTTGTGACCCCATCTCGATGAGCTCCCCAACCTTCTAACGAAGCATCAGTAGTAATTACTGTATTAGGTTCCGCCATGCGGATTGGATTTTGTGAACTTGCTATATGTTGCATCCACCATCCAATATCCTGTAACCCTTCTTGCGAAATAAACATCTTTCGCTCAAAATTGCCTTTAGTTCGTGTTAACGCTAAATTTTTATCTATTTCTAGCGACTTAATATGGGCCTTCCCATATAACACAGCAGGTGCATATGAGGTCATTATGCCAATAAGAACAGCAACCTGTCTAATTTTTGGCTTTGATAACTTAATAAGCTGAGTCGCTGTAGTCATAAACTTAATTAGTTTTTGTTCTGTTATCGACACTGTAAGGGACTGTGTATCCAGAATAAACCCTAAACATTTGAGTTGTTTTGTTGGTTTAAACACTGACTTTTGTTGATGTACATAAAACCCCAATTTAGTGAGTAATGCACATAAATCCAAAACTGCATTCACACAACCAATTTGTGTTGATGCTATAATAAAAGAATCATCTATGTATGGAAACATTATATGACCCTTCCTCGCCATTACCGAGAAAACAGGTTTAAGCAATTTAGTAAATAAACGTGGCGCACAAGCTAAGCCATTCGGCATACAGGTAAACTCATAGAGTTGGTTATCCCAAATAAATCGAAGAAATTTTCGGTATTGTTCCATTATGGGAAGCGTATAATATGCATCCTGTAAATCAACACTAGCCATCCACGCATCTGGTGCAATCAGATCTCGTGCCGTATCTAGAGAGAACATTTTAAAATGTCGATATTCCACCCTTTTATTAAGGATTGTTAAATCCAGGATCATTCGAACATCACCATTAGGCTTCGGTCTCGAGAAAATGTTTGAAATAAACTGTCCTGAACAGTGTGTCACTTTTTGTATAATTCCTTTCTCAAAGAATTTATGTACCTGTTTAGTTAGTGCGTCTCGTTCAACTGGTTGAATGTTATATGGAAAAGGTATTATACTTTGTACAGGAATTTGTGTAAAGGGAATTTGAACACCCCTAACTATTTCTATAATTTCTTGGTCACTAGTAATTTTGTGCCACTCAGAAATATGATTACTAATATTACCAGCCACAAAGTTGCTTACAGTTTGTGTGTTTTTAGAGGCTGCAGGGACTTGTAAAGTTTGTGTTTGGACCTCTACTTGGACCCGCCCCTGGGGAAAGGTCTCGACGAGTTGAACCCTCGACCAATTGGCCGTGCGGTGTTGTCGGTCCAGCCTGGGCGAGCGCCCCGGCCCCGAAACCCTTGACCGAAGTTTGAACTCGGTCTGGTTCCTCTGGTGAACCGTCGTGGACGAAAATCCCCTCGTGACTTTTTGAAACGAGGAACTTCCTGTTTCTTCTTGCCATCCATGTTTTTGCCACTCTTGGCTGCAGTCTCTACCTCTTTATAGAGGTATTGTAGTTGACCGCCAAACATCTTGGTATTATATAAAGGTTTCCCTTTAATCAGCTCTGGAGCAAGATAGAGCGTAAACTCCTTCCCCTCATTATCGGTAACCTTCTTAGAGCGAGCCACTTCTTTGCCAGCATCTGTGCAAACTGACTTGAAGACATTTTCATATCTTCGAAACGACAGGTAATTACCTGCCGCCGCTAGTACTGCAATGCCTTTGTCCATTGTCTTAGCCAAAGACGAGAACTTATTTTCACTCTGCATCCTATTAGCCACAGGAACAATAGCTGTTAGGGTAGCCAACACTGCCTTATGCACTGTGTGCAACACATCCTCAAACTTCTTACGGTCATCCGTCATATTGACATCCCGATCCATTTCTTTAATGATGGAGTTGGGAACACCCTTTATGCCTGTTAACTCATCTCCTAACTTGGAGATAACCTCTGCCGGTTTGAACGTGCGAAAATGACCATTCACGGTCTCGCGCATAAGCGTAGTGGTTTTAACCCGCTTAGCCTTTGGCTTCTCCACCTTCTTAGCCACTTTAGTGCCAATGTCCGCATAGACCCCTTCATATACGGTGTCTGAGTCTGATTCCGTAGAAGTAGACTCAGTGGACGACTCAGAAGAAGAATATTTCCTCTTCCTCTTCTTCTTTTTGGACTTAGTCTTCCGCTTTTTGCGCAAACCAGACTCTGCCCGCTCCTTGGTGAATTCATCACCCGAAGAAATCACCTGTTTCTTCTTCTTCCTCCGTTTAGGAGAAGGAGGAGGAGGAGCCTTAAGCTCCACCGCCGAGTCTGTGTCCAAGAAATCGTCAAATGAATCCTCTTGGACACTCGGCCTACGCCGCTTCCGAGACACAGGCGATTTGGCAGTCAAGATGTGGCTTTCCAATCTTGCAAAGCGAGCCTCCCAATCTGGAGGCGCAGGCACATCAGGCACTGCGTCCTCATCCGGGTCGGAGAGGATATGCACCCGGGGCTGTGTCGACGGCCCTGCCGACAACACAGGTGAGGAGTCGTACTCCTCGTCCACTCCACTCGGAACACGCCCCTCGGCTGCTGCTGCACCGCGCTTACTCCGCTTCGTGGCCATCGGGAACTGAAACAAACATTTTTGGTCAGTCCCGGTATATATATATGTCACAATATGGTTGTTTCAAACTCATTTGGACATCTATTGGTGTTAAAGAACGTGTTTATACCGTTATAACACAGGCGTAATAAGCTAAATTTGTGCGTGGGTTGTGGGTCAAGCCCAAACCTTACGCGGGGTCGGGACCAGTGTATCGGCCCGCCCATCCCTCTGTTCCGCACACTTCTCCCACCTGTGACTACTACGTCAACAAGTTGGAGAAAATGCTACGAAACTCGGAGAAACGCCTGAAAAAGTTTTGTCTAGGGGAGTCTATAAAAGAAACCCAGGAGCATCTCCAACATTACTCTCTATTAGAGTACGAGAGAATTTCCACATGAGATAGGGCGAAACCCACATCTCTACCCATAGTCACACGGTGACCCGGGTGTTGACATAACCGCTAATGACCGGTTTGGTTCCTTCGAGAAACCCACTCGAGTGTTCTATCCTTGGTTGTTTATAACCAAATAACTCGTCCAAAATGGACCAACGAAAGTCTAAACTTTCCATAATGATGCTCTAATGCATCATAATTAAGCTAACCACAGTTTTTATTATACTTACTGCGTATTTGCTTGTATGTAGACTAATTTTGCCGGAGCAACCCAACGACACGTTATCCAGTCGTGAGTTGTATATGCTAATTGCTGGTACCGGACGTGCTTACCTCTCCCTAGCCTGAGGCTAGCCTGAGGCTGTTTACCGAGGTAAAATATATATATATAGGCCCACCGCAATTGCGCAGGTTTCTGGGTTTAATGCCATGATGGCAGCAGCCGTTCTGGTCATGCCTATGTGTTATCGTTTGGATGGGATCCATTGCAAATGCGCCGTTTCACAGCGTATACGTCGGAAGATGACCTGGGGTCATAGCACCATATCAGTTTCTACACTCACCTATGACAAACTGCAGGTTCTGTGATCCCAAATGGTCCGCCGGCGCATACACTGCGGAACGGCTGCTGATGTCATAGCATTAAGCCCAGCACCCGGCGCATTTGTGATGGATCCTGTCCAAGCAATAACGCATGACCAGAACAGTCACTGACATCATAGCATTAAACCTGGAAATCTGCACATTTGCGGTGGATCCCATCAAGCCATTAACGCTCAGGTCCGGCTGGATCGTAGAATATGGCTGCTGGCATTTGTGATGGATCCCGTCCAAATGATAATGCATAGGCACACCCAGAACGGCTGCTGCCATCATAGCATTAGAACCGGAAACCTGTGTGTTTGTGGCAGATCTCCTCGAACTATTAATGCTCAGGCCCGGCTGATGTGGCCAGCATGGAATGGCTGCTGCATTCAATCAATCAATAGTTCCATCCTCTAGTCGAGGGTTGGATGCAATGCTTCTCCACTTGTCCCGATGTTGTGCTGTTCTGATAGACTGTGAATAATTCAAGCCTGTCCACTGTGAAATATTTGTAAACCATGATGTTCTTGGTCCCCTCTCCCTCTGCTGCCATTCACCTTCCCTTCCAACAATGTACGGTATATTGAACTCTGACGAATGATGTGGCCAAAATAAATAAGTTTCTTTGTCTGTATAGTGGCAAACAAGCTATTCTTATTTTTAATTTTTCTGAGAACTTCTTTGTTGGTGATCTTCTTTGTCCATGATATTTTCATCATCCTTCGATAAGTCCACATCTCAAATGCTGCTAAACGTTAATAGTAATACAAAAGCTCTGGAAGTCAACAACATTCAAATGCACATATCTCACTCCATATGGTTCACTCCTTTTTACATTCAATAACAAAATTGTTTTCCCTTTTATATACAGTGTAACTGACAAATTTCAAACGGATGCATGCAAAACATACATTCACATACATATGCACACACACGCACATGCACACACACACACACACCTTGCATATATGACGTCCTATACACAAATAGCCTGAACTGAGACAAGTAATGATGTGTGGTCTCTGTGGCCTAGTGGTTAGGGTGTTGAACTTGTAATCTGAAGTTGTTTTGTCTTGTGGGTTCAAACCGCATACAGTCCTAAACCTTTTTACATTCAACAACAAAAAAAACGTTATTCATCTTTATATGCTTCTCATTGAATGATGCAATGTAAGTACTAACATATATTTTACATTAAAGCAAATATATTTCCTGTTTGAACTACTCTAAAGAAAATTTAAAATACACCAGTTTTACCCTTCCTTCTCTCCACTCACCCAGCCATTTTTAAAACAACAGCCACAAAGGACTTTCCCCCAACCGCCGCCACAACCCAGCAACCACTTCATACCCACCATCATTTCGAATACTTGCTGCATTTGGCACTAGCTGACCGTATTTAAAAAAATTGTCATTGAGAGCGGATCGCTTTTCGACGTTTTCATTCACGATCGCACCTGTCCACAAAGCGGCTCGCACCACTATTATTACTATTTCGGTAGACTTGCAAGGGAGCCGGCGATACAAATTAAGATTGTGTGGCCTGAAAGAAAGGCGGCTGTGGTAGCACGGGCCGCCGTGGTAAGGTGTGCGGTCACGTGCCAGTCTCTCATGCTACTCAGCTGTCCCGTCCGCACAGTGACATTTACAAACTGTGAGCAGCCCCGAGCAGGTCTGAGCACCTATCCTTCTCATTAAGGCCAGCCGGGCCGTTCACATTTACGCACAAAGCCTCCAGCAGGAGGCTGGAGCGAGCGGGGAGAGAGGGTGAGTGGGGAGAGGGTGAGAGGAAAATGATACGGGAGAGGTGGAGGGAAGATGGGTAGAGGGGGCAAGCGGGTTAGGGGTGCAAGAGACGACCACACGCTCCGATGTCTTAGTTACAACTGGTTTATTCGGGGTTTACGTACAAGTGGTTCCGCTAGTTCGTCCTCTAGTTCCGGCTGGTTCCCAGCTGGTCAGTCACCTGCCTCACACAGTCAGGTATTTATATATACCTATGCTGCAATAGATTACATCCCCCTTCCGTAAGTGTGTATTTATACAATGCGGTTTGGGGTTATCGGTCGTTGTTAATTTATGGTAACTTACCATCTTTGACAATTATCCCTGCGTGTGGTACACACAGTTGTTGTTTGTTACCTACAATCAATACATTAATAACCAGTACAATAAAGTTGATAATAAACAACTACATTTCTTGAGTTTCATTTTTCTATCTCGAGGATATCTGCTTGTACATCGACACTCTACTTTGTTTTGTATGTTTCGTAATTTAACGCTTACATCCTACACGTTGTTGAAATTTTCACATTGACCGTATAATCACTTACGATTCGGTCTTTGTCAGTGCCTATATGCCTATCATGGCGAATTACATAATAACACAAGTTTGTTTTATTTAACGACACCTCTAGAGCACATTGATTTTTTATCATCGGCTATTGGATGTCAACCATATGGTCATTCTGACATATTTCTTTGTGGAGGAAACCTGCTGCCGTCACATAGGCTACTCTTCCCGATAAGCAGCAAGGGATCTTTTATATGCACTTTCCCACAGACAGGACAGCACATACCGCAGCCTTTGATGAACCAGTTGTGGACCACTAGTTTCAACGGAAAATAACCCAGACTGCAAATGGGTGCACTGAGCAGGCTTTGATCAGATGACCCAAACCTTCACAGGTAGACACGCTTCTGCCTAAGCTACGTCCCGCTCCGCCAATTACATAATGTCACATATAACATGATAAACAATTTTTTTTAATGATATAATGGTTTGCAAATATCTTGTATATTTCGACAGTGAGGCACTTTCTTTGCCTGTATAGCCTAACATATTTGTTTGACAGCTTACAACCTAATTTGACAGTTTCTAACGTCCTTCACCACATCTTTGTTTTCATCTAAATATATTTTACTTCAAATGACAAGTAACTAACTATAAAGTAAATCCCGTCACCAAGCTTGAATGTTAACAGTATAGAATTTTCATAAGGATTCGGCAAATACGGATTTTGTATATATATATATATATGTATGACAATGTGGGTAATTTACTAACTTTCATAACTGAACAATTTAGGGTAGAATCCTTACGCGATCGTTTCTACACTTGCTAAATACCTAGTACTACCGCGTGGCTATCTTCATCATCTTCCGTTTGACCTAATTAATACCTAGTCTGTTTACAGGACTTATGACTCTAGCAAATCGGATGACATTTTCGAGTTCTGGTTCACAAAGGGTTTCGTCAGTTTGTTGTTTATTCTTGTCATGTATGGGCGATTGTGTGGGTGTTTTTGTGTAGTCATTTCTTGTTTTGAATATGTGTATTCTGTTTCTCTTGATCGTTTTGTTTTGGGTGTTTTGTATTTTGTAGTTTCTTGTTTGAATGTCGTTAGTTTTTATTATTGTTCCTTTTGCCCAACTACCTGTGTGTGTCATTTATCATACTTTTAGTTGTCGGTGTTGTTTCCCGTCGTGTCGGTCAAAGTATTTCTTTTGTTTTAGTTACACTCTTATACCCCTGTCACACTACGACATAATAGGCCAGCGAGTGGGAAACGTAAAAATCACTTATTTACGTCGAGATACGTAGAAATTCTCGGCGTTTCAGGGGCAAGTTGAACATCAGTGCAACATAGTGGACATAGGCGAAACGTCAATTCAACGTAGTGGTAATGCATGAGAACAGAAAAACTGCTCGCAGAACGCCAGTGAACATTATATACGTTATTTGATCGCCAGAAATACGCCTTTATACTTTAAATACGTCAAAACACGGTGGAGAAACGGCAAATGTAGGTTAGACATACATTAGACTTACATTATCCGTACGTTTTCAATACATTGTCAATACGCGGACTGTACGTTTCTGCCGGCTTGACTTACGCCTGACGTAGTTCAACGCATGTATAACGTATGTGTAACATACATCTACCGTACTCGACATATGTCTAACATATACATAGTGTATGCTAACATATAAGCCACACGTTGTCTTACGTCGAGCTATGTTGAAAGTTTTGGGTATGTCCAAAACCTTGATGAGTGTCGATGTAACACGACGTAGGCCTAACGTATGAGTAATGTAACCCGACGTACCTCAACGTAATGACCAAAATTCATCTACATCGGCTCACGTTAGCACGTTACGTCCTAGTTTCAAAGGGGTATTAGAAATTGTTCACGTGTAGGGTTTTGTATGGTTAGTTTTAGCTGTTTGTTTGTCGTCAGGATTTTCGACCGAAGGCGTCTACTCATCAACAGTTGAGCTAGTGAAGCTTCCAGACCAGTCAACCAGATGGGATGGCCGAATGAGTTAGAGCGTCTGTCTCCCATGTTGGGAGACTGTGGGTTCGAAAATTGATACTTGTCGCTTCATAGCCAGGCGCTCGGCTTTAGGATATGGCAAGGACTGGTTGGGTCAGTGTCTGGATAATGTGACTGAGTGGGATAGCAGGTCATGGTGCTGACGGCCTGGTCTCCCAGTGGGGCAGCACTATAAAGTCGCCATGAGTGCACACTGTCACAAGTCAGTACCTGTCCTGATATGACCTTACATGTTGCTAGGACGTAAACCAACAACAAACAAATCCAGACCAGTCTACGTAGTATTTCGAAAGTTTAGAAGTGAAAGGTCGTAGTCTTTGTTTTCTTTGATGGCTTTCTTTATCATTTTCTGGATAGTTTGTACGTGTCTTTCTATATGCCTGTTACTTTGGGGAAAGTGTGGGCTGGTGAACATCTGCTTTGAATCCGTAATCATTATTTATCGGACCATTGTTGGCACCATGACCCGATATACCACTCAGTCACATTATCCTGACACTGAGCCAACCAGTCCTTGACCTATCCTAATAATGCAGAGTGCCTGGCTAGGAAGCAACAAGTATCAATTTTTAAGTCATTGGTTTGACTCGACCAGGGTCCGACCCCACGATCCCATGGTCTACTGTAACTTATCACAGCATATTCCGCACACCAACCTGTCACAGAGAAGCGACTCCACCATGTCGCCGTATTCACACTGTGGTACTATGTGTTCTAACTCCCTTATGTATGCGTCCATAAGCTAGGTGGTTTGGTTGAAACGGTTGAACTTATATCGTAACACGGTGATGTTAGTTTTACCGTCACAGTATAGGCAAAACTGTTCTGAGTGCCGCCAGCTTGTCTCTGTCAATTGCGGGAAAGTCCATGCTGTGGTGAACTTTCTGGGCCTCGGGCCCCGCCACATGCAGGAACACCCAGCATTGGACTTTTTCTGTCTTTGAAGCTACTCCCGCCGCTGTTGCGTATATGGCGTAAGAATTATACCATGTCCTCCAGTTGGCTGCAAGATTGTCGTCAAGATTTAGGTGTCCTGGTGGCTTGAGGCCTTTGAGCGCCATGTCGGGTTATTCCCCCCCCCCCCCCCCCCCCCCGTATCTGACACTATGTAAGAGATAGACTACACGCTACGATGTCTAGTTACAACGGGTTTATTCAGGGTTTACGTACAAGTGGTTCCGCTGGTTCCTCTGCTGGTTCCGTCTGGTTCCCCACTGGTCACTCACCTGCCTCACACAGTCGGGTATCTATATATACATATGCTGCAATACATTACAAGGGGGGGGGGGAGGGGAAAGGAGAGAGGATAAGGGAAGAGAGGGATAGGGATAGAGGGGGATACGGAGAGAGGGGGATAGGGAGAGATAGGGATAGAGGGAAGGGGAGAGAGCATAGGGAGAGAGGGATAGGGAGAGGGGGGGGGGACAAGGAGCGAGAGCGTGGGAGGGGAGAAATAGAAAAAGTGTTAGAATGGAAAGGAAGAGATAGCGAGATATGGGTGGAGGAGAAGGGAGATTGGGAGAGAGAAAGGGGAGAGAGAAGGGGGTGGGTGGGGAGCGAGGATAGAGCAGATGAGAGAAAAGGGAAGAAGGAAGGAAAGAGAGGCGGAGAGATAAAGGAGGGAGAGAGGGAGAGCGAACAAGAGGAAAGAGGAGAGGGGAAGGTGGAAAGAGAAAAAGAGGAGACAGCGACAGGGGAAGGAGGGAAAGAGAAATGTGGATGGGAGAGATGGGAGAGAAGGGAGAGAGAGGGAGAGGACGGGATATAGAGATATAGATAGAGAGAGAGCAGAAGTGGGCATGCAATAGGCAAACACACAATAGTTCCAGCAAAGATATAGTCTCAACTCACACAAATGTACTCCACTAGCTACTTATATAACCGCACTAATCGAGCAGGTTGTGAATATAAAAATATCCCAATCCATGTATCCCTTAAACGTGGGTTTATTATCTGTTTCTACATTTTACACCGACAAAGTGCTCAGCGAGAGGCACTAGAAATAAATCCTACTTTACTACATATGACCTTTTTTTAAAACATTTCTTTATGTGTTCCTGTCATTGATAAAGTCTTAATACATGACGCTGTCATTGACTTCCGTTTCAGCGCATTGATATTCCTGATAAAATTGCCTTAGGTGTCACGGTGTGTACTTTGATAGTGACACAGTGGTCATAGAGTGCTCTCCAATGAAAAGAAAAATCACTTAGAACAGATTGTTTGTTTGTTGTTCTTTTATGTCCAAGCAACATCTAAGGTCATATCAGGACGGGTACCGACTTGTGACAGTGCGCACTCATGGCAAATTTTCATAATGCTGTCCCACTGGGAAACCAGGCCGTCAGCAACATGACCTGGTATCCCACTCAGTCACATTATCTTGACACTGAGCACACCAGTCCTTGTCCTATCCTAATAATGCCGAGCGCCTGGCTAGGAAGCAACAAGTATCAATTTTTAAGTCATTGGTTTGACTCGACCAGGGTTCGAACCCACGACCCCGCAATCTACCAGCATGGGAGACGGACGCTCTAACTCATCCGGCCATCCCGTCTGGTCTACTTAGAACAGAAGCCCAGTGGACAGATATTTACGCCAATACACACCGCCCAATAACCATCAGCGCCCCCAATAAAATCTCCAATCTACAGTGTGTTTCACCCCTATCACAGCACGGCCAGGGCCCGACTAGGGCTTGTAAGAAGGCTGAACTCCTTGAATATCTGCCAGTAACTTATTAAGTGATATACTATATTGAATATCACATTACATATATATATGGGTTCTTCTTTGCTGTTGGTCCTAATTGGTTGGTCCTCACATTGTAACTGTTTTTGTCTAAATTAATTCTCCTTTTCATACCAAATGAAGAAAATTCCTTTTATTATACCCCAAAGAAGCAATGACAGCAATCCAGTGAGAAAAAAATGTTTGGTTTATTTTTTATTGCAAAAATAG
Source organism: Branchipolynoe longqiensis (assembly GCA_030323885.1). Taxonomy (NCBI): domain Eukaryota; kingdom Metazoa; phylum Annelida; class Polychaeta; order Phyllodocida; family Polynoidae; genus Branchipolynoe; species Branchipolynoe longqiensis. The sequence goes on from CM059189.1 coordinate 12,001,753, forward strand.
ATTCATTTGTCACGCAAATATGACAGCTAAAAATGGGAATGGTGAAACAGTACTACTTGTGTTGGAAACTACTTCATTGTAGACCAAAATATTCAAACATAGCTAGTTTATTTGCAAAGTTGTAACATGCAAAAATGTCAGAAAACTAATTTTAGGACTATTGAGTGTCTGTGTGTAAAACAACGATGCTTGAAAGTGAGCATAACGCGTGTTACATGAGGTGTCTGTCACGTCATGAAACACGCGTTCACCTTCAATTTTCACAATATCCAACCATGCAAGCCAGGAAAAACCCTGCTGTTTTAAATAGGATAGCATCATAGATGCCTAGTTCTGAACACAAAAGTTATAATATTATTTCCTAAAATGCATTAAAAGTGAAATAAAAACTTTGTGTCACGGGTGAAACACGCGTAATGGCGAAAATTTATTTTGCGATACAAAATCCAACAATGGATCAAATCTCTTCTCGCCATGATTTTCAAATATATCGTGGGCATCTACACACCTACTGATGATGTGGTGTCAAGTCATAAACAGGATGTTGCGCTATGATGCTATTAGTGTGGCGTGTCACACTTCGATGAAGATGAAACACGCGTAACGGCGAAAATTATTTCGCGATACAAAATCCAATAATGGATCAAATCTCTTCTCACCATGATTTTCAAATATACCGTGGGCATCTACACACCTACTGATGATGTGGTGTCAAGTTATAAACAGGATGTTGCGCTATGATGCTATCACGCGTTCACCTGTTGTCATCTTCATCCTCTAAGTCATCGCAATATCCTTTTCTACATAAGAAAACTTATAACACTCAAAAGAAATATTTGCATACATGTAATGTGTACAAATAATGCCCTGAACAAATACATGTTTTGCATGCTATTAGCAGTGTCTAACCTAAGTCATTATTGAGTGTCACATGAAACATGCGTTACATGTTACATGTGTTACAATTCCAAGAACATTAGAAGTTAGGGAAGTGTTCCAAGATTACTTTGAAATGTCCACAGCATCAACAACTAATAAGCATAAATATTTTCACCATCTGTGGTGCTTGTTTCATCATGAAGGAACAACTTTTCCTTTCCATGTAACGCATGTTTCAGTGTCACAATTTTATATCTTCTCTGTTCTACTCTGAAGTGGACAAACACTCATAAAATTGCACTTAGTTACTCCTAGTGACTTCTGTTCAAAACATAACTAGGAAATAATAAGGGTCTTGTTCTAAATATTACATAATGAAGGTTTTTGTGACGGCCGAAACACGCGTAACATTCTCCACTTGGTCATGTTCGAAGCCACCCTGACTTGTAGTCTGGGTCCAAATTGTTTTTGTTTTAAATTGTGTCTTAAAATTGGATGTATATGGAACACAACAAGCCTAATTGGGATAGGCTGTAACATATTTCAGTTTTGACCTCCGATTCCCCCTTTTTAGGACCAAAACTGAAGAAGAACCCATTATAAGCAAAACTTGTAACACTCAAAAGACATACTTGCATACATGTAATGTGGAGAAATAATACCCTTAACAAAAACTTTTTTTGTGTGCATACTGTTAGCAATTTCTGAGCCAAGTTATTATTGAGTGTCACATGAAACATGCGTTACATGTCACATGAAACATGCGTTACAACTCCAATAACATCAGAAGTTATGGAAGTATTACAAAATTACTTTGAAATATGTCCACAGCATCAAAAACTAATAAGCATAATACCTTTTCATGCTCTGTGGTGTTTGTTTGATCTTGAAGAAAAAACTTTTCCTTTCCATGTCACACATGTTTCAGTGTCACAATTTTATAAGTCCTCTGTTCTACTCTCAAGTGGACGGACCCTCATAAAATTGCGCTTACTTACTCCTAGTGAGTGCAGTTCAAAACCGTACTAGGAAAAAATAAGGGTTTAGTTCTAAATCTGACACTAGGCGGCTTTTTGTGTCACACCGAAACGCGCGTAACGTTCTCCACTTAGTCAAGTTCAAAGCCACCCTGACGTGCAATCGGGGTCCAAACTGCTTTTCTTTTAATTGTGCCTTAAAATAGGATATATGTGGAACACAACAAGCCTAACTAGGATAAGCTGTGACGTGTTTAAGTTTTTACCCCCGATTCCGCCTTTTTAGGACCAGCAGCTTACTTGATGTTAACACTCTATACATTTTGGAGAATGTTGTTCGGGCTATTGTTATCCTTCTTTTAATTTCTTGCTCACATCTCCCATCATTTGTAATCTTTTTTCCGAGATATATGAATTCGGATACTTGTTCTATGTTTGTGCCATCTATGGTTATATTGACATTTGGTTTATCTGTCTTTTTACTTATAACCATTGTTTTGGTCTTCCTGGCATTCATCTTCATATTGAATAGTATTCCAGCTTTATTGATTCTATTCACTATATCTATTCACTATATCTTGTAGGTTTTTCTCACTGTCTGATAGCTTAAACCCTAGCTTCTCTTTCTAAATCGTCCAGGGACCATGCTACAAAAGTTTGTCCCCTCTGTCCAGTGACTAACAGTACAATACTGCTAGCTTAAACCCTAGCTGTTTTATATAAAAAACTAGCCCATTTCTTAAATAATTCGAATACCATTGACACAACCCAAAACCTATTATATTTTGGCTTTTGGGGATTCCTTTCGTAAACTGATCTCAAAACCAGTGAATAAGTTGGTATTTACCAATTGTCTGTCCCCCTACTTGGGGAAGTATAACAAATAAAAACGCATCTTGCAGCGTTAAACGCTCCAAACCTAAACCTTGATCAAGCGTCCTTAGATAAAAAAAATCTAACAATTTGTGCCATTGTAGGCCTCACGGGTTTTACTTTCATAAGTAAACAATGGAAACCCCAGTTCTTCAAATAATTTGAATATAACTTAACTGTTCCTTTCCTCCAGGCATGTGAAGTTAACCTCTGCTGAGTAACTTTATCTAATCCAAACTGTCATAACTATGTGTTCAGAAAAGGAAAGCCAGGAGGGGTGTTGTTAACACATCTCCGTGAATCATCAATGCTTTGAATTTCCCACTGCGTGTAGAAATCGTATCGAAACCTTGGCTCCTTAGGCTAACACTGCCAATCATGGCTGCGTGTCCCAATCGGGGACTATCAAAAGTCCACCTTGCTACTCTGCTGATTAGGCTGAATGTTTAGGGAAATGTAATCAAATATATTTCCCCAAATCAAAGAAAAACATCCACTTGCCAAGCATTAGGCTCTGGATGCCATGAAACCAATTTTATAATATGTTATTATTTTATGATGCCAACAAATTTATATGTGTGGCCTTCCCAATTCCAAATTAATTTCGCTATTTTATTATATGGTTTGGACATTGTCCCTCCCATGTTGCGAATGTAAGCCATTGCTGTAGTACTCTCTGTCAACATTCTGACATAGCATTTTTGGGCATGCAGATTAAACTACATAACCCTAAATACCCTGCTCTCAACTCTAGAACATTAATATGATCTAAACTTCTTCATCCAGCCATCGGCCTTCAAATATCCCTTTAGTTCTATCTTATGCTAAATTCTTATCTATTTCCAGCAACTCCTAACTTAGTAAATGTTGTACCTAACTCATTTACTGCATTTTGACCAGCTGATTTTGACTGCATACCAAAAAATGAATCATCAATATGCGGGAACATAATATGTCCTTCACGCTCCATGAGCGAAAAAATTTGTTTTCGGGAACTTAGTAAATAAGCGAGAAGCACAAGCTAAACCAGTTGGTAAACAAGCGAATTCATATAGTTGTTCATTCCAAATAAACCTTACAAATGTTTGGTCTGTTTCATAGATCGGTTGGTAACTGCCTGTGAGCAGGTCGACTGTGACTGGGCCATAATGAATGAATCATCAATGTATGGAAACATTACAGTTATTTTTACCTCCTGGAAAAAAAACTGTTTCCGTGGCCATCTGAGGTTGCCTTGCAATCTCTCCCTGTTCTCTTCTGAGATTTAGCTGAGAGCATTTGCTCCAGCTTCATGATCCGCTTCTCTAGCCCAGCAGGGCTGGTGTCTGGCCTGCTTTCCTCCCCTAACACAAGGTGTACCAGGGAGTCTTAAACCATCACCCCCGGTGACGAGTAATAATCATCAGAAATGGGAGTCCCGGGCTTACTGCCCTTCGTAGCCAACTAACCCTTAAATCAAAGATCTGTAACGATCACTGAAAATCAGGTTGCTCAACCAACTGTTTGTTTGTTGTGTTCCATCCTAGAAAAATCTATAATCATATCCAGACGGGTACCGTTTGTAACAGTACATACCCATGGCTAATAATGGCCAAAGTACCTCTCAGGTCAGAAAACCTGTAACCATCAACTGAAAGTTAGAGTGTGCCCCACCAACTAATTGTTGTTGTTTACATCCTAGAACATCTAAGATCATATCAGGATGGACATGATGTGGCTTCAGCCAACATCTGTCTCCGCTCGGCCACAGGCGGGTTAAAGGTAATGTGGCTTCAGCCAACACCGCTCTCTGTTTGTCAACAAGCGGCATAACATGATGTGGCTTCAGCCAACATTGCTCTCCACTTGGCCACAGGCGGCTTAAATATGATGTGGTTTCAGCCATCATCAGCCTTCATTCAGGACCGGGTGACGTGATGTGGCTTCAGCCACCATCGCCCTCGTTTGGTAACAGACCGGCCTAAACGGGATGTGGCTTCAGCCAACATCACTCTCCATTTGGTAATGTGGTCGCAACCATCATCGCTCTCTGCTCGGTCACGGGCAGGTTACCGTGATGAGGCTTCAGCCCACATCGCTCTCCGTTTCGCAATGGCCGGCATAACCGTAATGCGGCTCCAGCCATCACCGTCACCGCTGGGCAACAGGCGGCTTAACGTGATGTGGCTTCAGCCAACATCGCTCTCCGTTCGGGAACGGGCGACACAACGGGATGTGGATACAGCCATCATCGCTCAGCCACGGGCGGGTTAAAACGTGATGAGGCTTCCGCCAACATCGCTCTCCGTTAGCCAACAGGCGGCTAAAACGTGATGTGGCTTCAGCCTACATCGCTCTCCGTTCGGCCACGGGTGGCAATACTGGTGTTGGAGAACGTATTTACACCGTTCCAACACAGGCGTGTAAGCTAATGTGTCATGTCGTAGGCTAACGGTATGGAAACCGAAACCAAACGAGGGGTAGGGACCAGTATATCGGTCCCTCCCACACTCTCTGTTCCGTACACTTCTCCCTCCTGCGGCTACTACGCCAGCAAGTTGGAGAAAATGCTACGTAACTCGGAGGTACGCCCAATTAATGTGGGGAATCCATTACAGAAACCCAGGATAATTTCCAACGCGACTCCCTAATAGAGCCCGAGGAAAACACCCAACGTGATGAGGCTTCAGCCAACATCGCTCTCCGTTTGGCAACAACATGTGATGAGGCTCCAGCCAACATCGCTCTCCGTTCGGCAACGGGTGGCAAAATGTGGGGAATCCATAAAAGAAACCCAGGATTAATTTCCAATGTGAATCCATAAAAGAAACTGAGGAAAAATCCCAACGTGATGAGGCTCCAGCAAACATCGCTCTCCGTTCGGCAACAGGTGGCTTGTTGAACCCAATTTCTGACCTGTGATGTGGCAACCACCAACATCTACATACACAACTTTAATTATAAAATAATTCCATAAAAATCGAAAAACATCCCTAGATGCACCATTAATTCGATTAATTGTCATGTAATAAACATATCTACACAAGAAATACGTATCCTCCTGTATTCTTGGGTTTTCAGCTCCCCACAGCGATAATCGAGTCGACTAGTCAGACCAGAAGTAGAGAGAGATACTGGGTTGTTTGTAACCTTACGACGGTTACCGGTTGCAGAACTGCAACATTATAGAGAGGCTCCGATAAATCGGCCCAATCTTTGGTTGAAGAATAATCTTCTGGTGGGGCGGCGGTGGGGCGGTTGTAGAAGCTGGGGGATGTCTTTACAATGATTAAACGACGAGTCGTTGGGGAGGTCCAGAATCTCCGGTCCGGCGGTAGCACAGCACTTGTATCCAGCAGACAGCAGCAAGGGTTTCCGAGGAAGGTTGGGTAAAGATGGGTCCAGCGGCTCCAGCAACGAGAAGAAAGCGAGAGAAACCTAAAGGTAAAGGGCCCCACCCAAGCACACAACTCCCTTGGTCAGGGGGAGAAGTATGCCTGTGAGGAAAAGAAAAGGGTAGGAGTCTAGGAAAGAGAAATGAGGAGAGTTGAGTCAAAGGACCGTGTCTATTTGCTCGATGGCGACCATCCAGCGAGCCAAAGACACGGACAGAGTAAGGGTAGAAAGTGAAATGCTGATGGGCTCACCCTCCTTGAACTCTTTTCAGACATATCAAGGAGGAAGGAGCAAGGCCAGCGGAGAGGAGATAGAGAGTTGATTGATTGATTGGTGGTTGCTTTACGCCGTGTCCGCAGCATAGGCCATATTCACGGCGAGAAATGTTTGTTTTTTGTTCAAACCATCGCTTTTACATGTAAAAGCAGACAATCAATTATGTGCCAATAGACACTAATTAAATTAGAAAGCTCACAATCATATATCTGTGGTCAAGGGAAACAAATTCCCATAGAAAAAGAAAAGTTTCATTAATAATTAATAGAATCCATTTAGTAAACTATATAAGGTGGTACAGTCCAGCTGCCCTCAAAAAGGCTAAAATGTTTTCCTGTTTTACCTTAGTAAAAAGGTCATGCATACTGTCTGCAGTGTAGAACCGTTGGCGCAGGGCCAAAAAATCAACGCAACTTAGTAAAATGTGTTTGAGTGTCAGTGGGGACTGACACCCAATACATTCAGGGGGAGGTTCCCCCTTGAGCAGAAAAGCATGTGTAAGCCACGAGTGGGCAACACGGCAGCGGCTAAGGACCACTTGGTCCCGCCGACCTCCCGCATGAGTCTGTGGTGGCTTTCCCACAGATGGTTCAATTTCTTTAAGTTTATTGATGTTTTCATCCCACTCATGTTGCCATTTGGATTTTATGTGGGTGGCTATTAGTGGTTTCAGATCAGAGTGAGGGATCAGACACGGTTCAAGATCACAGTTCAGGGCCTTCTTCGCAGCCCGATCAGCTCGTTGGTTTCCTTGTATGCCAGCATGGCCAGGCACCCAGCACAGGTGGATATCATACCCATCTGTTGTCAGTTGGTTCATTTTATAAATGACCGTTGCTAGAATAGGGTGATTCGTTTTCAGTCCAGCAACAGCCAGGAGGCAAGAGAACGAATCACTGTATATAACATAGTTGGTGTGGTTGGATACCTCGATACACTCCAAAGCGAGAAGGAGTGCTCGGGCCTCTGCAGTGAAAATCGAGCTCTGATCGGGCAAACATACACCAAATTTTTCCCGTCGGCAGACTGCCGCAGCAGCTACCCGGCTTTGGTCTTTCGAACCATCAGTGTATATGGAGAGGTAGTCTGCAAACTGGCCTTGAATCTCTGCATGCAGTCCTTGGTACTCGAGTGGATGTGTCCCAGATTTCCTCAGTTCCGTGAGTCGGAGGATAACCGATGGCTTTCTCAACGACCACGGGGGATGTTCTGGGACTTTGGCATCCTCCAACACGTCCAAATCCACGCCCAAGGCCTCCAAATGAGGTTTCATTCGGAGCCTCAGTGGCCGGATGTAATTTGGCCTGGCTTCATACCTGGATTCGTCATGTTGCTCGAATAGACAATTGTGTGCAGGATTCAATGCATTAGTTTTTATCTTGACTACATATTGCATGGCCAGTTTGATTCTCCTATTGTTAAGTGATGGTTCATTGGCTTCGACATAAAGGCTCTGAACTGGTGAGGTGCGGAAGGCCCCAAGGGCCAGGCGCAGTCCCTGGTGGTGGATCGTGTCTAGCAGCCCAATATATGATTTCCTTGCGGAACCGTATACTATGCTGCCGTAATCCACTCGTGAACGAACCAAGGTTCTGTACACGGAGAGCAGAACATCTCTGTCCGCTCCCCACTCTGAGCTGGACAGCACCCTCAGAATATCCAGCGCTTTCAGGCATCTTGTTTTCAGGTACTTTATATGTGGCACAAAAGACAGTTTTGCGTCGAGAATGAGGCCCAGAAATTTGGTTTTCTCAACGACTTTAATGGGATCCCCATCCAGGGTCAGCTCCGGTTCCGCATGTATTCTACGCAGCAGGCAGAAGTGCATGCAGACTGTTTTGGTCTTGGAAAATTTGAAACCGTTCAGAACTGACCATCGATGGATCCCATTTATGCTTGGTTGTAGCTGTCTCTCTATGACATTCATGTTAGCACCGCTGTAATATAAAACAAAGTCGTCCACGAAAAGACTACAGGAGACCCCCTGCTTTACAGCAGCAGCAATACCATTGACCTTGACCCCGAAAAGGGTCACTGCCAGTATGCTGCCTTGAGGTACTCCTAGTTCCTGTGAGTGCAGGCGTAAATAGGTAGTCTTGACACGGACGCAGAAATGCCTGAAGGCTAGAAAGTTCCTGATGAAAATTGGCAAGTGGCCACGAAGGCCAATCGCATGAAGATCCTCCATGATGCCATGCTGCCACGTTGTGTCATAGGCTTTTTCGAGGTCGAAAAAGACAGCCACAACGTGCTCCTTCTTAAGGAAAGCATCTCTTATGAAGGTCTCCATGCGCACCAAATGGTCGAGGGTGCTGCGGCCCCGTCTGAAGCCACATTGAAGGTTGGACAGGTGGTGTCCTGACTCCAGTAGCCAGACGAGGCGGTTGTTTACCATGCGCTCCGTGGTTTTACAGATGCAGCTTGTAAGGGCTATGGGACGATAGTTGTGGGCTTCACTCTGGTTTTTACCAGGTTTGGGAATCGGTATTACTGTCGCCTCCCGCCAAGAGGCGGGGACGACACCCGACTCCCAGATGTTGTTGAAGAGTTGAAGCAACAGTCTCAGTGCATGTTCAGGGAGATGTTTCAAAAATTGTTAATGAATTCCATCAGGTCCAACTGCTGTGTCATGCGAGCTTTCCAAAGAACACCTCAACTCACCCATACTGAATGGGGAGTTGTAGTGCTCCTCGCCATCGGAAGAAAAGTCCAAGAGCTTTTGCTCTTGGCGTTCCTTGACCACCCGAAAGCCCGGGAGGCAGTTTGCCAAAGACGAGTTTCCAGCAAAGGTGCGAGCCAATTCTTCACTTATTTCGTCGAGTGATGCCGTTGTGTTTCAAGTGCTGGACTACAGAAGAATCACCTCCCCTTCGTTTGATTCTTCTGATCATTGTCCATACTTTGCCCAACGGCGTGTGCATGGTGATGCTAGAAAGAGGTAGAGAGAGGTGTGGACAAAGTGCGGTCCGGGTAGCAAGTGACCAGAAGTAAACCACACGGCACCCGAATCGGTTTTTCGCCCCCTACGGACCTCGCTCCATAGCCAACCGTCAACAACACAGTTCCAAACCCCCTTACGGGCCTCGCTGTCAACCACGCCAATACGCGTATTCGTTTTATTCATAAAATAAATCGTCCTACTCGAAAAACGCCATTAAACAAACAAATTATTCGTTTAATTAACTTGTAAGAACCAAATCTACACAAGAAATCATATTCTATGGCATTCTTGGGTTTAAAAACAATCAAAAATGCTAAATTACAATAGTGATAATCGAGTCGGGAAATCCGACACGACATAAACAAAATGGCGCTGTCAGAGTAGCGTACCGGCATCACAAGTCGGTTTTACGCTTATAATTCTTTAAATACAGTCGCCATAATCGACAAAATCACACAAACTAATCTTCATATGTTCACAATGTAATATGGGAAATAGCTCCTCCAACTTACTGCGAATTCTGCACTTATTGTAGAAAAAGACCACTGCTCTCTCGCTCACGTCCACTGCTTGCGAGTGCCTTATGCTAATTGCTGACCCTACCTCTCCCTAGCCTGAGGCTAGCCAGAGGCTTAGTACCGAGGTAAAACTATTTTACCTCAGTACTAATGGTGCAGTCACACTACAACGACAAGGGCGACGGGTGACCAATGAGTTGGATTTTCTAAAAACTGGACGACATATGCAAATTCGGGGCCAAGTTGGACGACATCCGGACGACAGCCCAGGATGGTCGACGTGGTGAAACGTCATCGGAACGAGAGAGGACGTAGAAGATGTGTGGATTGGTTGTTGGTTGGTTGTTGGTTGGTTGGTTGTTTGGTTGGTTGGTTGTGTGTCTGTGTGTGTGTCTGTGTGTGTGTCTGTCTGTGTATATGTGTGTGTCTGTGTGTGTATGTGTCTGTGTGTGTCTGTCTGTGTGTGTGTGTATGTGTCTGTGTGTGTCTGTCTGTGTGTCTGTGTATGTGTGTGTGTCAGCCAACCTCCACCCAACCACCACCCAACCACCATGCTACCACCAGCTAGTGACCACCCAACCGTATCTCAACAACTACCCAAGAGACACACAGACACACACACACACACAGACACACGCATACAGACACATACACACACAGACACCCACACAGACAGACACAAACAGACACATACACTCACCGACACATACACACACCCACACAGACAGACAAATACACACATAGGCACACACACATACACACACACACAGACAGAGAGATGGAGAGGGATGGACGGACAGACAGACAGAGAGACACAGACAGAGAGACACAGACATACACAGACAGACACCCACACAGACACACAACCAATAACCAACAAACCAACCAACAACCAACAACCAACCAACAATCATCAACCAACAACCAATCCGCAACCAACCAACAACCAACCAACTAACCAACCACAACCAACCAACCAGACGACGTGGTCATAACGAGAGCCTAACGACGTGACCGAGAACATAACGAGAGCCTAACAACGTGATCGAGAGCGCGACGTGTACATCATGGCGATGACGACAGCGTAGGTGACCGTGACGTGACGAGTTCTGAAGTCGTCGAGCTACGTCCAACTTTTTCAACATCTTCAAAACCTCGACGACTTGCCGACGAGAGTGGACGAGTTGCGACGACAGCGTAACGAGACCGTAACGAGATTCGGCGAGTTCCCAAAAGTCCAACTCGTTGGTCACTCATCGCCCTTGTCGTCGTAGTGTCACTGCAACATAAGCCTCAGGCTACTCGTAGCCGAGGGAGACCTTTACGTAACGTCATTTCTATCCTTAATGTTATATTTTGGTTTTGGTGGGTTCCTTTCATAAACCGATCGTAAAAACCAATGTACAAGGTGGTGTTTCCCAACCGTTTGCCCACCTATTCTCGGTAGAATAATCGACAGTGCACATCTTGCTGCATTAATTGCACCAAATCCTAAACCGTCATCTTCCAGCATTCGTAAAAACCGAACAACTTGGGCTATTGTAGGCTTCACTTTCATAAGCAAACAATGAAGTCCCCATTTCTTTAAATAACTAGTATAACATTTTACTGTTCCTTTCCTCCAGGTGTGTGACATTAACCTCTGTTGTGTAATTTTGTCAAGGCCATATTGTTCTAAAGGTTTCTTCAAAAAAGGAATGCCAATAGGGGTGTCGTTGACAGCTTTGTTTGTTTGTTTGTTGTTGTTTTACATCCTAGCAACATCTAAGGTCATATCGTTGACAGGTCTCCGTGTGTTGTGAGCGGGCCGTGACGGTGTAAATTTGTCCTTGCTCTCGGGAATCTGAGCATGCTCCTTGCTTCCAATGCCACCGCCACCCGCCAGCGCTGTGTGTCACATTCCGGTACTATCAGAATTGTGTGCGGGCGATCCATTCTGATCTTCCCCGCCACTCTGCTGATAATGCTGAATGGTGGGAATATTTAATAAAATTGATTATTCCAAACCAAAGAAAAGGCAGCCACTCGCCAAGTGTGTGGCTCTGGATGCCAAGATACATATTTTGAAATCTTTTTGTTGTTTCGTGAAGCAAACAAGTCCACTTGTGGTTCTCCCCATTCTTGACAAATGTGTTTAAAAATACTATCACTCGATGACCATTCCAAATGATCATGAAAATAATGGCTTTCCCCTCGGCTAACATGTTCTGACTGCCTGGAATATGTGCCACTGTTAGCCATATCTCGTGTTGTTGGGCCCCGTTCCAAATCAATTTTGCTACCTGGTTACAAGGTTTGGATCAGGGGCCGTATGCATAACGCGGTTTTAGCAAGCCAAAACGCGTTTAGACGGGATTTCTGGTTTAGCGCTGAAAAGTCGCTAAACATGAGTCAGTGATAGGGCTAACACCACAAGTGTAAACTAGGTTACGGTAAACCCGATCCATAGGTTTGTTTGTTTGTTGTTGTTTTACGTCCTAGCAACATCTAAGGTCATATCAGGACGGGTACCGACTTGTGACAGTGCGCACTCATGGTGACTTTATAGTGCTGTCCCACTGGGAAACCAGGCCGCCGGCACCATGACCTGGTATCCCACTCAGTCACATTATCCTGACACTGAGCACACCAGTCCTTGCCCTATCCTAATAATGCCGAGCGCCTGGCTAGGAAGCGACAAGTATAAATTTTAACGTCATTGGTTTGACTCGACCGGGACTCCAACCCACGACCCCACGATCTACCAGCACGGGAGACGGACGCTCTAACTCATTCGGCCATCCCGTCTGGTCCGATCCATAGGTGGTTTAAGGTTGGTGTTAGGTATCGATTAGGCCCAAATCTATTCAATGCTATCATATTTAGCAGAATAACATACTCAAAAAGTGAATTTTTTTAATCAAATTAACGCTAAATTCAAACCGATATTAACGCCGCCGCTAACTCGGCGGCGATATTAATATTGTCGAATCGACGAATGTAAACTAAACAAATCAAAGCCGCCGTCGCTGAATCGGTGGCGATATTGTCAAATAGCGGTGCTCGCCGTACACAGGCTCAGCAATAAGGCCCGCTCCAAACCAATTTTGCTACCTGGTTACAAGGTTTGGATCAGGGGCCGTATGCATAACGCGGTGTTAGCAAGCCAAAACGCATTTAGACAGGATTTCTGGTTTAACGTCGAAAAGTCGCTATGCATGAGTCAGTGATAGGGCTAACACCACAAGTGTAAACTAGGTTACGGTAGTAAACCCGATCCATAGATGGTTTAAGGTTGGTGTTAGGTATCGATTAGGCCCAAATCTATTCAATGCTATCATATTTAGCAGAATAACATACTCAAAAAGTGAAATTTGATCAAATTAACCCTAAATTCAAACCGATATTAACGCCACCACTAAATCGGCGGCGATATTAATATTGTCGAATCGACGAATGTAAACTAAACAAATCAACGCCGCCGTCGCTGAATCGGTGGCGATATTGTCAAATAGCGGTGCTCGCCACACACAGGCTCACCAATAAGGCTCGCTGGTGCCCGTACGGTGTTACGTACTGATTAGGCCCAAATCTATTCAATGCTGTCATATTTAACAGAATTACATAGTCAAATAGTGAAATTTTATTAAATTAACCCTAAAATTAACGCCGTCACCGAATCGCCGTCACCAGTAACAAGGCTGCAGGTTTCTGGCCGCCGAATCGGCGGCGATATTGTGCAATACCGGTGCTCACCGGCAACAGGCTCACCAGTAACAAGGCTGCTGGTTCCAGGCTGCTGAATCAGCGGCGATATTGGGAAATAGCGGGGCTCGCCGGAAACAGGCTCACCAGTAACAAGGCTTGCTGGTTCCCGATGGGTGGAGAAAGCAGTGTGAGCTAACGCTAAGTTCTTATCTATCTCTAGCGACTTTATTTGAGTTTTTCAATAAAACAGCTGGAGCATAAGCTATCATGATTCCTATCAGTACCGCTACCTGCCTAATCTTTGGCCTATTTAGTTTTAATAACTGGTCTGCCGTAGTCACAAACTTACCTAATTTTTGTTGTGTTATTGATACTGTCATGTCTATTGTGTCTACAAAAAATCTCAAACACTTTAAAGGGGCCAGATATAGGTCGCTGGCGACGGGAACGTACTCTGACAAATGCTCTCCAAGCACAACCTTGTTTGGGTTTTATGTTTAAATAACCCAATATGTGTGGGGAGAGTAGGGGACCCAGTTCACCACCAGAAGTGGGTCAGTTCTGAGGCTGGTACTAGCTGGCAGCTGTTGTTTTTAAAATGGCTGGGTGAGTGGAGAGAAGGGAGAGTAAAACTGGGGTATTTTCAATCTTCTTTAGAGTAGTTCAATCAGGAAATATATTTGTGTAATGTAAAATATATGTTAGTACAATTACATTGCCTAATTCAATGAGAAACAGATATAGATGAAAAAACGTTTTTATGTTGATGAATGTAAAAAAGGTTCTGCTGTGTATGGGGTTTGAACCCACACCAACAAACAACTTCAGATTACAAGTCCAACACTCTAACCACTAGGCCTAGAGACCACACATAATTAATAGTCTCAGTTCTCCCTCAAGTCGCTGCGGCGGCGGCGATTTGTGTACTTTAGATTCGTCGATTCGAAAATATTAATATCGCCGGCTTTGCGGCAGCAGCGTTAGTTTCGCTTCGGATTTATGGTTAATTTGAATAAATTTCACTTATTGCGTATGTAAATCTATCAAATATGATCGCATTGAATAGATTTGGGCATATGAAGATTGCTCACGGCCATTGACAATGCACTGGCACTGACACTGAGAATATCCCAATTTTCACTATTATCTCTTGTTTTTAATACTTTCAGCGTAAATCGCTCTTAGGGTACATTAAATACTTCAGATCTTCCTCTTCAATCCCGCATTAAGATATTTTTAATCGATCCAATTAAATCTTTTAAATTTATTTTACAAAAATAAAAGCTCCACATAGACATAGCATTGCAGTATTTTACCCTTCGCGGGCAGTTTGCCGGTACGCGCAGTGCAAAACGTCGATTTTATTCAAAATCTATAGAAATCCAGAACCCTAACCATATAAATTTAATATAATCTATTCGTTGAATATGTTTTCTATATGAGTTTCAAGCGGTTTGTGTCTAGGTGGTATGGTTTTAGAGATATTTCACCTTTTCTCTATGAAGATTGCTCATAGCCATTGAGTTTAGTAGTGTGACAGTGTGTCATCCTGCAGCCAGCACTGACCTAGATACCCGTGCTAACGTCACATGAAATTGGTCAATATGGCCAAACCGTGGCATCGTGTATTCACCAATAGCCTGAACTGAGACTTTTATCCATGTGTGGTCTCTGTGGCCTAGTGGTTAGAGTGTTGGACTTGTAACCTGAAGTTGTTTGGTTGGGTGGGTTCAAACCTCACCCACTGCTGAACATTTTTTACATTCAACAACAAAATGTTTTTCATCTATATCTGTTTCTCATTGAATTATGCAATGTAATTGTACTAACATATATTTTACATTACGCAAATATATTTCCTCATTGCACTACTCTAAAGAAGATTGAAAATACCTCAGTATTACCCTCCACTCACCCAGCACAACAATCTAGGTCACTCTCTTGTGCACCACCAAGTGGAAAAGTTCAGTACTAAGCATGCACCACCCCTGTGGCACACATCTGAACTATTCTGAGTTCGTTTGTTTTCCCGGGAACGAATATCTCCTCCCTTTAACTGCTTTGTCGGTTTTAAAACTGACTTTGTGTCATGTACATATAAAACCCTAATTTAGTGAACGTGGCACATAAATCATCCACTGCCGTTTGACATTCCATTTGTGTTTGAGCTACAATAGATGAGTCATCAATGTAAGCGAACATAATATGTCCTTTTCTAGCCATAAGCGATAAAATTGGTTTCAGTAATTTCGTAAATAAACGTGGAGCACACGCTAACCCATTTGGCATACATGTAAACTCATAGAGCTGTTCATCCCAACAAAAACAAAGAAATGTTCTGTCTGGCTTGTAAATAGGGATCGTATAATACGCATCCCTGAGATCAACACTAGCAAGCCAGGAATCTGGCGTAACAAGTTGCATTTTAGTAGGACGTTTTGACGTCGCGAATCGATCGTAGTGAACGCAGGCCTCGTGTGACTGGGGTATTACAGGTTATGTTAAATTGACTCAGTATTCCCCTCGACAAAGCAACAAGTGCTTAATAAGTATACCACTATCTAATACCCCAGTCACATGAGGCCTGTGTTCGATTACAATCGATTCGCGATGTCAAAACGTCCTACTAAAATGCAACTTGAAATATCTCGCCCATACCTTACGTCTAGTTCGGAAATGTTGGACGAAAGGAGGATGCAGGTGCTGCCCTTGCAATCTCCTTGCGTCCAGTGTGGTCAGCGCCTTTCAAAACTGGTTGGCGACCTGGCGCCGCCCTGTAACTAATGCACCTGTCACACCTTTCCGGACTGAGTACCGGACACCACCGGACACCACCGACAAAGAATTGTCTAGTCCGGTGCTCTCCGGTACACAAAATGTATCGAAATGTATCGAAAAGGAGTGTAATTGGGTCAATTGCCGCCAGACAACCGGATAAGAACCATACATGTACCGTCCTTGTACCATACACATAACGGATGGGTACCGGACATGTACGGATGGGTACTGGACAAACCGGACACCTCAGTCCGGCAGTGTCCGGTAGAAGTTTTGTGCATGTTCAAAACTTGTACCGGACACCGCCGGATGGGTACCGGACATGTACCGGACATCGCTGTACAGTACCGGACAGTGTCCGGTTCCCCAGTCCGGTAAGGTGTGACTGGGCCTTAACTTGGTGAGTTGGCGGTGACCTGGCGACGTCAACACATGCAATGCCGCTCATACCCCATCACTAGTGTAGGGTTGGTAGGCGCAATGAAGCAATGCTCTACAAATGCACATCAGGAGAACATATTTAATGATGATTAGTAAATTAAGATCTCCTAGATATTTCGTGTAATAAGCCACCTGAGTAGTGTAGAGCTATGTTAGGCAGTTTGCGTAATAAACTCCAAATGTTTCTCACGCAGCAACTATCCCACTGTCATGCTAAATATTTGTTGGTTGTTTTACTTCCTATCTAAGGTCATATCAGGACAACTTGTGACAGTGCACAATCATGGCAACTTTATAGTGCGTCCCTGCTATGAGACCAGGCCACTGGCACCATGACCTGATATCCCATAGAGTCACATTATCCTGATACTGTGCTAACCAATCCTTGCCCTACCCCAGTAATGCTGAGCGACAGACGAGGTAACGAAAAGTATCCATTTTATAAGTCATTAGTTTGACTCAGCTGGGATTCGAATTTCCGATCTTCGGCACGAGAAGCTAAAGCGTAGAACTATGTAAGTGTAGAAGTGAGTGAGTGTTTGGGGTTTAGATAATATCGAGTCATATCAGCACAGATACCCACTTGTGACAGTGCTTAAGTTGCTTTATAGTTCTACCGCACTGATATACCATGCAACTGGAACCCCACTCATTCACAGTACTGAGCCAGTCCATGCTATATCCTATCAATGCCAAGTGCCAGACAATGTATTGACAGGTATGAATTGTGTAACTCTTCCATTTAAATGGGTCGTGAATCGAACCCATGACTTCAGGATTGCGTCCACATCCTGCTTCACTACAGTAGTACTTCTGAAGCGCGCCTCCAGACCAAGGTTGTCCTGACATGGTAATTGTCCTCTCATCGAAGACAAAAACATTGATATATTGAGGAACTGTTGGCGCATTTCACCCTTCGTCCATCACAGCGTCGCTGAAACCGGGTATTATTGCATATCACTCTACCCACTTCCCACTTAGCCATCAATCTAATATATATCTTATATATATAGATCAAAGAAAAGATATATGTGTTAGTGTTGATCGTTATCAATCATTTACCTTATTTTAATTTGAAGAAATGTTATAATAAATGGCTGATTTTAGAGTTATTTGAAGTGAAAATATGCGAAGTTATTTTGGTGTACACATCAAATTCCCTTTTGTGTATACATCAAAATTCGGAAAACATGGAATTCAGCAGTAACAGATTCTAGTCAATTGAACTAATATTGCATTGGGTGCATTAACAATTACTTAACTTAATAATAAGTGCACCAGTATCTAAGTTGGATAAGTAGCATGAAATCCAAATAAGTATTTGGTTTAAAAAATTGATGCTTTCATCGGACCATGCAACATAGATTCTTTGAAATCCTACATTTTCAAAATGGTGCTAAAAATGTAGGTGTGCACTCATGTTGGTATGCGGCGTCCCAGTCCACTGTGAGCACATAAATACACAAGCGTGTAACTGAGCGCGCATGTCAGGGGCACATCAAGCGGAAACACCATCATGGTGCTGTAATGAGGAAACGAGATTCCAGTTTGGGCAAATTCAATCAAACCGTGGGGGCGGGCGTGAAGGAGCGGAGTGCTGACGTTACAACCTAAAGCTGCATAGTCCGATGAAGCATCAAATTTCAAAACCAAAACAAGTATCTCAATTTGATTCTACATATCTAACTTAAATACTGGTGTACTTGTTAAACATGTGTCACCACATATAAGGGAATACGGAGGCAATTTAATAGAACCTATTACTTTAGAAATCTATGGCGTCAGAGTTTTGGCAAGCTAGCCAAAACTAATGTTGCTTGTTTGCACTTAAATATCTAAAAAGTTAGCCATTTAAAATAAAAGTTACTTCAAATGAAAGTAGGGTAGATTAAAATGATCAGCCTAATATGTTTATCTCAGAAAATGACAGAAACTCAAAACCCATCAGACTATGCAACTTTAACACGCGGAGCTGCCCGGCACAGGCATGGCAGAACAGCATTGTTTGTTATGCTGGCCAGTACCCAAACCTGGCGAGCCGACAAGACAGTACCCGGTAGTCGGGGCGGGGTAGGGGTGGATGGAAGAGGGTTCTAAATCGAAGTAAATTAAAAAAATAAAGCTACATATCCGGTGAAAGCATAATCTTTTCAAAACCAAAATACTTACTCAGATTTGACCCTCCTACATATCAAGTTAGATACTGGCGCACTCATTGCACATTTAGGAGCGTATGAAGGGGGTGGGGGGGGGGGGGAGACCACGTGGGGAAAGGAAGAGGTATGAAGACAAGATCAGGGAAAGGACAGGCATGGAGCTTTGCACATTGCAAGTCATAGAGCGCAGTGGGGAAAAGAGAAAAATGGAGAAAATTGATTGCAAAGTCATATGTAGTGCCTTGCAGTTATGGTTTGTTTTGTTTGTTGTTGTTTTACATCCTGGCAACATCTAAGGTCATATCAGGACGGATGCCGACTTGTGACAGTGCACACTCATGGCGACTTTATAGTGCTGTCCCACTGGGAAACCAGGCCACCGGCACCATGACCTGGTATCCCACTCAGTCACATTATCCTGACACTGAGCACACCAGTCCTTGCCCTGTCCTAATAATACCGAGCACCTGGCTAGGAAGTGACAAATATAAATTTTTAAGTCATTGGTTTGACTCGACCAGGGTTCGAACCCACGATATATACCAGCATGGGAGACGGACGCTCTAACTCATTCGGCCATCCTGTCTGGTCTGCAGTTATGGGATTGATGATGATAATGATGGTGATGATGAAGTTGATGATGTCCAACATTTATGCATGTACACCTCGTGGTGTTCTCTGTGGGGGAGTGGTTAGAGTGTCTGACTTTTTTCTAGGTCGGACTCCTAATCTGAAGGTCAGTGGTTCGATTCCCTGTGCCCTCTGCCAATTTGGATTTCCACCGCTGTGTATAACTTACAGCGGTGGACATGCCAGTTGCTCTCATACCATGTATATGTGGTGTGGGAGGATAAAAATCCCTTGGGTCGGTAAAAGTGTAGGCTCAGGCTTTCTATCGACAAACTGTCTAATGGTGAAAACAAGCCTATTCAGGCTTATCCATGATAGGCAGTATAAATCTTCAACAACAACACCAAATTTAATTCCGCACATTTTTGGTTAAAATAATTTTAACCTTTCATCATAACCTTTTAAAAATAAAAGCTGTTTCAAACTACTAAAGACAAGTATCTTCTAGCGATCAACCTAATATATTTATCTAAAGTAGATATGGCATAAACAGTTAGATCATGCAACTTTAAGGTTTTGGCTGAAACTAGAAAAAATATATTACATAATATTAGTCCCAGTGTCTGATACTAACGGGATTTAAATGAAAATCGTCTCCATTATATGTCTGATCAATTCAATACCGATGAACCAATTCGGCTAATGAACAATCGAGAGAAGAAATACAGAAAACAGTCTTGATCCAGGTAAAAGGTTATATCATGGGTTATATCATGGGTGTGTCTGCTTGGGTTTTACATCCTAGCAAAATCTAAGGTCATACCAGGACTCAGCTAAGTGCAAGCAGGAGCTCGGTGGGATGGTGGAAAGAAAGCATACATTGACAGCTAGCTGAAGGGTGAAGGTCAGGTGGCGGTGTTTGTTTGTTTAACGACCACGCCCCCCCCCCCCCCCCCCCAGCACAAAAATTAGACATCACCTATGGAGGGGGGTTGGGGGGGGGGGTGAGACCGTCTTGTACGCGCCTGTCGGTCTGCCATTGTATAATGACGGGGTATTAATTAGCCAAAGCCAATAAACTATTCGCTATAATACATATCTGACTCACGACAGTGCTAACCAAAATACTCCACAAGTAAACCAGAATAGTATTTTGGACCATAGACACAAAGCTATGTAAATCTACGGGAGGCGCCCACACTCATTGTCAGTTGTCAGCTGACCAGGAGAGCATTTACTCCCTGAATATTGGAAGAACACTACCTAGTAACAACTAACCTAGACCGAAACAATGCCGGGTTCCCTGGGGCAAGGCAGGATGTTCTAGTAGTCTTGTGACACCAGTGTCGGTTGATACCCCCTTTCTGTCCTGTGAGTCACCACGTGGTACAGGCCAGTGTAGTATGAACTGAGCATGTGTAGCAGAATCTTCCCCAGCGACAACCTCACTATGTGGCCAACAACTTGGAAAAACTACCGAATAGTAATTTGCTATCCGTACAACTACACCTTAAAAAGGTTGCCAACAATTTGAACTTTTAATAATGGCAATAATCTAACGCTATGAAGTAGTAGTCTTGTGACCCCTTCTTATCTTGTGACTCACCCCGCCAGTATAGTATAAACTGCAGAGTCGTATAAACTGCAGAGTCGTAGATACGTCCAATAATTTGGACTATTCACAGAAACAAATAAAATGCTATGAATTAGTACTCTTGTGACACCGGCATCGGGTGACGCCCCTTATCTGTCTTGTGACTCTGCTAAAACTCTCCAAAATCCATAACACTAAAAAAACTGTCCACACGTGGCAAGGGTTCCCCGACCATAGGTGTAATCATTGTTCCCCGACAATAGGTGAACATTAAAATACGAACAGAAAAAGAATCCTGAATCAACACTATAACAACATGCACGATATTTTATTTGCGTGACATTAATGCAACAGCTTGAGGACATCACTTTACAATGGCCAGAGCTGGGATGTAGTTGTATGCGTGTACTATAAAGTCACAGGTTCATGCACATCCTGGCATAATCTGATTCTGAACTCAACTATTGAATTCGGCGTGACGTGACGATTAAGTTCGTGAACGGCAGAAGACCTAGAAGAGTACGTCAAGTATCAGTCTCAGAGACAGCCGCCAAGTTACACTGTCAGTTCGCAAAGCTCTCAAGTTTAAAGTTGCATAGTCCGATGGTTTTGAATTTCTGTATTTTTTCTGAGATGAATATATTAGATCGATCACTAGTGTCTACTTTACATTAGTTCAAAGTTACTTGTATTTTAAATGGTAAACTTTTGAGATATTTTGAGTGCAAACATGGAAAATTAGTTTTGGCAAGCTTGCCAAAACTCTGACACCATAGACTTCTGCAGTAACAGGTTCTATTAAATTGACTCAGTATTGCCTTCTACGCAGAAACAAATGCATAATAAGTGCATCAGTATTGAAGTTAGATATGTAAAATCACAGAGAAGAATACTGGAAGGGAAGATAGAAGGGAAACGACCAAGAGGGAGAAGGAGAACATGAATGGACAACATCACTGAGTGGACAGCAATGAGCTATGCGGAATGCGTGAGAGGAACAAATGACAGGAAGAGATGAAGGTCCATTGCAGCCAACCTTCTTCGAGAAGACGGCACCCATTGATTGATTGATGTAAAATCAAATTTAGATAATTGGTTTGGTTTTGAAAATTTTATATTTCATCGGACTATGCAGCTTTAATGGACCACTTATGGTTGCGGTGAAGCTGCCCCTAACACATCATGTGATCCGTCAACAATATACGCACACTCAAAGACAGACACAACTTCACCCACCCACCAAGCTAATATATATATAAAGTCAGGCTAAGTGAAAGGAAGAGGAAGAGACGGAAGGTTGGTGAACAGCCTAATTTATTGATAAGGCTCTTGGCCGAGCAATAAACGCCCTACCTATACAAAGCTAAAAGTAAAAATAGGTGTGTAGTGTGCCAAGCAAACAGCAGAAGTGAGCAGTGTAGAAGGTGGGGGGAGGGGAAGCAGCAAGAAAAGTGCTGGCCCGCAGCAAATATATATAATGGAGAGAAATAATCATGAAGTCGTAGGATAATAAATAATATTATAAGATCATAGGATAATAAATAATATTATAATAAGCTCACCCGCCATTTTATATTTATATAATAGATTATATTGCACATAAAGTCAGGCTAAGTGAAAGGAAGAGGAAGAGACGGAAGGTTGGTGAACAGCCTAATTTATTGATAAGGCTCTTGGCCGAGCAATAAACGCCAAACGGGACCGCTAAACTGGGCCCGCCCCACCAACCGACCCCCCGACCTCAATTGTTGACAAAGAAGCCGAGACACGGAAGTCATTTACTATCCTTTCTTGCAATGGAGTCTTTAAGTAGGAGTAGACCGTGTCAGAGGCCCAATCACCCCTGACCTTAATTTCCTCAATAGAGGCTCCTGACATAGCCAAATATGTACAACCTCCCCTTCTAAGGGAATGCGAGGTAAAATGCTCCTCACCGAGGCCCGCCCTATTTGAGAACAGCACTAGCATCTCCTGATAAGCTGAATATGTCATCGGGAAAGAGGAGCTGCCCAGTCCCGGAAGGCGAAAAGCCATGTCCCCGTCCCGGGCTGTTATATCAGTAAAATGGCGCTCTGTCCAATAGACTGCACAAAGGGCTGTATTGGGACAGCGAGATACGGGTATCTCCAAGACCCTCTCACGAAACTGTATAGTCTTCGAGCGACGCACCCGTATTATCATTCCCCATGGGTGGAAGAAAAAATCCCCCCTACACAGGGCAGAATCTGAGTCAGTGATTTGTGATTTACGAAGGAGTGCTCTAAATGAGCACAAGATAGCTGCACGCCAGGCAATATGGCCTGGGTTGTTAGTCAATAAAGAAAAAATGCGCAAAAGCATATGTGGTAGGATAGGGGGGGCCTGATGGTGAGCATCCCCCTTTTGGCGCTTTATCCCCTTCAGGGTTGACGCAACCAGAAAATCATCGTATTGGATGGGCAATGCCCCATTCTGTCTGAGAAAATAATTCAAGCCTGACAAATAATTTAAGACCGACCTGTAGGTCAGCGACCTAGCTAACCAAGCTGCGTATAATGCAACTCGCTCAGAGGCACAAGGAAAAGGAGAACTGTCGCTAAGAAAAAGAGCAAGGAATTCAAAATACCTCCGTATCTGAACGGAACGGGTTGAAATAGAATTTTTTGCATAAGAATGGCTCTCAAATCCCTTTTGTTCAGCTCGCAACTGCACCAGATCTGCAAGGAAAAAGAATAGGGGCATCAAAAAGGTGAGTGCAGCACATAACCCGATCACTGTCAACCTCCCTTATTCGAGAGCAGCTGGAGCCAGCGTCCAATCTGCTCAGGGCATCACAAACAGTGTTAATGCGTGTATTAATGTAAACTGAATGGAACACAAAATTCTTGCTAACAGACAACCAAAAGATTTCACGCAACATAGCCATTATATCAGCAGAGCGGGAGCGACCTGTATTGAGTGAGGCCTGAACCACTGCACTATCAGTTATACAAACAATCTCAGAATTAGACCAGTCAGCTGCCCAGCGGCGAAAGCCCTCAAATACCGCATGCATTTCCTTAATATTAATATGTTTATCACCCAATCCGTCCATCAGCCTGACCCCATGGTGACCACAAACCTGATCTATCACATGCTCGTCAGCGGTGCTGAATGCACCAACCAGCCAGTCATTAGCAAAACTAGCGCCAAGGCCCCAGCCGGAGGCGTCACTGTACATAGCTTTAGTAGCGGCAAATTTACCCAACATACCTGCCTTGCCATTAAAACTAGAAGCAAATTCAATCCACCAGTCAATATCAGCCCTAAAGCCTGCGTTAAGTCTTGCCTTAAAATACGGTTCACGAAGAGTACCGATCAAATCGTAGACCCTTCTACTGAAGGTCCTGCCACCCCTCACCACCTTTGCACAATGTGCCAGGAGGCCAGCAAGGCTCTCCAGGTCCCTCCTGCAAGCCTTCCTTCTTGACTTAAAACTCAGAAGTCTTCCCCGCAACTTATCCAACTTATCCTGGGGGAGTGATAATTCTAAAGATTCAGAATCCACCTCTATCCCAAGGAACCTGACCTTCATGGATGGAGAAATAAGTTTTCTATAACTAATATAAAAACCCAAGCGACGAAGAATAGCAATGGTTATCTGCTGGTAAGCAGCTGCCTGGTCAAAAGTACCGGCGATGATACAGAAATCATCTAGGTAGTTCACTACACGACAAACCCTCTCTCTGGCTGCACATCGCACCACAAAATCCGAGATGCGGGAGAATATATAGGGACTCGAGGACATACCCATACAAAGTCTACTATCAAGTAAATAAGTATCGAAATTTTCTCCCTTGAACCGCCACTTAAGACCCTGGCTAGAGCGATCATCCGGGTGAATGTGGACAGCCCGATAAGCATCCTTAATGTCGATACAAGCCAGGTAGTCCCCCTTCTCCAATAATTCCACCACATCATCGATACCCTTGTATTTAAATTTCGGGGCAATAGTAGAAGTCCAGTTATTCACAGAACTACCCTTAGGCCTACTGCAATCCACTACACTACGGCCACCACCACTATCTTTCGGAACCACAAAAAGCCCATGCACACAAAGGGGAGGATCCAGTACCTTAGTTACAAAGCCGTCATGAATTTCAGCCAACAAGCGTGACTCGATTATATCAGCCTCCCATGATGTTTTGGTACGTCTAGTCTTAACATCATAATGGGCATCACAATCTTGATCGATAACCCTAAAGCCAAAGACAATACCCTGTAACATATATAGGCCGTCGACATCACAGCTTCCCCTGCAAAAACACTCTACAAAAAAACGGCATGGTTTTAGTTGACATGTAATAGAGGACAATACATAGACACAATCACAGGAACCTGATGCACAATCTTCATACACTCCAAAAGTGACAAAATCGGAGTCAAGTGTCTCCCTCACCGACACCATCAAATGTCCATATTCAGTCTCCACTACCACAATAAAGTCCGACCAGCTGTTCTCTCTCAATCCATTCCAGCTTAACTTCGATCCAATTTTAAATGAACCCACGGAAACCTTGTCAGTTTTTCCACCCGGGCGAACGTCCTGATTGTCGATTTCACACGATATTAACTGACACCCAATGCCGGCTCCCCGGCTAGCGTCCCATACCATATCGACATTACTAAAGGTATCAGAATCACCATCATCACGAAAGACGAATGGCATAGGGGTTGTCGAGTCATCCGGCTCCTGCATGGCACTCACAGCAGTCCTCGCCTCTATCCGCCCACAAACCGCATGGCAATCCCCATCAGCCATCGGGTCACAACCACCACTCACCCCAACACTTCAATCTCTGCAGCTGTTGCGTTTGTGCCCTTTTACCCCACATTTTGAACATATGTGCGCAAAGCGACACTGGTCCTCCTTTTTAGCACATCCTTGCTCACTGTTATGGGCGTAACAGGGGCGCTTGCTGCCAGTTGGTCCTGCCAACGTCCCGCGTCGCCTGTTTTCACCCGACGTGCCCTTCTGCTTTTTCTCACGCACATTCGCTTGACTATAGTGTAAAACACTTTTACCCGTGTGTGCCTCAGTGAAAGCAGCGAAACCCTCCGTTTCCGCTAACTTCCTAATGGCAGAGTCGTACTCAACATGACTGGTATCAAAAAAGTCATTATGCCTAGCACGGTGAGAAACAAAACTGATGTGATGTAGAACGGCCCGATAATCCGCAATCGACATCTCCGGGATGTCTAATGCCCAGGTAGCCGTAGCGCAAACCAATTCGTGGCAGTTCAATTTCTCAACGTTTTTCTTGCCAACCGTGTAGCGCTTCAGAGACCACTTACTTCTTCTCTTCCGTGAAGCACTGCTGCTCGAAGAGCTGCTATCGTGGCGTCTACATCTCCTTGCGCCGGTCCTAGAGTGGTTCCTCGCACGGCCGTAGGTTGAATGGCCGCCCGTCGTGGCTGCCGACGTAGACCCGACCGGGAACTTTGGAGGTTCCGCAGCGAGGGCCCCAGCGGCCATGAAGTCGTAGGATAATAAATAATATTATAAGATCATAGGATAATAAATAATATTATAATAAGCTCACCCGCCATTTTATATTTATATAATAGATTATATTGCACATATATATATATAGTATAGTTATACGAATCTTACCTGGGTATAGATGATGGATAACTGTTGTTTTCCCCGAGGTATAAGCCTCGGGTAGACGTGGGCTAGGGAGAAGGAAGCATGTGAGGTACCAGCAATTTTAACCTACTTATTCAGGATAAAAATGATCTTTCAATACAATGGATACTATGATTTTCCCGTAATGGTACACCAACGGGATAGACGTGGCAGGGCGTGGTGGGTGGGCCCTAGCCCACGTCTACCCGAGGCTTATACCTCGGGAAAACAACAGTTATCCATCATCTATACCCAGGTAAGATTCGTATAACTATACTATTTTACCTCGGTATACACAGCCTCAGGCTAGCCTCAGGCTAGGGAGACCTTTACATAATTCATTTTTATCCTTAATATCATCCATTCTTATTATAATATTCAACATTTTTGTTCTCACCTATTCTTGTTAGTTGGCGAGCAGGCGCTTTCCAATGCCGGTAGGCTTTTCTAGTCGCTTGTTGTAATGTTTTGCAAACGACTTAGCCGTCTTCCAGCCTGCATGCGCTAGTATTCTTTTTACAGAAATACCTAGCAACCGTGCCTTGGAGACCATGGCACCTCTAGTTGAGTGGGAAGAGTATTTGCCCGTATCCACTCCAGCCAATTTCAACACCGTAATTGTCCATCTGGCAAGGGTGTCTCGTGAAATTGCCTTATGTGGCTTTATAAAGCTCACTAATAGTTGTTGTGATGCACGTAAATCCTTTGTCTTAGATATATAAGCCCGTATGGCTGACACAACACATAATTTCCGATCACTCGGAAAACAGTCTAAGTGAACCGTAGATAAAGGGTCACCTAACGTGTTCGATTTAAGCAATTGTGCTAAATCAAACGTAGCTTGTTTCTTGTCTATTTATAATCCAGTTAAAGATAAAGCAAAAATCGTCTGTCCCCGTGTCCGGTTACTAATAATAACAGGACCGCGACCTTAAAACCTAATTGTTTTATATCTAACTACGAGTTGTGAGGCCAAGCCTGAAACAACTTAAATACTATAGACACATCCCAAAACGAACTATACTTTGGTTTTGGAGGATTCCTTTGATAAATTGAACGAAGTAGGTAACAAAGAACATAATGTTTTCCAACTGTTTCGCCATCAATTCTCAGTAATATGATTGATAACGCACATCTTGCCGCATTGATCGACCCAAAGGATAGTCCCTCATCCTCTAGAGAACGAAGAAAACGAGCTACTTGTAAAATTGTTGGATTTGTTGGCTTAACTTTCATTAACAAACAATGTACACCCCATTTCTTTAAATAGGATGTGTACATTTTGACAGTTCCTGGCCTCCAGGCATCAGATACTATCCTATTATCAGTAATTTTGTCCAATCCAAATTGCTGCAGCTGGTTCCTTAGAAAAGGAATGCCAATAGGGGCGTCGTTGACACGTCGCCGTGAACCACTAGCGGTCCGTGGTGTGTCAGATTCCCGAGTTTTCTTGGGAATTGTATATGTTCTTTTGCCAGTTGTGAAACTGCTGGCAGCCAAGGTTGCGTGTCCCAATCGGGCACCACCAGCATAGCATGTGTCCTTTCCAAACCGATTTTCCTGACAACTCGGCTGATAATGCTAAACGGTGGGAAAATATAAAAATAATTATTTTCCCAGATAATAGCAAATGCATCTACTTTCCAAGCCTCCGGTTCAGGATGCCAAGAAACATAACAAGGTAATTTGTTATTATTTCGTGATGCAAACAAGTCAACTTTAGGTGTACCCCATTTTTCACAAATGAAGTTAAACAAAGGTGTAGAGAGAGACCATTCTAAATGGTCATGGAAACTTCTACTTTTATGGTCTGCAAGTGTATTTTGTGACCCTGGAATATGCACTACAGTCAGCCAGACTTGTTGAGCCTGTGCCCAGTTCCAAATCAGTTTAGACAACTGATTGCAAGGCTTTGATTTGGTTCCACCCATGTTACGAATATATGCCATGGCAGTAGTATTATCAGTTAGTATTCTAACTTGTGAATTATGTATCTTTACTAAACTACATAAGCCCAGATAAATAGCACGCAATTCTAGCGCATTAATATGGTCTGATTTTTCATCATCATGCCATCTACCTCCTGTTGTGACCCCATCTCGATGAGCTCCCCAACCTTCTAACGAAGCATCAGTAGTAATTACCGTATTAGGTTCCGCCATGCGGATTGGATTTGGTGAACTTGCTATGTGTTGCATCCACCATGCAATATCCTGTAGCCCTTCTTGCGAAATAAACATCTTTCGCTCAAAATTCCCTTTAGTTCGCGTTAACGCTAAATTTTTATCTATTTCTAGAGATTTAATATGGGCCTTCCCATATAGAATAGCGGGTGCATACGATATCATTATCCCAATAAGGACTGCGACCTGTCTAATTTTAGGTTTTGGTAACTTAATAAGCTGGGTCGCTGTATTCATAAACTTAATTAGTTTTTGTTCTGTTATCGACACTGTAAGAGACTGTGTATCCAGAATAAACCCTAAACATTTGAGTTGTTTTGTTGGTTTAAACACTGACTTTTGTGGATGTACATAAAACCCCAATTTAGTAAGTAATGCACATAAATCCAAAACTGCATTCATACAATCAATTTGTGTTGATGCTATAATAAAGGAACCATCTATGTATGGAAACATTATATGACCCTTCCGCGCCATTACTGAGAAAACAGGTTTAAGCAGTTTAGTGAATAAACGAGGGGCACAAGCTAAACCATTCGGCATGCAGGTAAACTCATAGAGTTGGTTATCCCAAAGAAACCGAAGAAATTTCCGGTCTTTTTCCCTTATGGGAAGCGTATAATATGCATCTTGTAAATCAACACTAGCCATCCACGCATCTGGCGTAATCAGATCTCGTGCCGTATCTAGCGAGAACATTTTAAAATGTCGATATTCAACCATTTTATTAAGGATTGTTAAATCTAGGATCATTCGAACCTCGCCATTAGGCTTTGGTCTCGAGAAGATGTTTGAAATAAACTCTCCTGAACAGTATGTCACTTTCTGTATAATTCCTTTCTCAAAGAATGTTTGTACCTGTTTAGTTAGTGCCTCTCGTTCAACCGGTTCAATGTTATAAGGAAAAGGTATCCTGCCTTGTACCGGAATTTGTGTGAAGGGAATGTGAACACCCCTAACTATTTGTAAAATTTCTTGGTCACTAGTAATTTTGTGCCACTCAGAAATATGATTATTAATATTACCAGCCACAAAGTTGCTTACAGTTTGTGTGGTTTTAGAGGCTGGAAGGACTTGTAACGTTTGTGTTTCAACCTCTACTTGGACCCGCCCCTGGGGAAGGGTCTCGGCAAGTTGACACCTCGGCCCAGTGGCCGTGCGGTGTTGTCGGTCCAGCCTGAGCGAGCGCCCCGGCCCCGAAAAGCTTGACCGAAGTTTGAGCCCGGTCTGGTTCCCCTGGTGAACCGCCGTGGACGAAAATCCCCTCGTGACCTTTTGAAACGAGGAGTTTCCTGTTTCTTCTTACCATCCATGTTTTTGCCACTCTTGGCTGCAGTTTCTACCTCTTTATAGAGGTATTGTAGTTGACCACCAAACATTTTCGTGTTATCTAAAGGTTTCCCTTTAATCGGCTCTGGAGCAAGAAAGAGCGTAAACTCTTTCCCATCATTATCGGTAACCTTCTTTGAGCGAGCCACTTCTTTGCCAGCATCTGTGCAAACCGACTTGAAGACATTTTCATATCTTCGATACGACAGGTAATTACCTGCCGCCGCCAACAATGCAATGCCTTTGTCCATCGTCTTAGCCAAAGACGAGAACTTATTTTCTCGTTGCATTCTGTTTGCTACAGGAGCAATAGCTGTTAGGGTACCAAGCACCGCCTTATGCACTGTGTGCAACGCCCTCAAATCTCTTACGGTCCTCTGTCATATTGACATCTCGATCCATCTCCTTAATGATGGAGTTGGGAACACCTTTAATGCCTGTTAACTCATCTGATAACTTAGAAATAATCTCCGCCGGTTTAAACATGCGGAAATGGCCATTAATGTTCTCACGCATAAGCGTAGTGGTTTTCACACGCTTAGCCCTTGGCTTCTCCACTTTCTTAGCCACTTTGCCTCCAATGGCAGCATAGACACCTTCATATCGCGTGTCTGAGTCCGATTCCGTAGAAGTGGAATCTGTGGACGAGTCGGAAGAAGAAGAATCTTTCCTCTTCTTCTTCTTCTTCTTCTTGGACTTGGTCTTGCGCTTTTTGCGAAGTCCAGTCTTCTCTCTCTCCTTGGTGAAATCATCACCAGAAGAAACGATATGTTTCTTCTTCTTCCTCCGTTTAGGAGAAGGAGGAGGAGCCCTAAGCTCCATCTCTGAGTCTGTCTCCGAGAAATCCTCCAAAGAAGACTCCTCTTGAACACTCGGCATTCGCCGTTTACGAGACACCGGTGGTTTGAGAGCCATTATATGACTCTCCACCGCCGCAAACCGCGTCTCCCAATTTTGAGCCGCGGCGCTGTCAGGCACTATGTCCTCCTCGGAGAGAATATGCGCCCCGGGCTGTGTCGAAGGCACTGCCGACAACACGGGTGAGGAGTCGTACTCCTCGTCCCCTCCACTCGGAACACGCCCCTCGGCTGCTGCTGCACCGCGCTTACTCCGCTTCATGGCCATCGGGAGCTGAAACAAAGATTTTTGGTCAGTCCCGGTATATATATATGTCACAATATGGTTGTTTCAAACTCATTTGGACATCTATTGGTGTTAGAGAACGTGTTTATACCGTTATAACACAGGCGTAATAAGCTAAATTTGTGCGTGGGTTGTGGGTCAAGCCCAAACCTTACGCTCGGGACCAGTGTATCGGCCCGCCCATCCCTCTGTTCCGCATACTTCTCCCACCTGTGACTACAACGTCAACAAGTTGGAGAAAATGCTACGAAACTCGGAGAAACGCCTGAAAAAGTTTGTGGGGAGTCTATAAAAGAAACCCAGGAGCATCTCCAACATTACTCTGTATTAGAGTACGAGAGAATTTCCACAGGAGACGAGGCAGAGCCCACATCTGTACCCATAATCACACGGTGACTCGGGTGTTGACAGAACCGCTAATGACCGGTTTCAATCCTTCGAGAAGAAATTCTATCCTTGGTTTTTTATAACCAAATAACTCGTCCAAAATGGACCAAAGAAAGTCTAAACTTTCCATAATGATGCTCTAATGCATCATGATTAAGCTAACCACAGTTTTTATGATACTTACTGCGTATTAGCTTGTATGTAGACTAAATTTGCCGGAGCAACCCAACGACACGTAATCCAGTCGTGAGTTGTATATGCTAATTGCTGGTACCTCACGTGCTTCCTTCTCCCTAGCCTGAGGCTAGCCTGAGGCTGTATACCGAGGTAAAATATATATATATATATAGAGGAATAGCTTGGTGGGCCCGACCTCTTTTCATATTTGCATAATACATAATACTGCACATATAAGCATACATATATATATATGTACATCAAGCAGTTTCTACTAATTATAATTGGCTAATATTATTAGATTTAAAAATGTGGTCAGAGACAGATCACCGAGCAATCGGCGACCACTCGCCAATGTTTAGGGAGGTTGGTTGCAGACCAGTCGTGACCGGTCAGCGACCAAAATTCTGATGTTCATAGCGTGGTGGTCGCCGACTGCTCGGCGACCACAATTCTCACGCTCCTGGTGTGGCAGTCACCGAGTGGTCGCCGCCAGGTCACCAACCAATAGTGACCCGGTGCTGACCGCACTGGTCTTAAGGAGGTTGCAAGTGCGGCACCTGCAACCTCCTTACGACCAAAATGGTTGCGAGTGGTCGGGGATGTAAGGTCGTCGTCAGGGGACGTAACGTGGTCATCAGGGAAACGTAAGGTGGTCGTCAGGAGGAGGTATGGTGGTTGCTAAAGGCCCTGTCACACTACGACATATGGCAGTGGTATATATGCGTAACATGATGAAATAATTAATAGATCAAGATACGGCAACCTTTTTGCACTGCGGGAGGTCCTAGCGACGTATGAAGCTTACGCGTAGCCTATGCCTAACCTATGGCGGCGTATGCAAAGCGTATGACCTATACGCAGCGTACTGGGACGTTTGTTGACAGTTACAGGTGACAGGTCTAGCCTATGAGTAACCTACGCCGACCTATGCCCAGCGTATTCATAACCTATGCCGGCGTACGTCTAGCGTATGAAAAACCTATGAGCCACATGCCGGCATAGACCTTTTAAAAGTTTGACCATTCACAAAAAATTGTCGGTGGCTCGACCTACGACGGACGACATATGAAAAGCGTATATAGGTCAATCTATGCGTAAATTATGACGGCGTATGCAGACGTGTTGGTCGAAAAGCGCTTACGTCGGCATACGCTAAGGCTATACGTTGTAGTGTGACAGCTCCTTTACCCATACGCCAGGCGTACGCTTTGTACGCCAGAGATACGCGGAGGACGCTGGTTCAACGTACGGCTAACATATGCCGACCTACCCCATACCTATGAGAAACCTGTGAGCCACACGTATGCGTAACTTATGCCGGCGTATGTCTAGCGTATGAGAAACCTATGAGCCACACACCGGCATAGGTTTAAAATTTTGACCATTCACAAAAGATTTGGCGAATCGACCTACGACGACCTATGACAAGCATGTATGACCTATGCGTAACCTATGACGGCGCATGCCGACGTGTTGGCCGAAAAGCGCATACGTTGGCATACACTAACGCTATACGCCATAGTGTGACAGCCCCTTTACCCATACGCTAGGCATACGCTATGTACGCCAGAGATATGCGGAGGACGCTGGTTCAACGAATGGCTAACCTATGCCGACCTACCCCTAACCTATGTAACCTATGCCAGCGTACGTCTAGCTTATGAGAAACCTATGAGCCACACGCCCTCATAGGTTTAAAATGTTGAACATGCACAAAAAATGTTTGGCGGCCTATGATGACCTATGAAAAGCGTATATGACCTTAGATAAAAGATTCACCCGGTACTCGCAGTACACGGGTCAATACCAACATAGTCTAAATACGGGCGAAAATAGCTTTAGTATGGAACAAGAAGTAGAATGCCTGGCTCCAGTGTCAAATGGTTGCTTATATTGGCACAGATTTGGTGAAATGGGAGGGAATGCAAAAATCCAAGATGGCGGCCATAGAACGGTGTCGATTTCAATTTTAAATCGTATTAATCTAGCTATTTTATTATATTTTTCAACTCAAAGGTAGCGGGTAAATATGAAGACATCTACAAAGAATAAATGTTGCTTCTTAGATTGTGAAATTAGGCTCTCATTTCATTAACCCGCTTTTTCGACCGTTTTTATATAAGGCTGGTTTTCACCTGTGTACTGCGAGTACCGGGTGAATCCTTTATCTAATATGACTTTTGCCCAACCTATGATGGCCTATGCCGACGTGTTGGTCGAAAAGTGCATACGTTGGAATACGCTAACGCCATAGGTCATAGTGTGACAGGCCCTTTACCGATCGTAAGCGAATGCAGGCCTCGTGTGACTGGGGTATTAGCAAATTATTACCCAGGGTGGCGAGGCCATTTCTACTCGGGGAAGGGCATGAGGCAATGTCAGCAGTTACGGAATAAACATAAAAACTGCAAACTGCTGTGGACTGAGCGCAGACAATGATGCTTGCTCTAGTGCTTTATACCTATAGTCACCGGGTGACGTGAGGGGTGGACTGGGCGTTATGCTGCATGCAGGCCTCTCACCGAACCGACAGTATCCGCCGGCCCGCCGTCGCCCACTGAACCATGGATAAACGACAGAATGATTCACTATGTTAATCTAGGTCAGCTGAGGGCGCCCTATTTGCATTCTTCGAATGGACCAGTGTAATACACCACTCTTTGTAAACACTATGGTCAACAAGTCCAAACCATTCTAGTTAAATTCAAAGAATGATTCTACCAAGTTCAAATTGTATGTATGGTGGTCAAATTCAGTTGTATTTATGGTAGTCAAACTCAGTTGTATTTATGGTAGTCAAATAGTATTTTGCAAATTGAGTTAGCTCAAATATAGTATTACATGAATTTAGATAGGTCATATGTCAATTTCAGTGTAATAGATTTGTCTGTGGCGCCCCGGGCTTTTTTTCTCCCGCTATTTATATGTCAGGAAAGGCTTGTATGGCTGTTGGTTTTATGTAAAGAATTCCCAAATCAAATTTATGATGTCGTTAAGATATTGTTGGAATCTGAGAGAAAAGGTGTGCAATTTAAATTTCAACTACACATTCGAAAACATTTATCATGTACAATACAGCAGATATTCCCGTGTCTATTATAATATTTCCCTTCTATTCTTTAATTATTAAAAAAAAAAATTGATACAGTATTTATTCTGCCCAGAGCGTGTAAGCTCCCACGAGGGTGCTTGTTTTCAATGCTGGACAGCTGTGAGGAATGTTATGGTGTATGCCCGGTTTCCGGGTTGGTATCCAGGACATCCACCAGCATTTATTTAGGTAGTTAGTATGATCTATGTTAGTTTTTTGTGTGTGTTTTTTTTTGGGGGGGGGGGGGTATAACTTCCTATCATATAACTAATATCTTAGCCTAGTATGTACATCTAGTGAGATAATAATAGGCTTGGGGATGAGGACATGTTCCCAGAATTTGTTTGTTTGTTTTGTTTGCAGCTTTCGTTTCGCTTGTGCCCTGTCCCTAGTTAGTGCCTTGATGTGCCAGAACACATCCGTACTCTTCGGGACTGTGACCAGGTGGGTCGGCTGCGGTGTTATTGTTAACCATATGTAAAATATTCTGATTTACTGCATTGGGGGGAATGGTAAATGTTCTATTACTAAACAGGTATACATGACCAACCGCATGTATGTATATATATGTAAGTGCTGGTGGTGCCTGAGTGGGATGTAAATAGAAATAGTGGTGCTGGCAGGGGTGTGTAAGGGGCACTCAGGGCCTACCCCCTCCCCCTATGCTGGGTAGGATCACCACACTCAGGCTCAAGGTTGGTGGTGGCCAGGGGAGCCACACAGTTTGGCAGTGGTGGTGGGCAGAGCACTGGTAGCCATGGGGACCAGGAATGCTGGATCCCTATTAGTAGAGCCAAGAGTGCTTGGTTCCCATAGGGGGAAAAGGATGGGGTGATACTCTACAATGAACCCATGTACCATATAAGTAATAAACCAGAGGGCTTGACTCTCTATCTTCCCTTACACTTTATTCTCTTCCTTTCTCTTTGTCTCTATTGATTTCACTATAGCCTGCATACACAACCACAGATTCGAGCTTTAGTACACCAGAACTCATTCACTCAGACCACAGCAGACACTTATGAGAACGAACCATACATATATGCTTAGCTTCCCTGTATTAAAATAGAGAATAGAGGCGAGGAGGTTGGGGGGGGGGGGGG
Organism: Branchipolynoe longqiensis; assembly: GCA_030323885.1. Classification (NCBI taxonomy): domain Eukaryota; kingdom Metazoa; phylum Annelida; class Polychaeta; order Phyllodocida; family Polynoidae; genus Branchipolynoe; species Branchipolynoe longqiensis. Next base: position 12,037,881 of record CM059189.1, read on the forward strand.
TGTCAAACTTTATGCTGGGAAGGTTGTGCATTGGTTGTCATAGAGGTGTATTGTAGGGCAACAACAATAACGGCCGCAGTGAGGTCAGACTGCGCAGACTGGAGTTGGCACGGTTCCAGGTGACGCACAGGATTCCATTAATAACTCAGCTATCCACAAACTATTCCACCCACATATGATATATGAGAGTAGGCACAGCCTGCCTAGTTTCAACCGACCAGGTCCTACCGTCAGCACTCGATCAAATGACATTGTGAACAATGTAGTCGCACCCAGAGAGTTATTGCTACAGGCCACTACAGCGAAATGTCCGGATATGTCACTATGCTAGTATTATTTATGCAAAACATACGTATTTGTCATTTATTACGGATATTCATTTGGATATTCAAAGGTATTCTTCTTTGCTGCTGGTCCTAATTGGTTGGTCCTCACATTGTAACTGTTTTCGGCTAAATTAATTCTCCTTTTCATACCAAATGAAGAAAATTCCTTTTATTATACCCCAAAGAAGCAATGACAGCAATCCAGTGAGAAAAAAATGTTTGGTTTATTTTTTATTGCAAAAATAGATTCATTTGTCACGCAAATATGACAGCTAAAAATGGGAATGGTGAAACGGTACTACTTGTGTTGGAAACTACTTCATTGTAGACCAAAATATTCAAACATAGCTAGTTTATTTGCTAAGTTGTAACATGCAAAAATGTCAGAAAACTAATTTTAGGACTGTTGAGTGTCTGTGTGTAAAACAACGATGCTTGAAAGTGAGCATAACGCGTGTTTCATGAGATGTCACGTCATGAAACACGCGTTCACCTTCAATTTTCACAATATCCAACCATGCAAGCCAGGAAAAACCCTGCTGCTTTAAATAGGATAGCATCATAGATGCCTAGTTCTGAACACAAAAGTTATAATATTATTTCCTAAAATGCATTAAAAGTGAAATAAAAACTTTGTGTCACGGGTGAAACACGCGTAACGGCGAAAATTTATGTTGCGATACAAAATCCAACAATGGATCAAATCTCTTCTCGCCATGATTTTCAAATATATCGTGGGCATCTACACACCTACTGATGATGTGGTGTCAAGTCATAAACAGGATGTTGCGCTATGATGCTATTAGTGTGGCGTGTCACACTTTGATGAAGATGAAACACGCGTAACGGCGAAAATTATTTTGCGATACAAAATCCGATAATGGATCAAATCTCTTCTCACCATGATTTTCAAATATACCGTGAGAATCTACACACCTACTGATGATGTGGTGTCAAGTTATAAACAGGATGTTGCGCTATGATGCTATCTACATAAGAAAACTTATAACACTCAAAAGAAATATTTGCATACATGTAATGTGTACAAATAATGCCCTGAACAAATACATTTTTTGCATGCTATTAGCAGTGTCTAACCTAAGTCATTATTGAGTGTCACATGAAACATGCGTTACATGTTACATGTATTACAATTCCAAGAACATCAGAAGTTAGGGACGTGTTCCAAGATTACTTTGAAATATGTCCACAGCATCAACAACTAATAAGCATAAATATTTTCATCATCTGTGGTGCTTGTTTCATCATGAAGGAACAACTTTTCCTTTCCATGTAACGCATGTTTCAGTGTCACAATTTTATATCTTCTCTGTTCTACTGGACGAACACTCATAAAATTGCACTTAGTTACACCTAGTGACTGCTGTTCAAAACCTAACTAGGAAATAATAAGGGTCTTGTTCTAAATATTACATAATGAAGGTTTTTGTGTCAGCCGAAACACGCGTAACATTCCCCACTGGGTCATGTTCAAAGCCACCCTGACTTGCAGTATGGGTCCAAATTGTTTTTGTTTTAAATTGTGTCTTAAAATTGGATGTATGTGGAATGCAACAAGCCTAATTGGGATAGGCTGTAACATATTCCAGTTTTGACCTCCGATTCCCCCTTTTTAGGACCAAAACTGAAGAAAAACCCATTATAAGCAAAACTTGTAACACTCAAAAGACATACTTGCATACATGTAATGTGTAGAAATAATACCCTTAACAAAAACTGTTTTTGTGTGCATACTGTTAGCAATTTCTGAGCCAAGTTATTATTGAGTGTCACATGAAACATGCGTTACATGTCACATGAAACATGCGTTACAACTCCAATAACATCAGAAGTTATGGAATTATTACAAAATTACTTTGAAATATGTCCACAGCGTCAAAAACTAATAAGCATAAATACCTTTTCATGCTCTTTGGTGTTTGTTTGATCTTGAAGAAAAAACTTTTCCTTTCCATGTCACACATGTTTCAGTGTCACAATTTTATAAGTCCTCTGTTCTACTCTCAAGTGGACGGACCCTCATAAAATTGCACTCAGTTACTCCTAGTGAGTGCAGTTCAAAACCGTACTAGGAAAAAATAAGGGTTTAGTTCTAAATCTGACACTAGGTGGCTTTTTGTGTCACACCGAAACACGCGTAACGTTCTCCACTTAGTCAAGTTCAAAGCCACCCTGACGTGCAATCGGGGTCCAAACTGCTTTTCTTTTAATTGTGCCTTAAAATAGGATATATGTGGAACACAACAAGCCTAACTAGGATAAGCTGTGACGTGTTTAAGTTTTTACCCCCGATTCCCCCTTTTTAGGACCAGCAGCAAAGAAGAACCCATATATATATATATATCTATATAATATAACATTGAATGAATATATATATATATATATATATATATATATATATATATATATATATATATATATATATATATAAAGTAGGGCTATGTAAGAAAAGGAAGGATACAGACGAGTGTTGGGTCGGACACTTTTATTGAGCGTCTGGGCATAGCGAGATAAACAGGCCAAAAGAGAACGCCTAAGCGTCTCCCCCCAACCCAACACGTGACTCATCCGAACAGAGGGCCGCCACCACCTTCAAGTCGTTCACTATCCGCGTCCCAAGGGGGGTCTTTAAGTAGCTATAAACTGTCTCGGAAGCCCAATCACCTCTGACTTTTAGCTCTTCAATTGTGGCCCCACAGATAGCAAGGAAAGTGCAACCTCCCCTCCTAAGGGAGTGGGACGAGAGGGTGGAAGCGTCAAACCCAGCCCTAGTGGCAAAATTCTTTAGGGTCTCCTGGTAGACATGGTACGGAAGGGGACAGGAGAGCCCACCCAAACATGGGATACGGAAGGCAGGATCAGATGGGTCCGCCCTGATTTGATTGAAATGTCTCTCAGTCCAGTGCACAGCACAGACATTGGTGTCGCAGCACCTAGCGATAGGGATCTCCAGCACCCGTTCACTGAATTGTATTGTCTTTGAACGGCGAACCGTCAGGAGCATCCCCCCGTCATGGAAAACAAAGTCAGATCTACACAGAGTAGAATCTGACATTGTCACCTGTGATTTACGCAGGAGACCGCTAAAGGAACATAGGACAGCCACCCTCCATGCAACGTGGCCTGGGTTATTTGTTAAAAGAGATTTTTTCCCCCCGCAACATGTGCGGAAGCAGCGGCAACGCCCGTTGAGGTGCATCACCCTTGACCCTACGAATCCCCTTCAAAGCAAAGAGCACAAAACAAAACCCTTGTAGTCGATAGGGGGCTCACCATTCTGCCTTAGAAAATACCCTTGTAGTCGATAGGGGGCTCACCGTTCTGCGTTAGAAAATAGTTAAGGCCGCTCAAGTAATTGAGGATAGATCGATATTTCAAGGAACGGGCCAGCCAAGAAGCATAGAAGGCAACCTGCTCGCCAGAGCAGGGGATAGGGGCCCTAGAAGAATTAAATAAATCAACATAATCTAAATATTTCTGAATTTGCACCCCCCTTGCGATGGCCGAATTCTTGGCGTAAAACTGGCGCTGATATCCCAGCTGTTCGTTCTTTAGCGCCGCTATCCCTGAAAGAGACAAACGAGGCATCAAAGACCTGGCTACAGCAGAGCGCACCAGCAACGTCCACTGCCCTAATCCTGTCAGAGCTGTCATCCTGATTTAATCTACTTAGAGCATCACAAATAACATTTAGGCTACTACGTATATAAACGGAGCTAAAAACAAAATTATTTTCAACTGCAAGCCGGAATAATCTGCGGAGAAAAAACATAATGCCCTTACATCTCGACCTGCCCGTGTTCAGCGCTGCCTGAACAACAGCACTATCGGTCACAATCATGACAGTGCTATTGGCCCAGCCAGCACCCCAAAGAAGGCAGGCCGCATAGACAGCCCACATTTCCTGAACATTGATGTGTGATGTACTGATGTTAGAAGGGGGAATGAGATGGTGGTGGCCGGCGTAGGCCTCAAGAGGCTTGCTGGCTCCGTCCATGAAGGAGCCAACTAACCAATCGTGGCCATGGAGGGCCCCGAACCCCAAGTTGGAGGCATCGCTATAAGTTGATATAACGGGAGCAAACTTCCCCAAGATCTTGGCCTTGCCGTTAAACGTACTAGCAAAGTTCAACCACCAGTCTATGTCATCCCTTATTCCCTTGTTTAATCGGGCTCTATGGTAAGGTTGCTTTAACTTGGCCATTAAGTCGTAGATACATCTAGTGAATGTCCTACCGCCTCTGATGACCTTAGCGCAGTGAGCAAGAAGGCCCCCAACCCGTTCAAGTTCTTTCTTGGAAGCTTTCCTACGTCCATGGAGCCTATACAGGACTTCTCTTGTCTTCAATAACTTATCATGGGGAAGGCTGAGCTCAAGACTCATGGAGTCAACATCAATCCCGAGGAACCGGACCTTGGTGTCGGCTTTACTTACCTTCTTGAAACTCACAAAAAACCCGATCTCTAAGGATCCTTATCAATATCATCTTGCCCCGCTCGACCTCGAGCCTAGTACCACCCATGACACAAAAGCCGTCTAAGTAGTTAACTACTCGATCTAAGCCCTCCCGAACACAGCATCTAACGACAAAACCAGAAAATTTTGGAGAAAATGTAAGGGCTTGATGAAAGGCCCATGCTGAGTGGGTTATCAAGAAAGTAAGTAAAGTCTCGATCGCCAGGTCTCCTGTATCGGAGACCCTGGCATTGCCGGTCCTCGGGGTGGATCGATACAGCCCTATATGCGTCCTTAATATCGACGGTTCCAAGCGCGTCACCCTGTTCCAACATGTCTGTAATGTCATCCAGACCTCTGTATGAAAACTTTTGGCAGACCTGCTCAGTGAAATTATTGACAGAAACATCCGGAGGCATACTACAATCGATGACGACCCGACCGCCGCCGTCGTCCTTGGGGACGACAAATGCATCGTGAGTACATGATGCGGGCACATCGATGATGGAGATGACACCATCCCGCTCCTCATCCAGAAACTTCCTGTCAATAATGTCACCCTCCCAGGCTGACTTGCTGCGAGTCTTCGTTGGAAGGTAACTAACCGGGCATCCGGGGTTAACCACACGGAAACCGAACGTAACTCCGATCATGATATACAACCAATCGGGATCGGTGTCGCCCCGCAAAAATAGCTCAGCAAAGATTCTACAAGGTCTAAGCTGAGTAGCGACACCGGCAATTTTATGGATGCACTCACAGGAACCACCCACACACTCATTGGTGACCTCAATCATCATGGGTGGCTCCCTCTCCCGTTCCCGAATGTGAACGCGGAGGCTACCAAGATCGCCTTGCTCTACGAACAAGCGATCGTCACGACTGGCCCCCGCTGGTTGCAACCAGCTCAATCCCTCACTCAATGCTCCCCAATGCAACTGGCTCTCCCTAACCTTCCCCAGACCGACAGCATCAACCCCAGCTGAAACATCAAGGTAAACAGTAATATGATCATTGTCAACGGGGAACGAATCATGCACGTCAATATCGGTGAGGTTAGGCCTATCATCAGAACAGTCAAGAGAGTTATTGGGAAAATCAATGAAAGGGGCTACATCAGTGTCCAGCTCCACTGTCTGGCAACCCACGGTTTTAGACCGCCCGATCTTCACACGTCAATCTTTGCATTTCGAGCGGGTGTGTGCCTTTGATCCACATAGTGAGCAAGTGTGCGAAAACCGACACTCCGACCGCCCGCATCCAGTGTCACTTTTCCATGCATAACATGCCTTACGTGCTGCCCTGCCAGGTGACCCCTTCCCGGCACTACGGTTCCAGCTTCCGGCTTTCCTCGGCTTCATGTTGTGCGGTCCATAATGTTCAATACTCTCATCTTGGTGTGTCTTCGAGAAAGCCTCAAACCCGATGCTTTCACCTAGCTTGCGGATCGCAAGCACATGATCGACGTGGGCAATGTTCATGTAGAGGTCATCCTTCGTTCTCACAGAAATAAAACTGACATGCTCGATGAATGCCCTATAGTCCACTATTGTCAAGCAGGAAATGTCAAGGCACCACTGGCAAGAGGCCTTCACCAGTTCGCGGGTGTTCATCTTCCGCACATCCTTCCCATGCCCGTATTTCCGAAGTGACCACTTACTTCTCCTTCGTGAAGAGCTGCCCTCGCTGCTCGACCTGGATGAGTGTCTTCTCCTGCTCGACCCTCTCGACCGTTGACGCGATCGACCAAAAGTCGAGTGTCCGTCGTCGTGGTCGGATCCCTTCGTCCAGGATCGAGGAGGTAGAGCTGTGTCCGTCGTCCTCTTGTAGTCCTCCGGGTGAAGACGCTCGTCAAGTGTTACGTGGGGATTTGCCGTACGATCGGCGTCTTGTCGTCCGTCGTCGTCGTATGTAATCGTCATCCGGCGTTTCATCCGTCGTCTCTCACGTACCGCTTTCAACTCTTCTAGCTCGTCCTCCAAGTCCGCCACCCGCATCTCCGCTTTGATCCTGTCGATTTCGTCTCTGGCGTTTCTAGCACGGTCGTCCAACATTAAGCAGTTCATATCGGCAGTAGTCGACTCCATGGCGACACTCTCAGAGGGCTCGCCTACCGATCTCGTGTTCTTCGATGACGCTTTGCTACTGTGCGTGGACATCCCTACCTTAGTCAGTGTGTCAATGCTTTTATGCGCATAGCCGGCCGTACCACGGTCCGCAGCACTAAGCGGTTTAACTCAAACAAGAGCTTAGCTATGTGTATGCATAACGGGTAATCGAATCAAAATGTCAATTTATTTCAAATTCATGCAAATTTTCATTCCCCGTCTTATGATATTCGACAATCAGGTGCGATCCGCTTAAACATCAACAAATGCGTGTACAGAGCATAGTCGCGGAGAATCAACGATTCGAATAATCGACAAATATGTTAATTGTCGAACCATTTGGTCGATATCATTTGTAAATGTGCCTTATTGAAGCATTTTGAAACAATTCTGCTAAGTTGAGCTCAAGTTGTTTCGATCATATATATATAGGTAATCGACAAACAGGCAGTATGCAAGCATATGTAACAAAAATCAATATATATATATATGTATATATATGTAGTCAGCACTCACATCCCTCCCATCCTCTGCGTGCCTACGAAGCGACCACTTACTTCTCGCTTTCCTCTCTCTGCTAGCTGAGCGGTCGTTCGACGAAGTGGAGCTCGATGCACGGTGACGATGGTGACACCTCATTCGGTGTGTGGACGACGACCGTCGTCTCGTCGGGCTGTGACCTCGCGAGTGCCTGTTGTCATGCCGGCTAAGGCTCAGTTCCGTCGTCCTGTCATGTTGCTTGTCGTCCGTCCGTTTGTCGTCCGTGCAGTCGATAATCTCACTACGTCGTCCCGTCAAGTCCCGCTCCTCTTTCTCCAATTCAGCTAGCCGTTTCCATTTCCGCAGCTTAAGAATACGACTCTGGATTTCCCGTTTTTCAACATCGCTACAGTCGTCCAGCTGGACGACCGGGTCCTGCTCGGCTTCATGCTTAACCGTTACGACTTTCCCGCCATTCGCCATCTTGTCGATTTTTTAAGTCGAGCGCTTCACCCGTTTCGTCGTCTCCCGGCTCCTGCAGCCGGCATTAACGGGTTCTAGATGGACTACGCTACAATACGCACAATAAACCCTTGGCATCGTCCGGACAGAGTCGGCAGCAGGGACTACCGTATAGACAGTGGACCGTAGGGGCGGCCGTATCGACAGTGAACCGTGTTGACATTAAATATATATATAATTTGGTGAAGTAAGTGAAGGTATTTAGAAGATCCGTACAGATTATCTGTAGCGATAACCGTAACCATAATCGAACACAGGTAGTGGCAGGTAGACTGTGTTAGAAGTTTCCCGCCATCATGTATAGACAGTGAGCCATAGGGATGGCCGTATAGACAGTGAACCGTGTCGACAATAAGGTTTAGTTTTAGCTCATGGTTTCGTACTCGTCGTCTATGGTCGATCGATATTATTCGTGGAGTAAATGAAGGTATTTAGATGATCCGTACAGACAATCCGTAGAGACAACCGTCAAAACACAGGTAGAAGTAGGTAGATTGTGTTTGAAAGGGTAGTGTGGCTGCACTGACTGGTCGTGACACACTGAGGCAACCAGAAGGAACAGGTGTAAGGAGGACCCAAACCCACCTGGTGGGTTGGCCACGTACTATCCTGTGAGCCCCTGGGTGGCAGCAGGATGCAATTCGGTTACATCCGCATATACGTTGTATATACATGGGTATATATATATATATATATGTATATATTCGTATAACTATATATATATATAAATATATATATATATATATATATATATATATATATATATATATATATATATATATATATATACATAGTATAGATATATACAAATCTTACCTGGGTACAGATGATGGATAACTGTTGTTTTCCCAAGGTACAAGCCTCGGATAGTTGTGGGCTAGGGAGAAGGAAGCACATCTGGGTCCAGCAATCTTTACCTACTTATTCAGGATAAAGATTATCTTAAACTTATAAGTTATATGGATACTTCAATGTTTTCATCTTGGCACAAGCAAACGTAATAGTTGTGGTAGGGTTGGGTGGGCGAGCCCTACTCCACGACTATCCGAGGCTTGTACCTTGGGAAAACAACAGTTATCCATCATCTGTACCTAGGTAAGATTTGTATAACTATACTATTTTACCTCGGTATTAAGCCTCGGGCTACTCATAGCCGAGGGAGACCTTTCCGTAACCTCATTTTTATCCTTAATCATTCTTATTTCAATACACATTAGTATCAAACAAAATATACATTTTACTTCTCACCTGTCTTGTTAATTGGTGAGTAAGAGTGTCGCTAGGCCACTTCACTTTTCTAGTCGTTTGTTGTAATGTTTTGCAAACGATCTAGCCGTCTTCCAGCCTGCATGGGCCAGGATTCTCTTTACTGCGATTCCTAGTTTTCTTGCCTTCGAGACCATGTCCCCTCTCATTGAATGGGATGCATAACATCCAGTATTGACGCCTGCCTCCTTAAGTACCTTAATGGTCCATCTTGTGAGTGTGTCTCTCGAGATAGCCTTATGCAGCTTAATAAAGCTAATCAAAAGCTGTCTGGAATTCCTTATTCCTTTTGTCTTGGATATATAGGTCCTAATGGCCGACACTACACAAATATGTCGATCATCAGAAAAACTATTCACATGCACCGTGGACAGTGGGTCCCATGTGCGGTTCGATTTTAGTAATTGGTCTAAATCGAACGTCGACTCTGCGCTGTCTATCTCTAGTCCATTTAGAGACAAAGCCACTATTGTCTGACCTCTATGGCCCATCACTAGCACTAAAAGGACTGCTAATTTAAATCCTAGTTCTTTAATAGATAATGTTTATTACTAGGCCATGACTTAAACAGCTTGAATACTACTGAAACATCCCAAAATCTGTTATATTTTGGCTTTGGTGGGTTTCTTTCATAAACCGATCTTAAAAACCAGTGTACAACCTGATGTTTCCCAACCGTTTGTCCCTCTATTTTTGGTAGAATAATTGACAGTGCACATCTTGCTGCATTACTGGCACTCGGGCAGGGATGAACGAGGAAGCAGAGCTGGGAATGACATAACTTTATTTTCATGACAATCTCGTCCAGCGGCGGTCTTGTTTACAGTATTTTTCGTTTGAGCATGCCCGCAGGCCAGGTCTTGACATGAACATGAAGTTATGCGAGTAGAATAAATGTAATGGTAAAGAACCTATGTACAATGGTTTTTATGAACGTAACATTTCATGAGGTGATGGAGGTAGATCACCATATATGCAGGCAATATATCTGAATAGATCACAATATAGCAAAACAATATATATATAGACAATATATGATGGTAATAAGTGGAGTGAGTGAGAAGACTCATCCATGGTATAAGTAGTGATCATGTGGATCAGTGGGGTTTATTTATTGTATGTGATCAGGTTGGTTGATCTGATGGAGAGATGTATATTAGGATAGTGATGAGTGGCTAACAGGAGAAGTTAGCCTATTGATAGTTTTAGGATAATGACGGGGATGTGCTTTTTGTATCATTACATGTTTTTTGTTTTTATTTGTCTTGTAGTGTTTTTATTTATATCGAGACAAGGGCAGTGGGTGGGTGGGTTGCTTTTGCGTGGAGGTGTGTAGGTGCCAAGCGTCAGTGGAGGAGTGAGGAGGTGTGTGCTGCACGGAGTCGGCGGGAGAGTGAGGGAGGTGGCCTGTGATTGGGTGGAGAGGATTAGCCCATCAGTGGCAGTGGTGGGGTGGTGATTGACAGGTGGGCGTGGCTGCTTCACTGGCCCCCCCTGCCCCCAGTAATGACAGCAAATGACCACCTCCGTGGTCATTTAACTCCATTAATTGCATCAAATCCTAATCCTTCATCTTCCAGCATTCTTAAAAATCTGACGACCTGGGCTATTGGAAGCCTTAATGACTTAACTTTATTAATCAAACAATGAAGTCCCCACTTCTTTAAATAACTAGCATACAATTTAACTTGTTCCTTTTCTCTAGGCGTGTGAAATTAACCTTTGTAGGCCATATTGCTCTAAATGTTTGTTCAAAAAAGGAATGCCAACAGGGGTATCATTGATACGTCTCCATGTGTTGAGAGTGGCCCTTGATGCTGTAAATCTTTCCCTGCTCTTGGAAACCTGAGCATATCTCTCGCACCCAATGTCACTGCCGCCAGCCATGGCTGTGTTTCCCATTCCGGTACTATCAGAATTGATTGTGAGCGATCCATTCTGATCTTTCTGGCCACTCGGCTGATAATGCTGAATGGTGGGAATATATAATAGAATTTATTATTCCAAACCAAAGAAAAGGCATCCACTCACCAAGCGTGTGGTTCTGGATGCCAAGATACATATTTTGATATCTTCTTGTTGTTTCGTGATGCAAACAAGTCCACTTGTGGTTTTCCCCATTTAAAACAAATGTGTTCAAAAATACTGTCACTCAATGGCCATTCCAAATGATCATGAAAATGGCAGCTTTTCCTATCCGCTAACGTATTCTGACTACCTGGAATATGCGGCACTGTTAGCCATATCTCATGTTGTTGGGCCCAGTTCCAAATTAGTTCAGCTACCTGGTTACAAGGTTTGGATCAGCCCCCCCCCCATATTACAAATGTAAGCCATCACTGTCGTGTTATCTGTTATAGAATAGCTGGGACATAAGCTATGATTCCTATCAGTACCGCGACCTGCCTAATCTTTGGCCTATTTACTTTCAATAACTGGTCTGCCGTAGTCACAAACGTATATAGGTTTTGTTGTGTAAGTGAAACTGTCATGTCCTTTATGTCTACAACAAATCCCAAACATTTAAAATTCTTTGTTGGTTTCAAAACTGATTTTGTGTTATGTATATATAAAAACCTAATATGGTGAATGTGTCACATAAATCATCAACTGCTGTTTGACATTCTGTTTGCGTTTGAGCTACAATAGACAAATCATGTACGGGAACATAATATGTCCATTTCTAGCCATATGCGAAAATATTGGTTTAGTAATTTCGTAATTAAACGTGGTGCACACACTAATCCATTTGGCATACATGAAAAGTCACAGAGCTGTTCATTCCAACAAAACTGAAGAAATATTCTGTCTGGTTTGTAAATAGGGACTGTATAATACGCATCCCTGAGATCAACACTAGCAAGCCAGGAGTCTTGTGTAACCAAATCCCTAGCCGTTTCCAGAGAAAACATTTTGAAATGTTTATATTGGACTAATTGTTTAACTTAGTTAAGTCCAAAATCATTCTAATATCCCCATTTGGTTTGGGTCTAAAAAAAAAAGAAGAAATAAATGAGGTGGGCAAAGTGTGTGCCCCTCCACAGCTTGCATTCAATTTCTTCTAGCATATTTATTTGTGTTTTTCAGTGAGTGGTTGCATGATTTCGCGAATTTTACTTTTTAGTTTTAGTTAGATTGATTGTTTGTGAGTGTGTGTGGGGTGCTGGTGCATGCAGCACACACATCTCCCTCTGGTGGGTAGTTGTGTAAGTCACTGCGCTTATTACCTGTTTTGCACGGAGGATGGCATATTTTTAGTAAAGCGTGTTAGTGAGATAGTAGGTTTGTAGTAAGTTTGTGATACTCATGGTTTGGAGCCCTGGTTCCTTTCCCAGTTCTCCTCAATGCTCTTGGACAGCCTGGCAGCGACGTATCCTGCATAATCCTCATTGTAGTGGATTCAGTCATGCCAATGCCATACCGTGCCGATCTCTTCCCATGCCTTGTCTTGTGGATGTAGTTTGCATATCTATGGATGTCTACACGCTCTATCTTGTTAGCATTTAGGTGGTGGATGTAGGAATTTATTTCCGGTATGCATTCATCTACCAGTCCCTGAAGTTTGCAGATCACTGGCATCTTTGTTAGTGTGCTGAGTGTATTTTTCCTTTTTATTTGTTGGCATTCTCCATGGTTTCCTTGACTTTTTGGAGAATGTCCCATTTTATTTTTGTTACCTTGTTTTATCATTTCTCCTTCATTGGTGCTGTCCAGGTACCTCAGTATGGGCACTTTGTGCATTCCCTGAATGCATTCCCAGGGGCATTTATTAGCTTTTCTTTTAGCTCTATGTTTTGTGTGAATTTTGCGTGGACGATATCCTCCAGCACTTTTTCATTTGTTTTGCACCATTCTGGTGATCTCCATTTTTTTTTTGCCATTGCTTTTATTGTGTACGGGCTGTCCATGTTTTCGATCATTCTCATTATGTCATGTTTATCGTGATATTTAGCCATTATTGAGCAGTAGTATTGCTCGGCCCGGGTGTATTTTCTCCCATCCTTTCCTGTGACTTTGCACTTGTACAGGTTACTAAAGGGGGAGTTGTGGTCTTGGAATGACACTCCCCAGGGGCCAGGGGTGTTCCCTTGTTCTAGCCTTTTCTGGTGTGATCTCTTGAATCTCGATCTCTCCGAACCCCTTGGGTGTGTAGGTTTTCCCATTTATTTCAATGTTACACCCTTTCATTTTGATCGATTTCATTTTGTCACTTTTGGTCTCGAGTGCAAGTGTGTATATTTGTTGTACTGTTTTTTCACTCAGCATTTCCATTTATGTCCTTACTGGTCTTATCAGCAGTCTTACTATGTTGTCCTTGTTCATTTGTTCGTCCTTCATTTTGTTTATATTTTTATCCTGGCAATCCCTGGCCTCCACCTCAGTAGCCTTGTTTTCGCCGTTTCCCGCCATATCTAACGGTCGACAAGCTCTTGTGAGGTTGATCCTCCTTGTTTTGATTGATTTCCTCCTATATTCCAGTGTTACATCCTCCGATATGTATCCTATGGTATCCTGGTATGTTTATGTGGAGCTTCCCCTTGTTTGTGGATTGTTTATGCACGCTTTAGTACATTGGATTCACGATATCAGCATCCGCATAAGTTTAGCGTTCAGTCACGGTCGCCATCTTCATATTACTCGTTTATTACTTGACATCACATCATCAGTAGGTGTGTAGATGCCCACAATATATTTGAAAATCACGGTGAGAAGAGATTTGATCCATTGTTGGATTTTGTATCGCAAAATAAATTTTCATCGTAATGTGTGTTTCATGCGTGACACAAAAGATTTTACTTCACTTTTAATGCATTTTAGGAAATAATATTATAACTTTTGTGTTCAGAACTAGGCCTCTATGATGCTATGATATTTATAGCAGCAGGTTTTTTTCTGGCTTGCATGGTTGGATATTGTGAAAATTGAAGGTTTGTTTGTTTGTTTGTTGTTGTTTTACGTCCTAGCAACATCTAAGGTCATATCAGGACGGGTACCGACTTGTGACAGTGCGCACTCATGGCGACTTTATAGTGCTGTCCCACTGGGAAACCAGGCCGCCGGCACCATGACCTGGTATCCCACTCAGTCACATTATCCTGACACTGAGCACACCAGTCCTTGCCCTATCCTAATAATGCCGAGTGCCTGGCTAGGAAGCGACAAGTATAAATTTTAAAGTCATTGGTTTGACTCGACCGGGACTCGAACCCACGATCTACCAGCACGGGAGACGGACGCTCTAACTCATTCGGCCATCCCGTTTGGTCGAAAATTGAAGGTGAATGCACGTTTCATGATGTGACATCTCACGTAACACGCGTTATGCTCACTTTCAAGCATCGTTGTTTTACACACAGAGACTTCAGTCATAAAATTAGTTTTCTGACATTTTTGCATGTTACAACTTTGGAAATAAACTAGCTATGTTTGAATATTTTGGTCTACAATGAAGTAGTTTCCAACACAAGCAGTACAGTTTCACCATTCCCATTTTTAGCTGTCATATTTGCATGACAAATGGATCTATTTTTGCAATAAAAAATAAATCAATGATCTCATCCATGTATCTCTGAAATGTCTTGAGAAACACACAAGCCAAATGGTAAATGCAGAATCTGTATATACCAGCAGGGCTGTTGAATGTACATAACGTGCTGCTTTCATCATCTAAAACAATGCTCCAATACACATGCTTCGCATCAAGTTTAGAAAACACAGTTGAGCCAGACAAGTTGTGATTGATTTCTTCTAGTGTAGCTTGTCTTATGATGTGTATGCCTAATTGCTTGGTTGAGATTTTTAGGATCTAAACACACCCTAAGCTCACCCGATGCTTTACGAGAAAATGGTAATCACAAGCAGCTTCATCAGAACATTTTTCTACAACACCAAGTTTCACCATTTCTTCAATTTTGTCATACATTTCCTGTCTCAGCTGAATGGGATATTTACATGGAGCAGAAATAACTGGGGTAGCATCATCTTTTAACTCAATATGGAATGGCTTGGGCATTCGACCAATGCCTTCAAAACACTCAGGATAAGCTTTCAGAGGGCACTCCTGTCAGAAATCTTGGGCTTGACCTCATGTTTGTCTGGACTACTGCTAGGGGCAGTGGTGTGGGGTTGCACTTTATTTTCATGAAAAACACTGATATTTTTGCTCTGCGATATGCTTATAAGCTTCAACCTTTCAGAAGCTCCACATGACAAAATGGCTGGCCCCTTAGTGTCACACATAGAATCTGGCAGTGATCCATTTGGGGTCTTCAAATTGGATCTGCATAACCATTGTACCTAATTGTTCAATGTCTGTGCCATTTACAGCAGTAAGTTTGACAGAGCTACACTGTAACATGCACTGAGGATGTCTCTCTTTCGGATACATCTGCCATAGGTTTCGCAATGGTAGGATGTTACCATAGGCACCGGCTTTGACCTTGAGAGTCACTTTGCACTTTACATCAGGAGGCTTTACATTTAATTTAGCAAAGATTGACAGTCTCTCCATTGCATCAGTCACATACCTGGACTATCACCTCCCCACAGTCAAGAGCGTCACCATGTGGGGGACTTCTATAACAATTAAACTAATGTACAGTCCTATGATTATCCATATGTCTGCTCTTGGAACGAGCTTGGTCTTGGCACCACCAGAGTCCTTCTTCCCAGCTCTCATGCTCTGATCACATTTCTGACCATCTTTTGGCAATTATCACACTTCTTGCCATATGCTGGTTTTTTCCTTGGCAGATGCATTGTTTCACAGAAACCACAAGTGTTGTGGTATTTGAATGTATTGATTGAGGCAGTAGTGGTACCAGCAAAACTGTTTGTATTTTGAAGTGTTGCCTAGTAACAGTCAGCACATTTAATTGCATCCTCTAGTTTCAGTGTGTTTCCCTTCTCAATCAACTTCTTCCAAGCTTCAGGCCAAAAAAATACCTTTGATTAACTGAAATGTTATCTGCTCATTTTTCATCTCCTCATTTGAGAAACTGTACATATCCGCCTTAGCTTATACACATACACACACACTAACAATGCATGTACAAACACACACACACACACACACACGTCTAGTGGGGGCGGACATTGAGTAGAAGGCGAAGAACACAGAACATTGAAGAGTTCTAGTCACTGGCAACCAATATGACGGCCACTTACCGATACATTTTCACAAAACAGTGTTGATCCATCTACATAGAAGTTTTCTATAATGCAGCATCGGCCTTTCATTGGCATTTGTCCCCAACATTACTGCCTACGATAATGTACATGTATATACACGTATGTTGCAAATAATGTATTCATGAGTTATGAAGTATCACTGGCACATACATCAATACATTATGAAAGCGTAGGCAGTAATGAACTGCAAATACACTGGACATTGGATATAAATATTGTGTAGAATCGTGTTTGACAGAGGACCCATGACTTAAAAATAAGAAAATAGTATACATCGCCATGTACTATCATGTTTAGCCTTATTAGATCCGAGGTTTTGTAGATATGAATACATTGTGGATGTGTATACATGTACATAACGGAGGGGGTTGATAGGCTGGAATAATCACTTATTGTTTTGTCGCCATACTGTCCTTGATCAGCCGCAACAAAATGGTGTCGTGAATCTATTTGAGCACACAACTAATGTTTTCGCTAGCCATTCATTTAATACATCTTTGTGTGACACGGTGATAATAATAGAAGTTAGTTTTTGTTTGGGTTGAATCGTGTTTTAGGGAATATATTGTAAAGAACGTCTGAACTCCTTGAGTTATGTGATGGAACTGTTTATTTCTCTTGCCCTTCCCAGCATGCCCCACACATCACCGCATGGTTACGTCATGGTTACTTATGACACAGATACATTACATCTCCTTTCCATGGAAACACTGAACGTAATATGCATTACTTCACATTGATATTTAAGAGTGTAACATGCCAAGAAAGTCTTAATTCTAATACATACTTAATCTAACTTATTACGATACACCTGTCAATGTCCGTGTGGTATTATAATATTAAAGGTCTATACATGTGCGAACATATCACAGTGCATACTATAATATTGTCAACTTTAATACTTGTTACGTGGTAATAATCTGAGTGAATACAAATCAATTTAAGTTATTACAATGACAGCAACTCAATCCCTCGTTACAGCGAGTCAATTCCATGCATTACAGCTACTTACTTTAAATCCTGACATAACATATCTCGTTCTTTTATTGCAAACAGTAGAGCTCTTAACGTGACAATTTGTGTTAGTTCACGACGTGTGCAAAACCACAAAACTAAAAACAAAACTTAAAACTACTCTTAAGTTTAGTTATTAAATAAACCCTAACTTTTGTGGACGGCGAACTTGCCGACCGTAACGTGTGTGGTAAGTATTTTGTATGTCACTATTGTTTGTACGTGTGTTGTACGTACATTGTGACTTATTTACCTTTAACCCAGCTGGGTTATCATTGGCCAATTTATTCGGACTGGCAGGCGGACATTTAAAGATGAACCTACGATTACGGCGTACCCACAAATTGTCATTGATTATTATTTTATAGTCTCTGGGGCCAGGATTGTTACCGTGGACAATTTTACCAGATCTCCAATTACCCTTGTGATCCTTATATTTAATGATATCACCTGATTGCAACTTTTTCAAAGGTCTCCCAGCTCTCCTATCAAAGTATCTTTTCTAATTTAACTGATTGTTCTTCACCAATGATAACTTAGACGGTTGTATTCGCGGCTTAAGACGAACATCCAACAGAGGCATGCGTGTTCTTAAACTGCGAGACATTAGCAATTGGGATGGAGAAGCTCCTATACCCTCCAAGGTTGTGTTGCGATAGTTTAACAGGCCTAGATACATGTCTCCTTCACCATAGGCTGACTTTTTCAGGATATTTTTGACAGTTTGCACAAATCTTTCAACCTGACCGTTGCTCTGTGGGTGCATCGGGTTAGTATAAACAGGTTCAAAACCATATTTGTTAGAGAAACTGGTATATTCAATACTTTTGAATTGGGGTCCATTATCGGACACAACGTACCTTGGTATACCGTATCTAGCAAACGTTTGCTTAAGTGCTTCGATAATGGCTTTGCTAGTAGTTTCATGCATTTCCATAACCTCAGGGAACTTGGTATAATAATCCACAATTATTAAGTAGTTTAAACCATTTACATGGCATAAGTCCACCCCTATCTTGAAAAACGGTATGTCTATTATTTTGTGACTTATCAGAGGTTCCCTATGAGGGGTAACCCTGAAATCTTGACAAACGGGACATCTGGCAACCTTGTCTTCAATTTGAGCGATCATGCCAGGCCAGAAAACGGTGTCACGAGCTAATTGCTTGCACTTAATTATCCCTAAGTGCGATTCATGGATTTTGTTCAACATGTCTGCCTGCAATGATTTTGGAATAATAATTTGTGAACCCTTAAATACCAAGCCATCAGAGGCAGTTATGTCCCTATTGTACATGTAGAAAGGCCTAATAACTGGCGATACCATGTTGTGATTCCCCGGCCAGCCATTGATTGTCAATCCTATTATTTCTTGTAATGTACTGTCCAGTTTGGTCGCTGAAACGACCTGCTGTATTATGTCTTTATCAATATCCACGGATGCGACCGACACGTCTTTATCGAAGAGGTCATTTGGCTCTATGCTAGAAGTGTGGGCCCTGGATAGTGTATCTGCAAAAAAAAGTGTTGACCCTTTAGTGTAAACCACTTCTAAATCATAATTTTGTAACCGCATCCTCATACGCTGCATCCGTGCAGACAGTTCATGATCGGCCTTAACATAATAGATTCTAATGGTTTGTGATCTGTCTGAACGATTATACTATTTCCATATATGTACTCGTGGAATTTCTTACATCCAAAACAGATGGCAAGAAGTTCTTTTTCGATTACGGCGTAACTGACTTGACAATCATCTAAAGCCTTAGACGCCATTGCTACTGGTTGATTATTTTGTAAAATTGTCGCTCCCAACCCAAATTTGGACGCATCGACTTGTAATGTTATTTGCTCTCTACAATCGAAATATCTCCATCAGATGCGTTTAAACCAGATTTCCAACGAAATATGTACGCTCGTGAATTTGATGCCAGAAACTTGGGTCAAGTTAAGTGTGATGGAAACTGCGGTATTTCTTATAAAGCATTTGCTGAAGGTTACGCACTATTCATATTTGATCTAACTCCGGAGAGATCAAACAATATGTGTCGAACAAACTTACTTAAGAATGGTCAACTACGTGAAGAAATCACTTTCAATAATGGATTAACCGCTTCAACAAGTCTGGTCAACTACCTGGTTTACGACAACACTCTCTACCTAACTCAAGACAGGCAACCCGTCACGGATTATCACTTGAGCTAAATGAACGTGGCGACCATCGCAAGGCTTTTGAATCAAACACCCTATTGCAAAAACAAGTTCCTGGGTGTCTTTCCCGAGGACTGCATACCTGTAAATCCCAAGGCAAACACTTGTTTCATCACTAATACTGATTTAGCCAAAAAACCCGGAACACATTGGATTGCATTTTACGTTGCCTGTATTAAACGAGTCTATTACTTTGATCCTTATGGCTTACCACCTTTAAAAGCTCATAAACATTTCAATGCTTTTTTAAAACAATCAAAATACAAATGGTTGTATAACAAAAAACAATTACAACACATAACGACTTCAACTTGTGGAGCTCACTGTATACACTTTATTCGAGAAACATGTCATACAGGCAATCCAAAACAAACTGTACGCAAAATGACTCAAAAGCCGCTATTAAACGACTTGATAGTAATACACAACCTGATCAACTATCGCAAGTATTAGCATTGCACAAAAATGCATTACTAACAGCAAAAAACAAAATATATGTTGAAACGAAAGCAATTACACAATACGAAAAAGACTTGAAAAACTGTGAATTATGTGGTGGAATAAATCCGACACCATTTTACTCGGGTTATCTGCTGAAAAAATACGACAACCAAATTCAGAAGGAAGTTGCCGCAATGAAGAAACAAGAAAAAAAGAAGAAGTCGATTGTGCATTTTGATCAAACTGATTTAGACTGATTCTGAAACTAATATCAAAATATTTCAGAATTGGTCTAAACAAACCAAAAACATTATGGTTCCAACCGAATTATACAAAGCAGATTTTTATGATCGTGAATTACGTTGCTTTTCAAAAGAAATGAATGCTGATATCGTACAACAATTGACTAATATATCTACATTGGTAACAAATATGGCAACTTCTTCTGCATATGTAACCACTACTGCAAGTACAATTGCCAAGCGTAAAAAATTACCTACTATGTGTGAATTAAATTGTATTGCAACAAAACCTGAATCCTCTGATTCTGATGAATATTATATTTAAAAACTTGTCATTGTCATTGTCATTTGAATAAAAAAACAATATTGTGTAATTTTGTCTTCTTGTGTTCTTTCTTTTAAAGTTTAAATGACATCAGCAATGGATTAGATCAGTACCAAATATAACTAAATTACGAATCAACACCGGATGTCATACATTTCCGGTTTTAGTTTCAGTTTGGCATTATAGTCGATGTTTATAAAACCACCGCTATAACCACCGAAACACGTAGCAATGTTTACAAAAATGGCAACCTTTGTTTACAAACCACACACCAACCAACCCCAAAAGCATGTGGCATTCGGCTTAAAATCGCCCGCCAAAATTCACAAAACGCACGTGGACAATGTTTACAAAAAGACCACTAACCCCCCAAAAGCATGTGGCATTCGGCTTAAAATCGCCCGGTAAAATTCAAAATTCACAAAACGCACGTGGACAATGTTTACAAACCCCCCACTAACCCCCCAAAAGCACGTGGCAATGTTTACATTACCCCCACCAACCCCCCAAAAGCATGTGCCAATGTTTACAAAAGGAGACAAAATGGCAGCCAAGTCGCGTTCGTATCTGTCAATCATCCAAAAAGCAACGTTCGTATCTGTCAATCATCCGAATACTCAACGCTCATTGGCTGAAACCAAAATAGGCCACGCCCCCTTTTGTGGGGGTGCACACACACACACATTCGGAGCCGAGATTTTTTGCGAAAAACCAGCCAAAAAGCCTTATAGTGTTGCAAACCAGGGGTACTGCTGCCATAGACACAAGCATTAAGGGGAGAATGGCACTTAGGGCTAAATTTTCTAGGTCATCCCCCACACTTGACCTAGTTTCTTCAAGCCTTATTTGGGCATAGGCGTGACCTAGATACATAAATTAGCATAAATTAAACAAATGCAGCCTTCCTATTGGCTGAGAGAAAACACCCTCCCACCCGACGACCCACCCTGGATGGTCACGTGACCAAATACTCGACGCTGATTGGCTGAAATTTTATGATTTCCCGCCCCATAGGCTTCTATACGTTAAATATGTCCTAGAGTATTACTACTTAGGTGGTGTGGTTTTAGAGATATATCACTTTTCCTGTATTTTCTGTATGAAGATTGCTAGTGACCATTGACAATGCCTTGAGTTTGACGGTACGCGCAGTGCAAAACCTTAGTTTTATTCCAAATTAATACTAATCAAGAACCCTAATCTTATAAATTTAATACAGTCTTTTTGGTAAAGATGTGTACCAAGTGATTTGTTAATAGGTGGTGTAGTTTTAGAGATATTTCACTTTTTCTGTATTTTCGGTATGAAGATTGCTCACGACCATTGACAATGCCTTGAGTTTGAGTCTATACGGGCCGTGGAAACTGACCGGGTGTTGAAACTGCAACACCGGGTTAGCGGTCGTAACCCTGCATCGTGCGGATTTCCCGGGTTAGCGGCGAAAACTGCGTATGTATGTGTCGGGGTTAAACTAACTGGGCGAGTTTAAAGTCGCCTGCACTAACCCCATGCGAAAGGAGGGTTAAAGGTGGGGTTAGGCACCGATTATGGCCAAATCTATTCAATGCGATCATATTTAACAGAATTACATACGCAATAAGTGAAATTTTATCAATTTAACCCTAAATTCGAACCCTTCTTAAGACTACCGCCGCATTGGCGGCGATATTAATAGTTATATCTTCGAATCGACGAACGTAAAGTAAACAAATCGCCGCCGCCACCGCATCGATGTCGCTTGCCATACTGACGGCGGCGGCGGCTTGTTTACTGTATGTTCGTCGATTCGAAAATATAACTATTAATATCGCCGCCAATGCGGCGGTAGCCTTAAGAAGGGTTCGAATTTAGGGTTAAATTGATCAAGTTTCACTTATTGCGTATGTAATTCTGTTAAATATGATAGCATTTAATATATTTGAGCCTAATATATGGCTACAAACCCAGAGGGATTTCCCAAATCTATAAATAACTGAAACGTTAGCTAACCCGCGCGCGCTTTGGACCCATACATACCCCCTGATACATTTGGAACCCCGGGGTTAGCTAACCCGGCACCCTCCTTTTACACCGGTCCGGTTAAAAATTGGCTCATACATATGGGCCCAGGGCCTATATGCATGTGTCCGGATTAGCGGTTTCCCGGGTTAGCGGGGAAAAGTGTGTATGTATGTGTCGGGGTTAAACTAACTCAGTGAGTTTAAAGTCGCCCGCACTAACCCCATGCGAAAGGAGGGGTTAGGCACCGATTATGGCGAAATCAATTAAATTAAGCTTAAATTCCAAGCGATATTAACGTAGCAGCTACATCTGCGTCGAATCGACTTGTGTAAACTAAACAAATAGCATTGCTTGCCGGCTACAGGCGGACCTAAGGCTGCTGGTTCCCGGCGACAAAACACTTTCAAACTCTGTCCGTGTAAACGCACCTCTAAAGCTGTGTTTACACGGGGAATTGTGAAATGTTCTAGACAAGGCGATTTATATGAAGCGTTTTTGAGGTGCGTTTACACGGACAGAGTTTAAAAAGTGTTTTGGCGCCGGGAACCAGCAGCCCGTGGTGCACCTGTAGCCGGCGAGCACTGCTAGGTGTTTAGTTTACACTCGTCGATTCGACTCAGATGAAGCTGCTACGTTAATATCGCTTGGAATTTAAGGTTAATTTAATTAAATGAGTATGAAATTCTGTTAAATATGATCGCATTCACTAGATTTCGGCCTAATCGGGCCCTAACACTGCCGGGAACCAGCTGAATCGCTTCATCTATACTACCTCGCGAGGTGGTATTGATGAACCGTTTCATATGAAGCGATTCAGCCCTAAAACGCCTCAGAGTCGCGTTTACACGCCAAATGTGAGTCGATCTAGGCAAGTGGTTTCATATGAAGCGTTTTAAATCGCCCGTGTAAACAGGGCTTAAAACGCTTCATATAAATCGCTTTGTCTAGAACGTTTCACAATTCCCCGTGTAAACACGGCTATACAAGCGAAACCTGGGTTAAAGGTGGGGTTAGGCACCGGTTATGGCCAAATCCATTGGATGCGATCATATTTAACAGAATTACATACGCAATAAGTGAAATTTGATCAATTTAACCATAAAATCGAACCGTCATTAAGGCTACCGCCGCATACACAATCACACGGTTTGGCCATATATGGGCATGTCCTAATTTCGCGAGAACGAGGCTACTTCCGATTATAGGTAAACAAAGCCCTGATAGCCTTGAGTTTGCCGGAACGCACAGTGCAAAGCATTAGTTTTATTCAAAAATAATAGAAATTCACAACCCCAACCATATCAATTTAATATAATCTTTTTTGTAAACATGTTTTCTATGTGTATTCCAATCAGTTTGTTTCTAGGTGTTGTACTTTTAGAGATATTTAACTTTTTCTCTCTGAAGATTGCTCACTGCCACTGACAATGCATTGAGTATGCCGGCACGCGCAGTGCAAAACGTTAGTTTTATTAAAGATTAATAGAAATCCAGAACCCTAACCGTATCAATTTAATATAATCCTTTTGTTAAACATGTTTTCTATGTGTATTCCAATCAGCTTGTTTCTATCTGGTGTGGTTTTAGAGATATTTAACTTTTTCTCTCTGAAGATTGCTCACTGCCATTGACAATGCATTGAGTATGCCGGTACCAGCAGTGCAAAACGTCAGTTTTATTAAAAATGAATAGAAATCCAGAACCCTAACCATATCAATTTAATATAATATTTTTGGTAAACATGTTTTCTATGTGTATTCCAATCAGTTTGTTTCTTGGTTGTGTGGTCTTAGAGATATTTAACTTTTTCTCTCTGAAGATTGCTCACTGCCACACTGATGATACTGCCATGTGCGTTTGTGTACCTGCAAACAGGAATTAGGTCAAGATGGCCGCCGAACCGTGTTTAGGTGTATTGGCGGCGATATCGAATCGACGAATGTAAAGTAAACAAATCGCCTCCTCCGCAGCGACGTCGATATCCATACTGTCTAACATCAAATAAAAATGGCCGCCGTCGTCGCCGCAAATATCTATTCAATGCGATCATATTTAACAGAATTACATACTCAAATCGTGAAATTTTATTAAATTAAACCTAAAATCGAAGCGAGATTAACGCTGATGCCGTAACGGCGGCGATATTAATATTTTCGAATCGACGAAAGCGCAGCTTGGTTAGCTAACCGATGCGCTATTTATAGATTTGGGAAATCCCTGACATTCGTCGAGTGGACAATATGAATATCTCCGCCAATGCGGTGGCAGCGTTAATAACGGTTCGAATATATGGTTAAATTGATAAAATTTCACTTATTGCGTATGTAATTCTGTTAAATATGGTCGCATTGAATAGATTTGGGCCTAATATATAGCCGCCGATTCGGCGGCGATTTGTTTACTTTACATTCGTCGATTCGACACTATTAATATCGCCTCCAAAGCGGCGGTAGCCTTAATAACGCTTCGAATTTAGGGTTAAATTGATAAAAATTTCACTTATTGCGTATGTAATTCTGTTAAATAAGGTCACATTGAATAGATTTGGGCCTAATATATAGCCGCCGATTCGGCGGCGGTGGCAACGGACAGTATGAGTATGGATATCGATGTCCATGCGGCGGCGGCGATTTGTTTACTTTACATTCGTCGATTCGACACTATTAATATCGCCGCCAATCCGGCGGTAGCGTTAATCAGGGGCCAAATGTAAGAGTCACAATTTATAGGCTGCGGAGTTTAGGGCGGCCGGCGGGTTATCTATTGTCGGCGTTATTAAATGTGTCACGGGGGATGTATCAGTCCAAAGCGCGCGCGGGTTAGCTATTGTTTCAGTTATTTATAGATTTGGGAAATCCCTCTGCGTTTGTAGCCATATATTAGGCTCAAATCTATTCAATGTGACCATATTTAACAGAATTAGATCCGGAATAAGTGAACTTTGATCAATTTAACCCTAAATTCGAAGCAATATTAACGATGCCGCCGTAACGGCGGCGATATTAATAGTTATATTTTCGAATCGACGATCGTACAGTAAACAAACCGCCGGCGCCGCCAGTATGGAACGCGACGTCGATGCGGCGGTTGCGGCGATTTGTTTACATTACGTTCGTCGATTCGAAAATATAACTATTAATATCGCCGCCAATGCGGCGGTAGCCTTAATAATGCTTCTAATTTAGGGTTAAATTGATCAAATTTCACTTATTCTGGATCTAATTCTGTTAAATATGGTCACATTGAATAGATTTGGCCCAAATCGGTCCCTAACCTGCACGTTATCCCTGGCTCACGTGGGAGTTAGTGACGGCGACGTTAACCCTCGAGGCGGTAGCCTAACCCGCCCTGATACATTGAAACTTTGGCCGCTAACCCGGGAAATCCGCACGACGCGTGGGTTACGAGCCCTAACCCTGACTCTTACATTTGGCCCCTGGGTTCGCTTTTATGGTTAAATTGATAAAATTTCAGTTATTGCGTATATAATTCTGTTAAATATGATAGCATTGAATAGATTTCGTCACAACCTTACGCGAACACCGCCCTTAAAAGTCATATGAAACGGGGTTAATGTCGCGGACTTTAAACTCGCGGTGTTAGGTCTATCACTGACTCGTGCATACCGACTTTTCGGCGCTAAACCCTGGCAGGGGCCAAATGTGGCAGGGGCCAAATGTATGAGGGCGGGTTAGGGCTCGTAACCCACGAGTCGTGCGGATTTCCCGGGTTAGCGGCCAAAGTGTCAATGTATGTGCACGGGTTAGGCTACCGCCTCGAGGGTTAACGTCACCTTCACTAACCCCAAGTTGAGCCTGGGTTAACGTGCAGGTTAGGGACCAATTCGGGCCAAATCTATTCAATGCGACCATATTTAACAGAATTACATACTCAAATCGTGAAATTTCATTAAATTAACCCTAAATTCGAAGCGTTATTAAGGCTACTGCCGCATTGGCGGCGATATTAATATTTATATTTTCGAATCGACGAACGTAAAGTACGCAAATGGCCGCCGCATCGACGGCGCTTTCCATACTGGCAGTAGCGACGGTTTGTTTACTGTACGTTCGTCGATTCGAAAATATAACTATTAATATCGCCGCCAATGCGGCAGTAGCCTTAATAACGCTTCGAATTTAGGGTTAATTTAATGAAATTTCACGATTTGAGTATGTAATTCTGTTAAATATGGTCGCATTTAATATATTTGAGCCTAATATATGGCTACAAACGCAGAGGGATTTCCCAAATCTATAAATAACTGAAACGTTAGCTAACCCGCGCGCACTTTGGACGTATGAGTAACGCCGACAATAGATACCCCGCCGGCCGCCCTTAACTCCGCAGCCGATAAATTGTGGCTCTTACATTTGGCCCCAGAAATCCCCTTTAAACGCGTTTTGGCTCGCTAACACTGACTCCTGCATATGGCCCCGGCCATATGCTGGAGTCAGTGTTAGCGGGGTTTGGTGTTAGAGCCTGTTACCGTTTAGCTATCACCGAAGTCGGGACCTGTGTCAAGTCGTATGCAGGAGCGCGTAACACTTTCATTATAGCTAAACGTGAAGTTATTAATAGATTTGGGAAATCCCTCTGCGTCTGTACCCATATATTAGGCTTAAATATATTAAATGCTATCATATTTAACAGAATTAGATACACAATAAGTGAAATCTGATGAAATTAACCCTAAATTCGAAGCAATATTAACGCTGCCACCGCAACGGCAGCGATATTAATATTTATATTTTCGAATCGACGAACATAAAGTAAACAAATCGCCGCCGCCGCATCGACGTCGCTTTCCATACGGTGGTTGCTTGCAGTCGTTCGTCGATTCGAAAATATGAATATTAATATCGCCGCCGTTGCGGCGGCAGCATTAATATTGCTTTGAATTTAGGGTTAATTTAATGAAATTTCACTTATTGCGTATGTAATTCTGTTAAATATGACAGCATTGAATAGATTTGGGCCTAATGCACTCGCTAAACCTGCTATTTTCCAGGGGTAGCGTAACACCGGTTAAGCGTTTGGTGTTAGGCCTATCACCGCCTCGTGCATACCATTTTTCGCCGCTAACCGGGAAATTCCCGCTTACCACCGTTTTGGCTCGCTAACACCGAATACCACCGACTCCTGCACATGGCCCCTGGACTATAACTATAAGTCAATATGATTATAGTATTAAGTATAGGTATACTAGAAAATAAGCAATACCAAGACTTGGGAAGAGCCAGAAAGGTGGCGACACGTATCAATATTGTAAGTTTGGTCTGATTGGACTTACTGATCCTTTGACCTCCGGCTATGGAGCTGCTGAGACACCCCGCTCGGTCTTACAAAGCAAGACGGCACGCCCCTTTTTATGCTGCCTCGGATGCCAAGCGCGCTCGGTCCTTGGACCCGCCCTTTTCTGCACGATACCTAACCGTGTCTATTCAGTGAGAACAAGGCGGGTTTAGTTAACAATACCGACTGGACCAGACTCAGGAATAGCCTAAATCCAAAGGCAAGCTGAACAAAACAATAGTTCTGCAATGTATTGTATACAACGTCAACGACACTGTGAAGTCGCATATGCACACGAATTTCAAAGACCCAAGACCAAGGACTCCTCTTCCCGAATCCAGGTCCTTCAGAATCAGAGTATTCAGTATCTGAGTATGTGGGACTCAAAGGAGGTTCTAGACTGGTAGTGGCAGAAATACCACTACCACTGTACCAGGTTGAGGTTAACTCGACCGTTAACTCGTCGGTTCTGGTGTTATGGGACTTATGCAGAGTTACTAAGTCTTGTCTAAAGGCCCTGTCACATTACGGCGTATGGCGGGAGCATATTCAAAACCTATGGCAAAAATGGGGAAAAACTTTGCGGGACGACATATCATGACCGTTGTGACCTCTCGGGTGTTTTTGAGCGTATGCGTAACCTATGAGTAGCATATGTGTAGCCTATGAGAGCGTACCGAGGCGTACTGTGATATATTTTGACGGTTTTGATTGGCATGTGGAGCGTATGAGTAGCGTATTCGAAACCTATGCGGAACCTTTGCGTAGCGCATGAGCCTATGAGTAGTGTATGCATAACCTAAGCGGAACATATGCGTAGTAGTGTATGCAAAGCGTATCTTATCTTAAATACACTGGAGCAGCAGTTTCTCCACTCACTTTTCCACAATGCCAAGAGATGGGAAGAGTAGGACGGTCCAAACATGTGCTCCACCCACTATCAAAAGCAACTACCTGTTAGGAAGCAGTCTCCATATAAGATATATGAAGAAATGGGACTGTGCAAACATGTAGGATGGTTCAAACATGACCGTTAAACCCAAGAACACAACCACCCTGGTCAGGCACTTGCTATCCAGACCGCACACTATCCACACCTCTCTCTATCACCTCTCCGCCGGCCATGCTCCTCCTTGATATGTCTGAAAAGAGTTCCAGGAGGGGGAGCCTGCCGGCATTTCACTTTCTACTCGTACTCTGTCCGTGTCTATGGCTCGCTGGTTGGTCACCATAGAGCAAATAGACACCGTCCTTTGACTCAACTCTCCTCATTTCTCTTTCCTAGACTCTGCCCTTTCGAATTCTCCCAGGCATACTTCTTCCCCATACCAGGGTAGTTGTGTTCTTGGGTGGGGCCCTTCACCTTTACCGTTTCTCCATCTTGTTCTCATTGCTGGAACCACCGCTGCACCCATCTTTACCTCCCTTCCTCAAACCCCTGCTGCTGACTGGATTCAAGTGCTCAACCACATCTACAGCTCAACTACCGCCGGACTGAAGAGATTCACTGCCGCCCCAACGCCTCGCCGTTGCAACGTTGTGAAGATGTCCCCAGCTTCTACAACACTCCCTACAAAGTTAAGTCTTCAACCAAAGATTGGGCCGATTTATCAGAGCCTCTCTATTAATGTTGCAGTTCTGCAACCGGTAACCGTCGTAAGGTTACAAACACCCCCAAACAACAACCTGGTCAGGGGAAGAAGTATGCCTGGGAGAAATCGAAAGGGCAGAGTCTAGGAAAGAGAAATGAGGAGAGTTGAGTCAAAGGACCGTGTCTATCTGCTCTATGGTGACCAACCAGCGAGCCATAGACACGGACAGAGTAAGAGTAGAGAGTGAAATGCCGGTGGGCTCCCCCTCCTGGAACTCTTTTCAGACATATCAAGGAGGAGCATGGCCGGCGGAGAGGTGATAGAGAGAAGTGTGGACAGAATGCGGTCCGGATAGCAAGTTAAAACTGAATAATTAGGGTACAATATTTGTGTGGCATCCAGAGTAGGACTGTCCAAACATGTGAAGAGTTCAGGCACAAAACCATGTAACCGCCAATCCAAAATTGTTATTTAAATAAAGGATTTTGACCTGAAAATAATATTACTTCTCACTAATTTAACTTTTCATATGATCATATGGTTATGGAGCAATGAGTGAAAGAGTAGGAATATAAAAAAACCTTTTTGAAGTTTTGATTCCAATGTTTTGCTCAATCTTTTGATTGGCGTTCACATGGTTTTGCGCCTGAACTCTTCATGTGCTCCAACCACTATCAAAAGCACAATTAGTGTACAATATTTGTGTGGCATCCAGAGTAGGACGGTCCAAACATGTGCTCCAACCACTATCAAGAGCAACTACCTGTTAGGAAGCAAACCCCATATATGATATATGAAGAAATGGGATGCAAACATGTAGGACGGTCCAAACATGTCAGTTAAACCGGCTAAGACCGATGTCGAGACCAAAGGTCGACATACGCTTTGAATATGCTGTGCATTCGCTAGGCGTATGCTCGAATACGTAACACATAGGTTATGCGTAAGCTACATACGCTAGAGATACGACAGTGACGCAAGTTGAGCGTATGCGTAACTTACGCCGGTGTACCCCTAGCGTATGCG
Organism: Branchipolynoe longqiensis; assembly: GCA_030323885.1. Classification (NCBI taxonomy): domain Eukaryota; kingdom Metazoa; phylum Annelida; class Polychaeta; order Phyllodocida; family Polynoidae; genus Branchipolynoe; species Branchipolynoe longqiensis. The sequence continues at coordinate 12,068,398 of CM059189.1, forward strand.
GAGCGTACGCCGGCGTATGAGTAGTGTATGAACCATATGCCGAGAAATTTTGAGCATGCTCACAATTGTTTGGACGGACGGACGTAAGAAAGCGTATGACGGCGTACGACAGCATATGAGGAACGTATGCGTATGGCGGCGTATGCCGACGTAAAGCGCTTACACCGCCATACGCTCCCGCAAAAAGCCGTAATGTGACAGCACCTTAGCTTAAGCACCTGTGTCACAGGTCACAGGCTGTGACCTGGCTAATAGTAATAGTAATAGCCTATTAGTATTACTATTACTATAAAGAAAGCTAAACTGACAATAGGCACATAAATGGGTTATATGTGCCAATGTGGTCATTGTAATATTATATTGGATTTAGATGTGTGGACATATTCCTATATACTATGGGAGAACAGTTAACCGGGACTTGCGTTGAGTTAAAACAGATGGTTCGGGTGAGGGCGGGCTCCAGCGGCAGAAACCTGACTTACCAGACAACGTGTAAAATCATCAGAAACACGGCTGGGACCACCAGGTCGTCGGATCCCACACTCCATCGTCTTTTGAACACAACTATCCCGGGCATTATTGTCAATATCCTCGCCTTGTTGAATACTCCGAAAACGTTAAGAATCGTATAATCCACGAACACATGTTGATGTTGTTATCCACCGTGCCCGGTGGTGCGCTAGCCTACTTTAACATGTTTGACAGCTCATGTACACATGTCACATGAGGCTGCGATCGGCGCTTTCCCCAATACAACCCAATGGCAATGCCCCCGAAGACGAACCAAGCGGTGTCCGCAGATCGTTGATGCTTAATCATTATTTATTGTCTAAATAATTCAACATACGCATCGATAATGAATATATTATGACTGCATATCAATCGATTCGATAAAAGATACAGTGATATGCATTTACCAATTTTGCGTATTTGTTTCAACGTTGCTGTAAGTTCCAGTACTGCTGAAACTGGTTCTGGGCAAATCTGTGCTCAGAGAGCGTATACGCTGGTAACCAGCTTGATACAGATAGTAATCGAGCTGGTTCCCTGTTCCATCTTGAGTACTATAAAACCATCGGTGAAGGCACTGGGACCAGTTAATATCAATTCTGCAGAAACACCAAAAGAGGAACATGGATTCTTTTAATAAATCGGACAGGTAAATTTGTTGGATAATTACCGCTTACACCTCGAATATAGTAAGGTCACATTCAACATTTAGTATACATATTCCTTAAATATGTGCATATCTTGAATGTGTGGCGGAGTTTATGTGTACACAGCGAAGAAATAGTTCTGGGTCTGTCGGTCTATTTCTCATTTTCTGTCACGTATTGACACTATTGACGAGTATTCAACTGTATTGTCGCAGACACTGTCACTGTCACTGACGATGACAGGGCCGGCGAGTAGATAAACTTAAACAGTCGAGTAGCGAGTGTCTGGGAGGAACAGTAGGGAATAGTATGAAATACATATTTTTAAGATTTAAGTCGAATGACAGGCATCCTTGAGTTTAGATAAAACATTAATAATAATATGAATAAGCAATGCTTAGGACCGACCCACCGATATAACTACAGCAAAGCATTAAAATTATGCTTTTTTTCTTTACTCCACTCACGGTGTTCGATTTGAAATTCTATCAACTCGGGTGACCCGAATACGGCCGTCGTTTCCGCAGAGCAAACTATTAATATTTCATTTGTGCATCCATGTTTATTCCAAATTGTTATTTATTTCTTTTAATTTTGAATAAACTCTAAGTTTTGAACTGCACATATCGGCAAACTCAGCTGGTATTTGTTTTGATATATTATTAACCAATAGCTGTCGTCCACCCTGCTGGCTGCTGACCGAAGTTCGACGAGCGATTTCTGTTTCCGTTTGCTGGATTTGGATATACAATTTTACAAATGGCAGCGCCCATAGAGGCCTATTTCCGTTTCCGGGTGCTGGATTTTGACGAAATCCTGTGTGGGTATTGTCTATGTACATATATTGTTTATGTTTAAATGTATATATTTTATATATGTACACGTGTTAGTCATTAGCCTCCCCGTGGGTGGGTCGGTATGAATAAGCAATGCTTAGGACCGACCCCCCCGATATAACTACAGCAAAGTCCACTTTCGGTGTTCGATTTGAAATTCTAGCAACTCGGGTGACCCGAATATGGCCGTCATTTCTGCGAAATAAACTATTAATATTTCATTTGTGCATCCATGTTTATGCCAAATTGTTCTTTATTTCTTTTAATTTTGAATAAAATCTAAGATTTGAACTGAGTGTATCGGCAAGTTCTATGGCAGCGGGCATTTGTTTTGATATATTATTAACCAATAGCTGACCCCGAATACTGTCAATTGAGTCTATGGACGTAATGCCTTGGCAGCACCGCTGCAGGGTAGTGTGGAGGAACACGTACACTGCTCCCGGTGACGTCATCGCATCATTTCTCCATATATGGAAGATCTGTAGCAAGGGACCAGTGTAGTTGTTCCATGACTTGGCTTGTGCTACTCTGCAGCGGAGCATCATTAAGGCATTAGGCCAATCGCTGTCATCCACCCTGTTTGCTGCGTAGTTGTGAGTTTACAAATGGCGGCACCCATATCGGGCTATTTCCGTTTGCTGGATTTTGGTGATTTCATATTCCACCTCTATGAGTAGGAGTATTGTTCATGTGTATATATCTACATGCGTTAGTCCTAAGCCTCCCCAGAGGGTGGGTCGGTATAAAATTAGTATAATATGCAAGAACTTAATAAGCAATGCTTTGCCTTAGGACTGACACTAGATAACAGATTCACCCTATACTTGTAGTACACGGGTGAATGACAAGGTAGTGTAAATTAATACTATAAATACGGGCAAAAATAGCTTTAGTATGGAACAGGAAGTAGAATGCCTGGTTCCAGTATCAAATGGGTACTTATATCGGCACAGAGTTGGTGAAATGGGAGAGAATGCAAAAAGACAATATGGCAGCGAAGGAACGCTGTCAATTTCACCTTTAAATTCTATTAAGCTATATGTTTTAATATGAATAAGCAATGCTTAGAACCACCCCCGCTAAACGCTCGGAAAAGTATTTATTTATATATCAGTGCGAGTATATTATTAACCAATCGCCGTCGTTACGCGATTCAATGCGAGTATACAAATGGCGGCCTCCGTATGTATGTTCCCGTTTTGGTTATGGATTTTGGTTGTCATTTTCCACCTCTATGAGTAGGCTACAGGTGTTGTTTATGTGTGTATATATATATATATATATATATATATATATATATATACACATATATATATATATATATATATATATATATATATATATATACACACACACACACACACACACACACACACACACACACACACATGTGTTAGTCATTAGTTTCCCCTTTGGGGGGTCAGTATCATATTTTTCAACTGAAAGGTAGCGGCGAAATATGTAGACATATATTATATAAAGAATAAGTGTTGCTTCTTAGATTGTTAATTTAGGCTCTCATTTCATTTCCCTGCTTTTTTTACATCTTTTATATAGGGTTGGTATTCACCCGTGTACTGCGAGTACAGGGTGAATCCTTTATCTAGACCAACCCCTGCTAAATGCTTGGAGAATTATTTATTTATTTATCAACACAAGTATATTATTAACCAACAGCTGTTGTCCACCCGGTATTGCGAAGTTCTACGAGCGATTTCCATTTCCGTTTGCTGGTTTTCAACATGAGTATACAAATGGCGGCACCCATATAGGGCTATTTCCGTTTGCTGGATTTCAGTAATTGCATGTTCCACCTATATGAATCTGGGTATTGTTTATGTGTATATGTACACATGTTAGTCCTTACCCTCCCCCTTGGTGGGGGTGGGGGGGGGGGGGTCGGTATAGTAAATATAATAATTAATATAGGTATGAGTATTTTTTTAGAATGCATTTGATCTCAATGGGATATACAAGGAAAGAGCTTGAAGGGACCATAAAATTCATGGTAGTCATTTATTTTTCTAAAGTAAATCTGAAGGAAGTTAGCATTTATTTAGTCTTGTTGCAGTTTTCCCGGAAAATATCATGCTTTGAACTTGGAAAAAATCAGGCTATCATGGGCCCTTTGTTCTATAGTAAACCAGCCACCAGCTGCTATGCATTACGACCAATAGTATTCCACCTTTATTGATTTTTTAGAATGCATTTGATCTCAATGGGATATACAAGGAAAGAGCTTGAAGGGACCATAAAATTCATGGTAGTCATTTATTTTTCTAAAGTAAATCTGAAGGAAGTTAGCATTTATTTAGTCTTGTTGCAGTTTTCCCGGAAAATATCATGCTTTGAACTTGGAAAAAATCAGGCTATCATGGGCCCTTTGTTCTATAGTAAACCAGCCACCAGCTGTGACCCTGAATATCAGTGACACTGACAGTATGAGTGTAACTTAACTCGACCACACTAGATCAATGTTTACATCAAATTGATCACATATCTCCTTTAGGAATTGATCAAACATCCTTAAAAGTTCACAACATATAGGAAACTAATGAAGGAAAAACAATGTCATAGTTTGATCAAATAATTTAATCCCCTTTTAGTGATTTGATAAAGATTGTGTGGAGAAAAGTAGAACTTGAAATTGATCATTGGTCAAATTGATCAACTGCACCGGATCAAATATCTCCTTTGGGAATCGATCAAACATCCTTACATTTCACTAGATATAGACAACTAATGAAGGAACAATAATTTCATAGTTTGATAGGACAATTTAACCCGCTTTGAGTGATTTGATGAAGATTTTGTGGCGAAAAGTAGAACTGGAAATTCAACCATAAATCTTTTAGACTGATACTGGTCCAATTGAAACAATTCAAAAACGAGGATGTAGAGGAATCTGTGCTCTATGTCATGAAAACAAGAGCTAAATTGTAACTAGAAGACCCTCCTTTTGAGGAACTGAGGGGTAGCAGCTCCGCACAGCTGAATGGGGCTGGCGTTACCATCGTTGCCGAACCGATTTGCGGCGATCGGCGGTATTCGCACATAGCTAGTATATATCAATCAATCAGCGAGTGCCTGAGGGAGGCCGGCGGGCGACCTTATAAGGGGAAGGGACGGGCGACAGCGGGTGAGATGTGAATGCTGCCGGCCCGGGGGAGGGCGAGAGGTGGCGAGCAGCGGGCGTCGGGTGAGGCACGAGTGCTGCGCGGCAGAGGGGCGGGGGGAGGGCGGCGCGCGGCGGTGTCGGCCGAGGTGCGAAGGCAGCGCGACAGCGCAGGGCGGGGGAGGGTCTCTTCCTCTCCTCGCATCAAACGTAATGCTACGCATTACGACCAATAGTATTCCAGCTTTATTGATTCTATTCACTATATCTTGTAGGTTTTTCTCACTGTCTGCTAGTATTACACTGTCATCGGCATATCTAAGATTGTTGACGTTCATGCCACCTATTGTCACTCCCTTGCAATCTTCAATGTGTCTGAAAATCATCTCTGTGTACAGGTTATCCCTTATTAGGCATGGTCTAATAAGGGACCACCCCTGTCGAACTCCTCGTTTAATCATAACTTCATCCGATAGGCCCTGCTCCATTTTTATAAATGCACGTTGTGTCCAGTATAAGTTCACAATTAGTTTAATGTCTTTGCCATTGACACCAATATCTTGTAATCATTTGATTAACAGTTCATGATTGACTCGGTCGAAGGCCTTCTCATAGTCAATAAAGCAGGCATAAACATCCTGGTTCACTTCACAATAACGTTCACAAATCATTCTCATATTGAAAATCCCTTCACGTGTACCTCTTCCAGATATAAACCCACTTTGTACGTTACTGATTTGTTCTTCAATTTTCTGTCTGTTTCTCAGTAAAATTATTTTCAGGATCATCTTCAACATATGACTCATCAGGCTTAGTGTTCTGTACTCAGTACACAATGTTGGTTTTAGCTTCTTTGGGAGTCGTACAAATATGGATTCATTCATATTCAATGGTATAAATCCAGTCTCATAGATGTCATTTACTAGCTTATGAATGATTTGAATCCCCACTTCATCTAGTCCTTTTATCATTTCTGATGTTATCTGGTCACTTCCAGGAGCCTTACCTGACTTTAGATCATTGATAGCCTTCTCAACCTCTGATACTAATATAATATTCCCATCTTCTTTCTCAATTGTGGGTGGGTTCCCTCTGTCATCATTGTATAGTTCGTTTACATATTCTTCCCATCTGGACTTTATTTCATCTTCTTCAAAGAGCATTTTGCTGTCTTTGTTCTTGATACATTTACTGCTTCTCTGTCTGTATCGTTGACCTGTTATCTCTTTCACTTTCTTGTGCATCTCTCTTGAACGATGTTGAGACTCAAGTTGTTCCACTACTTCACACTTCTTATTCCACCATTCATCTTTAGCTTTTTTGCATTCATCTTCTATTTCATTCTTCAGGTGTTTGTATTTAGGTGGATCAGTGGTTTTCACTTTCTTCCTTTCTGCCATCTTTTCTAGTATGGTTTGCGTCATCCATGATTGCTTTGTCTCTCGTTTTTTATTTGGTAACACCTCCTCTGCTGAGCGGTAATATAAGAGCTGGTGAAAAATGGGCTAATGAAATGATACCCTAATAAGGGATAATTCCACAATCAAAGAAGCAAACTATATTCTTCACCTACCTGCATGTATTTACCCTTACCTTTTGAGTTGTTTAGTCAATTCTATTCATAGAATGATAGATGCATGAAGTTTAATATCTGGATGGACATATCCACATGTCAGCCATTTTGATAGAGTCCAGTCTAGGTCATTTTGATTGCCTGATGTAGTCAGGTGGTACAAACAGTTCATTCAAACATGGAGGATTTATTTCATGAACTCTATCACTGCAAACTGATTTAGTGTAAACATGCCTTGATATTATGTGATTTGAACACTGTGGAATGTATATGTTGAGGGGATACATATACACATGGATTGTGGCTAATGGATTTTAATCATCAGGTAGGAAAGGTAGGAGAGCCAATCCAAGGCCATGAACTGTGAGACACATTTTCCCCAGCGTTTACATAGCCTCGTGGTTCACCGCTGCACTCAGCAGTGAATCTTTTATCTACCTTGAGTTAATCCTTGGGTATTAGTTAGATAAAAGATGCACCCCGTTATGGCCTCTACTTGTACTTGTAGGCCGTATTCGATTAACACGACCTGGCGACTCGGGTCACCTGAGTTGCTAGAATTTCAAATCGAACACTGTGAGTGGAGTTGACAAAAACAAGTGCTGTGTGCAAAAAGGCCCGACCCCAGTAACCCATGTCTTGGCTGGGAGTGGCTCGGAACGATGACATCATATTTGCGCTGGTACCGTCTTGTAGGATAACAGCTACCCCTACCAGTCCTACATGGATTTTTTTTGTAATAACCCAGATTAATGAAATGGAAATATAACTAAACTATGCAATCATAAAATACTTTAAATCCTATTTTGTTGCAGTTATATTGGTTATTTAAAAAAAAGATATTTTGGATTAGGCCATCATTTTCTCCACCCGAGCATGGAGAAGCGTATTCGTTTATTCGACCCGAGTCTGTAGGATGTGCGGATGCGCCAAAATGTGCCTTGGGTGACGCGAGTTGATTAATCGAATATGCCCGTAGTAGCGGTTAATGCCAGCATAGTCTAAATACTGGCGAAAACTGCTTTAGTTAGTGTGGAACAGGAAGTAGAAGCTCTGGTTCCAGTGTCAAATGGATACTTATATCGGCACAGAGTTGGTGAAACAGGAGAGAATGCAAGAAGACAAGATGGCGAGAATAGAACGCTGTCGATTTCACTTTTAAAGTACGTTAAAGTATGTTTGATTATATTTTTAATATCAGAAGTAGCGGGTAAATATGAAGATGTATGTGAAGAATATATTTTGCTTCTTAAATTAAGAATTTATCAGCTCATTTAATTTCCACAGCATGTCGAATTTCGTCGCTATCTTTTATATAAGGCAGTGGCTTCGCGGACGTGAGCCGTACGCGTAGCCTTGTGGTCTAGATGTACAACAGTGACTGTGAATGGGCTTTAATTCCGGTGTTGCAGTTTCCGCCCCACACCAGTTTGCGAGGGACACATACATACATTCAAAATCAAATGCATTGTCAATGGCCGTGAACAATCTTCATACAGAAAAAGTCAAGTATCTCTCAAATTACACCACCTAGAAGCAACCCACTTGGAACACATATAGAAAACATATTCAATGAATAGATTATATTAAATTTATAAGGTTAGGCTTCTGCACTACTATAAATTTTGAATAAAACTAATGTTTTGCACTGCGCCTATCGGCAAACTCAAGGCATTGTCAATTGTCGTGAGAAATCTTCATACAGAAAATACAGAAAAGGTGAAATATCTCTAAAACCACACCACCTAGAAACAAATCGCTTGGTACACCTATAGAAAACATCTTTACCAAAAACATTATATTAAATTTATAAGATTAGTGACGATGCTGTTCGATTTTGACGCATGCGCAGAAGCGATGTGTCCCTCGCAAACTGGTGTGCCACGGAAACTGCAACACTGGCCGTATCTTTAGCGGCGTGGCTATGCATATGTGAGCCGTACGTTTAAACCACCTACCGCGTGATGCATTGTGGGATGCGTTGCAGGAAAACAAACCCACATGCTAATACTAGGTACCAGCAACGCCATGTAAATGTCCGGGAATACTGCTTTTTAAAACTCAATATTCACATGCTTGTAACTATTTCTGTATGTATTTGACATTGATGAAATTGTATAACCTAGAACATCAACATATGTTCTATCCAATGTTTTTGTTGGATTGAAAATATAGTAAGTTTGTATTTAAGTAAACTCCATTTGTATGATGAGTGTATTTAGTGAATATTCCTTCATTACTGATGTAAATGAAAACGGTATGTTTAATGTGTGTGTGCTTCCTTGCACTACATCGTAGAAAGTCATGGATGGTACCAAAAGAAGCGCAGTGACCTCAGCTTTTTATCCATATAGGTTGGCCGTGTAATGTAAGCAAGATGTGAACTCAGCCAAGTATGTAACACAAGAGATTCTTTTATTACACGCGTCATATGATCCGTCCTACTGATCAGATCTGCGCGGCTACAATATAAATACATGACAGGCCGTAGGTCAAAAACGTCAATCATGTAAAATTCCCCAATTTAAATTATTTTGAAAGTTTAATGCCCATCTACTGACTTAAAAAATATTTTAAACCTAATAAGATTTGGTATGGATAGATATAGACAATTTGATTCCCTTTCCAATGATACCAATCTTAGTATAGTGCAAGGAGCCGCAGGCAGAATATTGACATTTGCTGACCACACCAGTTTTACTATGGTGACACCCATGTAGAAACATATATATGACATTGATGTGTATTGAGATATATCAGATAATATATAATCTAATATTGGGCCAAATTTGTGGAAGATCCAACCAGCACTCTAGCCACAGTGAATAGTTAAATATTTATTTAAATCAATATTTTTTGTTTCAGACACTTAATTTGTATTGGCAATCAAAATGCAGCTTTTGATATTTTTTAGCTAAGTCATTGTCATAGCTAATATGAATTAGTTCCATATGCTAATTATGTATGCAAAATTTGAAGAAGATCCACCTATTTGATGAGGCATAGTAAATGTTCAAAGCTTGATGAACAAATCTTTATTTCTTATTTTGTACACTTTTCTTTTGTAAGTGCAATCAAAATGCACTTTTTGTATTTCTAGACAGAATATTAATATGATGATGTGTATTACCTCCAGATGATGTGCACCATCAATTTATAGGAAGTTTAACGAATTGGTTAAGCTACAACGAACATTTAAAGATTCATTGAATTGATATATTTGGTTTTCTGACAATTTGTCTTTATATGTTCAATCAAAATTCATTATTTTCCATACTTTTTGGATATAATATCGATATCAATAATATCATTAGTCTCAGTGAATGGTTATTGTAATACTGTGCCAAATATGAGGAAGATTCAAAAGATTGTTTTGCTGCAATGACTGAATGAGCTTTCAAAGATTAAAATGTTGAAAAAATGTCACTTACAGATGCTGTTTACATGCAAACTATTACACTTTTTGACATTTTAGGATGCAAATATCTTTTGATTCTCTGAAGATAGAGCTCTGAAAGAAAATAGGGTGTTGCACTGTTAATGTTATGAATAGGTGAACTATTTAGCATATATTTAGTCTTGTTGCAGTTTTCTAAGAAAATATCATGCTTTGAAAATGGCTATTTGGCCAAATCAGAATGATTTTTTTGGTTATGACTCGCACTTTTTGACATGGTGTTATTAAAAATCTGCTTTACTAATTGATTTAGCAATTGACAAATCTTAACAAATTATTATCACCAGAACAATACTATATATAGCCCAACTGTTGGATTTGGGTTTCTAATTTCAACGTCTACAGTAAGGAATAAAAATATTGGACTGTAGGCATATTTATAAATTTTGCTGCCTGTACCTACTAATAATAATTAATACACTGTATGCAGCTATGAAATGTGCTAGTTTCAGCTCATCTCAGCTCTTGTTTGAAACATAGAATAAGACATTGGTTACATATTTCTGTTCACACATTTGACAATTTAATATTTAGAACAAGAATTGGTCGTAATGCTTGCATTGCATTTGATTCGTGGCGTAGGAGGAGTGCCCTGCCCTCCTCCAGCCCGCCAGCGACCGTTGGGTGACATAACTCCCCCCCCCCCCCCTTTCTCTGCCTTATAAGCGGCATACCAGCCTCCTCCAGTCAGTACACCTCCACGCCCGGCCTGATCCACTCCTCACAATTTTCTAATTTGGCTCTCGTCATCCGCCTCCACGCTCCATGCCTCCGCGGCCCGGATACTTCCCGGGCCTCCACTCGTACGCCATCACACCACCAGTAGGTAATTCTCGCACGAGCATGGGGACGAGGCCGGCCGCCGGGGATCCAGGAGAGGGGGGGGGCCGCCGACTCATCTGACTCCACGACTTCCTCCACCTCGGGACTCCAGCACAAGGCCACCAACTGGGCAGCTGCCGCTAACGCCCGCATGGACGCCAATGCCCTCACCCTGGAGCGCCTCACCGGGCTGGTGGAATCCCTCGTCCTCGGCCTTGGATCGCCTCGCCGATATCGTACAGGAGCTCGCCCTCGGCACCGGAGCCCCCCGCAGACACAACGCCACCTCCCGACATCCATCCCATCTACCGACGCCACCTGAGGCACGGCGCCGACAACTTCACCGCCCCCGGGATCTGCCACCCAGGCGGCCGTGGATCACAGCCGCACCTCGACAGCCGACGCGGTCCATGAGATCTTGGAGTCCGCTGAGGCTCAGAACACCGACCGGGGGCGAGGTTTACTGTCCGGCTACTTGTTCCCCTCTGACCTCATCGAACGTGGGCCCAAGGGAGAGGCGGTCAAGAGGGGCGAGGCTACCCTTGAAGAATATAACCTCGCCCCCCGGATGCTCGAGTCGCATCCCGCCTTCCCCTCGGACTCCCTCCCGGACCTACTCTACCATAACCTCACGGCTCAGCGGGACTGTGTCACGCATCCCTGGCCTACGCATGGATAGCTGATGGGAGGCTGCCGAATGGGTGGCTCGACTCCATCGCGATAAACGCGGTCCGCCTGGATGTCATCACCGCCCCCGTGACTCCTGCCTCCCCATCCAGCGCTTCCAGATCCAGGCCTCCCGTTCCGCGGCCACCGGCAGCCGCGACACAGCCACGCTCCTCCACAGCCGACCCCCCGGACTCCCTACCCTCGTGAGGCCTATGGCGTGCCCTGCCCGGCCTGGAATAGAGACCCAGTCTCATGCGACCTCGCCCCCGCCGGCGAGGCTCACGGCGACCAGGGCGCCCCAGCGTGGGCTTACTGTGCAAACGTGAGGTGCATCCTCACCGTCCACAGTGAGGCGGTGTGCTTCACCAAAGCGCACCCGGGAGCGAGCCCCTTGGCAGATTTTTAGTCCGTCGGTGGCGAGCCGCCCACCCAGGAGAGGAGCGCACGGGGGAACCCGACCCCTACCACACCAGCGGGCCATCCGCGGCCCCACGCAGCAAGGGCCTCCCGGGAGGGCCCTTCACATCCCCCGACCAGCAACCGTCACCAGACCCGCTGCGCCTGTGACGTCACAGGCCATCTCAACCGCCACTCCACTGCCATCGCCACCCATGGAGTCGCCTGCTGTGCATCGGAAACCCCTCTTTGGGCCTCGGAAGTCGCACCATCTGGCGGCGGCCGATTACGTATCACCCCCGCTCCCCGCCAGCACTGTACCACCACCCGCTCGTGCACCCCTGCCACTCCCCGTCTGCAGCTCACCGTGCACCCCTGTCACCCCCGTCCACCGCCAGTGCCAGCGCTGCCCCACCACTCAACCCCGGGCCCCTACCGGCGACCACGCCCACCACCGCCATCGCCCCGCCCCCTCCCGTGGCCCCTCCCTCGGCGACACCGCCTACCTCCATCACCTCCCCCCGCAGCCCCTGCCCCCAGGGTCTCCGGGCCCCCCTCCCCTCCTCTGCCGCCGACTTTGCCCAACCTTTGCCACGCCGGCATCCCCCGACGCGAATATCTGGGGAAGCCCCATGCCTATAAGCTCCCCTGTGTCGCAGATGTCAGCTGCCGCCTCGTCCGAAAGGGCTCCGGGGCCTACACTTGGACGGTAGACATCTCCCGGGCCACCACCAGCTCCGGGCCGAGCCCCTCTCCTGTACCCTATACGGGATGACCCTTGACGGGGCGACCTACGTCGACCTCACCCTCCCCTTTGGCTGCCGCTCCTCGGGCACGGCCTGCACCCGGGTCACCTCCGCCATCGCCTGGGTCCTCCGCCGTGAGGGGTTCCATACCCTTGTGTACCCTCGGGTGCCAGCACACTTTCCTGAGGGCGCCAGGCCTTCGATGCCTTCATCGGCCTTGTCGGTGCCTTTGGCCTGGACGTCGCCCCCGGGAAGTCCTCGACTGCGAGGCACGGATCACCCGCCCTACCCTCGGATGCCAGGGAACTGCAGAGTATCCTCGGGCGCCTCAACCACCTGGCTAGCTCCCGGCGAGGAAATTCATGGTCCGCCTCCTCGCCGCCCTCCGCAGTTGCTTCGGGGCCGCCCTTGGGGAGGAAGCCCTCCGGGACCTCAGGTGGTTTGCGGCCTAAGGCCGAGCATCCAACGGTCTCTGCCTACTTCACGCCCCTGAGGTCCACCGCGTGGTGATCGAGTGCGACTCCTGCCTCACTGGCGGGGGGGCCTACTCCTCGACCCATTGCTATGCCCGAGGGTACTCCTCCGCCTCCCGGGAGCGGTTCACCAGCATCCACGAGCTCGAGGCGGTCAACTTCATGGTCGCTCTCCGCGCCCTCCTCCCCGACGACATCACGGGGGCCACCGTTGTCATCAACACCGACAACATGGCCTCCGCGGCCTCCCTCGAGTCGGGGCGAGCCCGCGACCCGACCCTCGGCACTTGTGCCCGGGCCGGGAGCTCTGGCTGATGGCGGCCGAGGGCTCCTTCACCCTCGCCATCCTTCACAAGCCCGGGGCGGTTCTCGTCCTCGCCGATGCCCTCAGCCGCTTCCACCTCCTCGGACCCTGGGCCGAGGTGGCTCGGACCGAGGTCGCCCGCCTCGGGCTTGTCCAAATACACCCCAGCCATGACGCCTTCCCCTACAATCCTGGCCTCTGTAGGTTACTCGGCGCGTGAGGTGGCCGCCGCCGTCGACGGGTTCAGGATCCTCGTCCCTGCGACCTGGAGGAACCGCCGCTGCCATGCCGAGGGCTACGTCTCCTTTGCCTCGGGCCACGGCCGTGACCCTCTGGCCCCCACGGACTTTGACGTCGCGGCTTACACCGCTTCCCTCTACGCCCGCTCCTGGGTCGAGGCGACCCCTCGGCCTTCGACACACGTCTTGCCCGGGATATATGCCGGGGGCGGGGAGTGGGCCTCCCCCCCCCCCTACCTCCGCTGGCGCCGCGTCACCTCACCGTCGCCGCCGTCCACCTCGGCGCCGCCGGTCCTTCGGGTGTCATCCCCTGGGCCGCCCTCCTCCTCGGGTATTACGGGATGCTGCGCCAGTCCAGCCTCCTGTCCCCCAGACCCGAGGGGTGGGGCGTCCCGCACACTATCACCCGGGCCGACGTTGCCCCCGCCCCCGGCGGTCTCCGCATCACCCTCAGGACCTGAAAGATTGTTGCCCTGCCCTCGGGGGCGTTCGCCCTGTTCGGTTTCGCCTCGCCTGGTTCTCGTCTCTGCCCCATCGCGGCCTGGGTGGCCTCGGTCGCCCTCGTCCCCGCCGCTCCAGAGGACCCCCCATTCATCATGCCCTCGTCCTGCCCCCTCGACCCTCGGACTTTCATGGCAGTCCTGAGAGGCGCACTGCGCGCGCTCGCCGTTCCCGCCCCCGACAGCTACACCCTCCATAGCCTACGTCGTGGTGCGGCGCAGGCCTGCCAATGGGCGGGGGTCTCCCTGGCCGACATCATGGCCCAGGGTACCTGGACCTCGAGGGCGGTCCATGCCTACCTCCCATGCCTCGCCTCCACTGGCGCCCCTTGCGCCCTCTCCTCTGTTTTGCTGGAGGGCTCTTTGGGGCACGTCCCCTAACATTGACACTATAAGACACTATTGCATTGTTCCACTCATTCCTATGTACTTGCTCCTCATTTGATTGTGCCGTCCTCATTTTATTGTCTACTTTTGTTCCTAATATTACTCCTGCATTACCCACTTTATAGACAATAAAGTGTTTTTTATTTCCACCTCCTGCCTTGTCTTCCTCCTTCGCTGCATATCACAAATGGTGATTTAAACATCGGCCTATAAGTGACTGAAATTGTATGTTTCTTAGCTCAAAATGCTTAATTATAGAGAGCTGTGTCTTAAACATATTCATTACATTATTATATGTATGTAACCATGTTTGTGCCAAATTGTTCTGTATTCCTATTAATTTTGAATAAAATTGACGTTTTACACTGTGCATATCAACAAACTCAATGGCCGTAAGTCTTTGTTTTGCTATCTGTCGGAATTTCCAGTGATCGGCGCTATTCGCACATAGCTACATTAAGTCACACTCTGTTTTCTTTTGTGCTTCTTTGTGGGTCGTTTTCATTTTATTAACGTTTTTGCTCGCGACATAAAAACATGACGAAAACCTCATGCCCAACACTAGCTCCACATTGCTAAACATTCACACAAGAAATGACAAATTTAAAACAAATGTGAACACATCCTCGTGAAACACATGCGCGCGCATCCTCACATATGTCTAGACCGCCAGGCTACGTATACGGCTAGCGGACGTGTAGACACTAAGCTTGTGTATTATTCTTAGTGTTTACTGGTCCTTTTCGTCCACTTTGAACGTTTTATGGTGAGCCACCCAAGCGCCACTCGATATGCTTGCACAGTATAGCATCTTGACCTAGATCCTTTGCTATGGTCTGTGCTTATTTGCTCCCACCCCACACGCTCGATGAGCCTCAGGGGATGCTTTCGATTGTCGAATGTTCAACAAGGTTATGGATGGATTCAATGACCAACAGCTAACATGCTACAGGTTTTATCCTTACAGGGTTTTACCCAAACATGCATTACAACCATTTGAAACGTGGTTCTATCGGTAAAGCTTCCGATTCAATGCTATGCTTTAGGCTATGGGACGTGATCAGTAGCTTTCTGCTACCTTTCCGGCTTCACTGCCGTATGGAAAGAATTTGCGATCCCGGCAAGGCAATACCAGCCGAACCCATCACGGTGAGTTAACAACAACCAAAACTGAAAAAATGGGTTTGACTCTCCAAGGCTTACACCATTGTTGAACTACGACCGATAACCAAGGTTGAATTTTTTCCAATCAATATCACGACTGATGCAGCCAAAAATTTATGTGGGGCTAGGGGATATGAAAGAACAATGTAGCTCTCTTCCGGCTTTTAAGCCTATGGGAAGAAATTGCGATCCATGCCGGCAAGACCAGCCTGGCAATCTTTAATACTGTGTCAGGGGACCGAGCGTGTACCGCCAGTTCTTGTTTAATATATGCAACGGCTCTTCCATCACATGCCGACCAACCCTGTCCGTTCTCAGCCAGATAACACTCAGCTGATATGAGAATGCCTCTGGTGTGGAACACCCCTGTCGGGCCTAAGCGTTTTTAACGCTCAGCTGATATAAAAAATTGTTAAAGACCATACAATTTTATGGATCGACTGTTTTCACCACGTGTAAGGACGGCCGGCTGAAATAAGATTGTTAAGACCCTACAACTTTTTCAGCCACAAGAGGTTAACCCAGCCACCTTTGAGCTGGAAACAGGACAACCAGCCAGGGCTAGACACTTCAGAAGACGAATCGGCTTGGAATGATGAGCTCACACCAGCGACTAGCGACTCAAAGTCACTACCTCCTTCATGGAAGCAAGCCACCACTAAACGTGGCCTGACCATCACAAAAATCAAGTACACTGACGTGTCAGAAGGTGACATATACACCAGGGCCAGAAAGAAATCTTGGGTTACAAAAAAGAAAAAGGCAAAGAAAAGCAAGAAGCAGTCTTCCCCTTCATTCTCTACTACTTCGTCCTCATCTTCCAAGGATACCTCCCAGAAGGTGGTGTTGGCAAAGCAACTGGACTTGGCGGCTAAGAACAGACCAACAAAACCTGACAGGAAAGTGTGTATTTGTTCTTTAATATGAAAAGGCCACTTCCATACTTTTAAATCAGCGGAGGTGATAGTGCGGGGCTCGGAGAACAGATTCCCCAACTCCTCAAAAGGGTCGAATCATGCACAACGTGCGGGAAGCAAATGGCTGCAAATGCTCGCAAATCTGATGCACATCATGCAAGCATGGGAAGCGTGGCAAGAACGACTTCCGTAAAAGACAGCCCTACAGGGGAGGATACCACTTCGCCTACTTCAGAGGCCGTGGTGCAACACGAGGAACGCCAGGTTGGACAGACTTCAACCGCAACACACAGAACTTCCACCAGCAGGCAGAAAATACTCAGGCCAAGCACCAGGGTTTCTCCACGGGTGAAACGAAGTAGAGCTCCCCCCTTCTTCTCCAGCGCCAGAACCGGACCCCGTATCGGTAAATATTAATAAGATCACGGGTAAAGTGTCAAAACATCTCCCCACGTGGAGAAAACTAACCAATTGTCCGTGGGTTCTGTCAGCAGTGGAAAGTGTGTTTACCCTCTTCGTGAAAATCCCGGTGCAGGCCAGGATACCACACCCCTTCAGGTTCTCTGAAGAGGAACACGCGATAATGACCCAGGAAATAACTAAACTATTTTCAAACAGGGTAATTGTGACAGCCACACACACAGCTCGGGGGAATCCACTTCAAATATATTTCTGCGCCTGAAACCAAAAGGTTCTTAGAGGATGATCTTAGACCTGACCGTTGTAAATAAATCAGTTGAATACCTACAATTTAAAATGTTTTCACTCAACACAGCAGTTGACCTCATAACACGCGGGGCTTTTATGGCTAGCAGAGACTTAAAGGATGCCTATTACACCATTCCCATTGTAAATGAACACAGAACATTCTTGCGGTTCATTTGGAACAATCAACTGTTTGAATATACCTGCCTTCCTAATGGTCTCTCACGGGCTCCACGGATTTTCACCCACATTTTAAAACCAATTTATGCTGAAATGGCTGCTAAGGGACACACTATGTTCCCATACATTGATGATTCATTTATCATAGCCAAAACATTTGAAGAATGCCAGAGAGCTGGATGTAAATATATACCTCTGTTTGTTATTACAGATGGCCAGCTTTATCATAAATGACACAAATCTGTGCTTACACCCACACATGAATTAAGGTTCCTGGGTTTCCAACTTGACACTGTCAAAATGCACATTTCGCTAACTCACAAACAAATGACTAAATTCCATACCTTTGTTTCACAACTGGGAAAGGTGGGCTAAAAAATAAAAATTAGACAGGTCGCAGCATTACTGGGCCTGATGAATGCCTACACACCGGCCACCCTTTATGGACCAGCACACATAAAGCACTTGAAACTAAAAAAATGAGGCTTTAAAGAAAAGCAAGGGACACTTTGAAGCAAAAATGATAATTTTGGACCCAGCTTGGCTGGACATCTGCTGGTGGGATCGGTCAGTTGGATCCTCCCTGAATCCAATCCGCTTCGACAACCCATCTGTACAAATTACTACAGACGCTTCCCTACAAGGCTGTGGTGCCCATATGGCAGACACAGCAACAAGGGGGTCGCTGGTTGTTGCATGAATTGCAAGGACACATAAACGTCTTGGAGCTTAAGGTTTTCGGTTTACAAAGTCTGGTCAAGGAATCTAATTCCCATATCCAAATTTACACAGATAATATGACAACATTGGCATACATGAACAAGATGGGTGGCACTCGGTCAGCGATGTGCAACGAGATGGCACAAGAAAATTAGCAATGGGCAGAATTGTGTAACAATTGGCTCACCGCAGCATACATCCCGAGTTCAATTAACGTGCTACCAGACAAATTCAGTAGAGAATTCAAGGATCACCTTGAATGGGCACTCTCACCAAAATTATTTAAACAAATTTGTGGGTTTTGGGAGAGCTGGACATAGACATATTTGCTTCGCGCAATAATTTTAAAATTGATAAATATGTCTCTTGGAGACCTGAACCACATTCATGGAAGGTGGATGCATTCACCTTCAAATGGTCAGAACATTTTGTCTATGTTTTCCCACCAATCAGTATGATGGCACGGGTAGCACGGAAACTCTGGACAGAGCAGTTCAGTGCAATTCTGGTGACGCCGCACTGGCCGAGCCAGCCCTGATTCACCTCAGTCAACCGATGCAGCCAGTGTAGCAGGAAATCGCAAACCATGTAAATCGCAAACCCCCACTTGTGATTTCCTAGGAAATCGCAAACCCCCATGCTATCCATATATGGGCATGGGGGGTTTGTGAGTTCCTAGGAAATCACATATCCCCCCTGGAAATTGCAAACCCCCCATATTTGGCAGTCTTTATCCCAATGAAAACATCTTTGCGATAGCCCAGTTCGTAACTCAGACCGCACATGTGCTGAAAACGGCCTTTATTCACAGATGTCACCACTGTGGCCATTCTAAAGGCCAGGTAAAGTGTAGTCGGGTTCCAGTACCCATGTTTTCCACTAAGTGGCGACCTCTGTTGAACCAAAGGACATGGGACCAGGCTAGGTAAAGAAGTGCAGCAATATCCTGATATTATCACTCAGTTTCAGGATCGGCAATGTAAACAATGTTGTCAGCAAAATGGCCTTTTTTATTCCAACTTAAGTCGCTGCATACAGTAATTAGAACCATTTTAATATTCCAAATTCTTATTGTGCATGCACCAAATATTTCAGTGAACTATTATTTACAAGTGTGTTAGTTGAATATTACAAAATGCTACAAAGTATGGGGGGTTCACGATTTCCGGGGGGGGGGGGGGCTTGTGAATTCCTGGGAAATCGCAAACCCCTGGGTGTGCAATTTCCAAGGGTTTGCGATTTCCTGCTACACTGGGAACAACAATTCATCCCACTAGCCAAGAACAACCTATTACCACGGGGGGCCGCTATGGGAAAAAGGTGACCTGTCAACAACCCCCTTGGCGGCATTCCTTTTTTAAGGAAGTATTTGGAACCATTTGACCTGGACCCAGCCACATTGGAGTTTATGGTCTCCTCTGCATGGACAAAGGGAACAGTTAAGCTCTACACTAACTCGCTCAGAAAATGGGGACTTTTCTGTTTAACACGGAAGATTAAGCCCATGGCTCCGTCTATAGCGCAAATCTGTCGTTTTTTTAGAACACTGGCAGGGGAGGGGCTCGGGCTGTGAACACTGCAAGATGTGCCTTGTCGGTAGTGTTGCCACGTGTAAATGGACAAACAGTAGGGAAGCACCAGCTGGTGCACTGTATCATGCGGTCTGTCTCTGCCAGGAATCCACCTAAACCTATATATACTCAAGATTCTGGGACGTGAACAAAGTTTTCACAACCATTAAAAACTGACTCGCACTTGAATTTAAGGGATCTCACCTTAAAGTTAGTCATACTGTTACTAATACAGGCCACAGAGGCCAGACGATAGTGGCACTCTCGCTTAACAGCATGTCTGACTTTTTTCGAGGTCGGACTCCTAATATGAAGGTCGGTTGTTCTATTCCCCATGCCCCCACCTCTGCTAATTTGGATTTCCACCGCTGTGTACAACCTACAGCGTCATCAAAGGCCAGTTGCTCTCATACCATGTCTATGTGGTGTGGGAGGTTAAAAATCCCTTGGGTCGGTAAAAGTGTAGGCTCAGGCTTTCTATCGACAAACTGTCTAATGGTGAAAACAAGTCTATTGAGGCTTATCCATGATAGGCAGTATAAATCTTCAAGAAAAAAAAGAAGAAAAAAAGAAGTCACTTCTAACCTTAAAAACTTACTTAAATCCAACAGACTAGGTGACACAATCTCGTCACTCATTATTTGCGTACGATGCATGCCCTCGAATTTGTGTTGTTATGGCCCTTAAGGCTTACTTGGCTTGAACAAAAGACATCTGTGTAGGAAAACAACTCTTAGTTACATTCGTCTGCATGGTCCGATCTCACAGGACACACTAGCAAGATGGAGAATTCAACTGCTCGACCGAGCAGGAGTGGTCACTAAGGTCTATGGACCTCACTCCACTATGGGTGCTGTGGCCTCAAAGGCTCGAACTCTGGGAATCTCTGTGAGCAGTATTCTAAAACATGCGGGCTGGAAGACAGCTAGGTCCCTCCATTACAATAAACGAGTGGAGAATACCAATAAAGTGGCCAGAACACTTCTGGATACCTCACAAAAGTCTACCAGTGTTGGGGGGAAACATGAATACCTCAGAACACTTACTGTTTTGCTCCAATGTTAGCTACGGGTCAATTAGCACTTCCACTAAGACTTAAGATTACTCGTCCTCAGTGACACATTAATGTCTGAATAAAACTACATTAAAACAGTCTAAAGTTAATAAAAAACAAAAATTCAAAATTCGGATAATAACGATTGGTACGTAAAAATATCCCTGGGCTGTGAAAGCCCTGGAGGCAACAGCCCGAGGTAAAATAGAGTAAGTTATACGAGACTTACTTGGGTATCAATCAATCAATAGTTCCGTCCTCTAGTCGAGGGTTGGATGCAATGGTTCTCCACTTGTCCCGATGGTGTGCTGTTCTGATAGACTGTGAATAATTCAAGCCTGTCCACTGTGAAATATTTGTAAACCATGATGTTCTTGGTCTCCCTCTCCCTCTGCTGCCATTCACCTTCCCTTCCAACAATGTACAGTATATTGAACTGTGACGAATGATGTAACCAAAATATATAAGTTTCTTTGTCTGTATAGTGGCAAACAAGCTTCTCCTATTTTTAATTTTTCTGAGAACTTCTTTGTTAGTGATCTTCTTTGTCCATGATATTTTCATCATCCTTCGATAAGTCCACATCTCAAATGCTGCTAAACGTTTGTACATTTTCTTAGAGATTGTCCATGTCTCAGCCCCATACATTAGAGTAGACCACACATAACACTGAAGAATACGCTTCCTTGTTTGTATTAATATCTTACTTGATGTTAACACTCTATACATTTTGGAGAATGTTGTTCGGGCTATTGTTATCCTTTTAATTTCTTCCTCACATCTCCCATCATTTGTAATCTTTTGTCCGAGATATATGAATTTGGATACTTGTTCTATGTTTGTGCCATCTATGGTTATATTGACATTTGGTTTATCTGTCTTTTTACTTATAACCATTGTTTTGGTCTTCCTGGCATTCATCTTCATGTTGAATAGTATTCCAGCTTTATTGATTCTATTCACTATATCTTGTAGGTTTTTCTCACTGTCTGCTAGTATTACACTGTCATCGGCATATCTAAGATTGTTGACGTTCATGCCACCTATTGTCACTCTCTTGCAATCTTCAATGTGTCTGAAAATCATCTCTGTGTACAGGTTAAATAGACATGGTGACAATACACACCCCTGTCGAACTCCTCATTTAATCATAACTTCATCCGATAGGCCCTGCTCCATTTTTATAAATGCACGTTGTGTCCAGTATAAGTTCACAATTAGTTTAATGTCCTTGCCATTGACACCAATATCTTGTAAACATTTGATTAACAGTTCATGATTGACTCGGTCGAAGGCCTTCTCATAGTCAATAAAGCAGGCATAAACATCCCGGTTCACTTCACAATAACGTTCACAAATCATTCTCATATTGAAAATCCCTTCACGTTTGGGTATAGTTGAAGGATAACTTCTGTTTTACCGACTACCCAGGGGCTAAGCCCTCGGTAAAATAGAAGTTATCCTTCAACTATACCGAGGTAAGTCTCGTATAACTTACTCTTTATGTATATATATACTGGCATTTAAAAATATCATTTTAAGCCACTTATTCATGTGTCAGGAATTTATTGTGTCTGTTCACACTAAGATTCTGAATTTGTATTATCTACGGATACATTCCCGTCCTGATATGACCTTAGATGTTGCTAGGACGTAAAACAACAACAAACAAACGGATACATTTTTTAGACCATTTTAATTCGTGGATAGTGACTGGTTATATATTAATAATGTTGTGTGCAAGGGCCTACTCAAACCACAATGGATATGTATATATCCATTACTCAAATAATTAACGCATTGTCAGTGATGTTTGATATAATAAGGACTATATATGTGGAATTTAGTGATGGGTCGCATTGATATGTCTTGTCAACGATTTTAAATTTAAAAAAGTGTTTTACTTCATTCGAATTCTAATACTATTTGTAAACCAACTTATAATTGATTACCTGAAATGTGTGATATAGTACGGATCACCTTTTCTGTTGAGGGTGTTGGTTTTTTAATGAAAAATCTTTATACAAATTCGTACTGTCGTGTCGGTTATTAATAACTAAGAAATCATTGCATAAATGAAAACGGTGATCACTATTTCCTTATTAAAAACAATTTGTTCCCCCCCCCCCAAAATACAAAAAAGAAACCCCTAAATACCCTGTCCTCCAACAATTGTGAAAATAGTTGTTATATAGGGATAATGGAAAAAGGTAAACGGAAAGAAGCAGTTTTGTGCATTCAGTTAGGCATACAACGGTAGTCACGTACGTTCTATCCGACGGAAAGAAACTAGCTTTATATCGATTTTATGACCATGTTTGGGCGGTGGGGGGATATAAAAATAAAGCCGAAGAAACTTTAAATGTGTCGCTACTGCAGGGCTCGCTGATCCGTCCCGCCACTCCACCAATGGATCTCAAACCAAGGAACCACCACATCGACCCCGCCATGTCCATGGGCGGTGGTGGCCATGCGTCCGGGCGCTGGGCTCCGGGGCGCCGGGCTTCCCCGCACCACGCCGTCACCCAGTACTACGGCCTGGTGGTGGGCCTGGCCGCCGTCGGCTTCCTGGTGACCGGCGGTATCCTGCTGCACCTGTGGGGGGCTCGTGGGGACGGCGAGTTGCCGACGGCGCGGCGCGGAATGCCCGGGGATTACCCACGCGATGTGCTCATCTCGGCCGCCACGCCGACGGCCCGGCCGCGCGACCACGACTGCACCTTCCACACGTGCTTTGACGTGTACCACTGCGGCTACAACGACGATAACCGCATCAGTGTCTATATCTACCCGCTGGTGAACCACGTGGACGACCAGGGGCTGCCGATCACGCTGCCCGTGTCGCGCGAGTTCCACGAGGTGCTGCAGACCGTCACGGACAGCATCTACTACACGGCGGACCCCGAGAAGGCCTGCCTCTTCCTGCCGCCGTTGGACCTCCTCAACCAGAACAACATCCGCCTCAAGGAGACGTCCAAGATACTCGCATCGTTGCCCAGGTACCCGGTATTCACGTCCTCATTGCGGTGGCTTCTGGTGTTTGTGAACACTTTCTGGTTTAATGGGGTGGTCCATCATTTTTAGATTTAAAAAAACAACTCAATAGTCTAGAAATGTTATAAATTTATCTAGAAAGTAGTTATTCTGAATGTTGCATATGTTGATAAAAACATCAAATTTTCAAATCCAAGACAGGATATTGAAAACTCAATGTAGTATGATGGTCCGATGAAAGCATACATTTTTGTTACGGTCAAACATTTACCTAGATTTGATCCTGCTTATCCAACTTAGATACTGGTCCACTTATTAAAATTGTGTAGTCCGATGGTTTTGAGTTTTTCATTTTCTGAGATAAGTATACTAGGTTGATCGTTAAAATCTACCTTACTTTAGTTTGAAGTAACTGTTATTTTAAATGGCTAACTGTGCAGATATTTGAAGTGAAAATGTGCAAAATTACTTTGGAATGCATGCCAAAACTATTGGCTTCTGCAGTAACAGGTTCTATTAAATTGTCTCAGTATTCCCCCCTCCCCTCCCGTTCAAATATAACCATAGCTGTTACCAGAACGTAAAACTCCAACAACCAACCAACTCGGTATTTCCTTCTATGTGGTGACAAATCTTTAATACATGCACCAGTTCTTACTCATCTTCCGAACACCGGAAGTTAAGTATCTGGGGAGAGGAGAAGCTTGCGCATGTCCGGAAGTAGCCTCAGTACGCAACTCGGCAGCAGATGAAGCAACAGCGAGTTGAGGAGGAACATTGTAAAGGTAAGTTTTTGACTAAATAGTGGCAGATTGGTACAAATTATTGGTACACTAATGAGAGACTGCATGCTTATACTTTGCTGAAAGTTTCTCTGTGAACTTATATGATTCTAATGCTGTCGTTACAGATCGTACTAACTGCGAGTGTGCGTGCCCTGAGCACGCACTCGGCTGAACATGAAAGGCCAATCTAACTGAGGCGAGTAAGCGGTGTGGTCGCTATATTGAAGCACAAGTCGGGTGGTGTGATGAAAATTAATGGCACGAATGATGTTTACGGATGAACCCACACCCCAATTGTCAAGCGCTCAATAGTTGAGTGAAAATGATTCTGAGGCGTTGGATTGATTGATTCGTGGTTGCTTTACACCGTGTTGGCAGCATAAGCCATATTCACAACGAGAAATGTTCGTTATTTGTTCAAACAATCACACTTTTACATGTAAAAGCAGAAATCAATTATGTGCCAATAGATACTCATTAAATTAAAAAGCTCAAAGTTATATATTTGTGGCCGAGGGAAACAAATTCCTGTGATAAAAGAAAATTTATTTAGCAAAATATATGAGGTGGTACAGACCAGCTGCCCTCAAAAAGGCTAAAATGTTTTCTTGTTTTACTTTAGTACAAAGGTCATGCCTTCTGTCAAAGACCCTATAATACTAAGACGGCTCACTCCCTATCTGTCCCATGGTAATGTAAATTTCGCAGTGCCACCTTGTGGTGGGTTTGATCAGCCCAGCTGCTGGTTGGTGTTTCACATGTAAACACATACAATTATATTATACATGAGATAGGTAAGTATGAATACACATCAATATGAAATTGCTATGAAGAAATACACATCATCATCATCATCACCATCATCACACATCTTTCACATTCATATATACATTTATACATATAATATAGCATCTGTTTAACCAAGAGAACAGCCAGCGCACCAAGTGGTGGGTTTGATCATTTTGATTACACATGCTGAGTGAGCCATCTTAGTATTATAGGGTCTTTGATACTGTCTGCGGTGCAAAATTGTTGGCACAGGGCCAAAAAATCCAACACAACTTAGTAAAACGTGTTTGAGTGTCAGCGGGGACTGACACCCAATACATTCAGGGGAAGGCTCCCCCTTGAGCAGAAAAGCATGTGTAAGTGTGTGTGTCTTTGTGTGTGTATCTGTGGCTGTGTGTTTGTGTCTGTGTGTGTGTCTCTTTGTCTGTGTGTGTGTCTGTGTGCGTCTCTTTGTCTGTGTGTGTTTGTGTCTCTGTGTATGTGTGTGTCTCTGTGTATGTGTGTGTCTCTGTGTGGGAGGGAGAGAGAGAGGGAGGGAGGGAAAGTGTCTGTGTGTCTCTCTTTCAGAGACACACACAGAGACACATACACATACATAGAGACACACACAGAGACACAGAGTCACACACAGAGACACACACACACAGACACACCGAGACACACACAGACACAGAGTAACACACACACAGACACACACACAGACACAGGGAGGGAGGGAGGGAGAGTGTCTGTGTGTCTCTCTCAGACACACACACACAAACACAGAGAGGGAGAGAGGGAGGGAGAGTGTATATGTGTCTCTCTCTCAGAGACACACATACAGAGACGGAGACATAGAGACATGCACAGAGACACAGAGTCACACACACACAGAGACACACACACAGACACACACACAGACACACACACAGAGGCACACACACAGAGACACACACACAGACACACCGAGACACACACATACACACACACAGACACAGAGTAACACATACATAGAGACACGCACAGAGACACACACACAGAGACACACACATACACATGGAGGGAGGGAGGGAGAGTGTCTGTGTGTGGCTCTCTCCGAGACACACACACGCAGAGACACAATCACACACATAGAGACACAAACAGAGACACAGTCACACACACACAGAGACACACACAGAGACACACACAGACACACACACATAGACACACACACACAGAAACACACACACAGACACACACACAGACACACAGAAACACAGAGACAGACACACAGAAACACAGAGACACACACACAGAGACACAGAGTCACAAACACAAGAGACACACACACATACACACAGAGACACACAAAACGCTAGGAGGCGCTCGGGTAGCTAGGGTTGTTCGTGCTAAAGACACCAGGTGCGTGGATCACAGTCATGAAAACGGACGGTATATGTGAGCGCTCCAGTCGGTATATGTGTGTACCCCCTGTCGTCAGTTTTAGTCGGGAAACGGGTCGGGTCGGGTCGTCAGTTTTAGTGCGCGAGTCGTAAATGGGAGGTGTGTGCCAGGCATAACACTCCTTGAGACTTGAGCTCATGTGCTATCTCATCCTCATCAACATCATCAAGATCTCTAGTCCGGATTACTCCTTTGCTAGAGTTGAGATTTCGATGAGGAGAGGCCTTGATGCCGACGCCTGCTAGCGTTTTTGCACATAGCAGATTGTCAGCATGCGCTTTCTTAGCACACTCCACCAGAATATGTCCAGTTCTTCACGTCGTTAACTGTGCCAGCGATTCCCATAATGCCCTTGTGAATGGCAAAAGGGAAAGTTTGGCAACTGATGCCTCGTCATTTAATGTTTCGATCATAATTCACAGAACGGAGACAAAGTTGGTATAATGGGTTTTTTAATCTTCAGAATTTCAGTTACAGTTTAGTTGAAGTCAATGGACAGGAACCAGCACCGCGGGAATCGAGCCCTCAGCCCTATCAATTGTCTTTTATGTTATTGGTGTGGGTGGGTGGGCAAGAAAGTCGGGTCGAAGTTAGGCGGACGGCAGCTGCGATGGTTCTGGGCGTTTTTGCACGGGTGAGGCAGATAACGTACACATCTCGGCGGCAGAGTTCAGGTCAATGGCGCCACCTATCAAGTTGGTCAGGAACTAAATTATATTCCTCAAGGTGGCGGCATCATCTCGTCCAGTCTCCGCCGAGAATTACGCATGTTAATTATAACATGTACAATTCACAGAACGGAGACAAAGTTGGTATAATGGGTTTTTTAATCTTCAGAATTTCAGTTACAGTTTAGTTGAAGTCAATGGACAGGAACCAGCACCACGGGAATCGAGCCCTCAGCCAATTAAAGGGAGGGCTCGAGGCCCGGCAGCAACCAAGTCTCGAGGCACGTAGGTGTGGACAGCGGAGGAGGTCCAGGCACCAAGGCCCATAATTTCTTCGAGGGACGCACCTGCCGCCGCCATGGCCTGGGCACCACCCCTACGCAAGCTGTGGAGGGTATAAGAGTCTGCATCAGGGACAGCAGAGGCCGAGAGCGCCATGCGGAGGGCCGCTAGCAGGGTGTGTGCCTGGAGGGGCATTCCTCCACGCAGGATGAAGGCTGGGCCTGTAGAAGGTGGCCGCTGGGACCGTACGTAGCAGTCCCAGGCAGCCACTGGGCAAGAGGCGGAACCAGTTACCGATGGTATGGAGATGGCATACCGTTGATCATCTCTCCATCTGGTCTTGGTGGAGTTGACTGTAACTGTGAGCCCGTCGCGTGTTCTTATGACATCGCTCATCTTAAGGGCATGGCCCGGGTCATTAGGTGAGATATTCTGGAGTAGATTACCCTGCCTGAGAAGGGTGTAGTATCCCATGAGAATAGCGGCGATGAGTACTTCTGCGTTGGGGCCGGCTGATAACAGGTAGGTAACAACTTTTTCGACATTGGATGGAGACAATGGTGCGGCTTGGGTGGGTGTGTGGCGTGACAGGCGTTGCACCCCTTTTCTCATTAGGACCATTGGATATGTGTCAAAGCCTGTGGGGGAACCTCCAAAGAGTAGGACCCAAGTTCTCGCGCCACTGATGTAATTCATAACTGCTCCTGGCATTAAGAGTGTGTCTTTAAGGTGTAGAGTGTAGGCTAGTATGTCATACTGCGATGGCGCTAGCGGGTTGACCTTGTGTAGGGCGGCAAAGCGGAGATACTTCTTGGCTTGTACAGCCTTGTTCCTCCAGGTGCCAGACGCTAGCCCGGCGAAGTAGACCTCGAGTATCCTGGCGTGGAGCTCGTCGGAGTAACCTGGGACCAGAGAGCCAATTAAATACGAGGGTTCCAGGTTAATCACAGATTTGCAGTAAAGATATTATCGAATTTGACTTTAATTTCAACTAGGTTAAGGTCTTTCGTCATTTGTGTAGATTTTTGGTGTGCCGATGGTTGAAGCGCCCGCCTGCTGAGAGCGTCTGCAAGAACCAGCTCCTTGCCAGACTTATGAATGATTTCAACATTACAGTTGTGAGTGGCTGCATAGAGCCATATCTCGCGGGCACATGCAGTAAGGACCCGGTCTCTCCCTGCACCTGATGCCAGGACCTGCTGGCTGGCTGAATTGTCCATATTTATAATAATCGTATAGTCCTCAGGTCTCTTGGGTGCAAGAGTCCTAAGTGCCACTATCAGGTTAATGGCCTCCAGGTGGGCGATGTTGGTGTGTCTTCTTGTGATAGGCTCTGGGTAGGTCTCAGAGTAGTATTTAGAAATCGAGAAGGCTCCTCCGGCATGCATAGAGGAGTCACACTCAATGACCCAAGGTGGCTTGTCATCGGCCTTGAGGAGCACGATTCCATTTGAGTCCGTGGCATACTGAAGGAACCATGTGACATCACTCCGGAGTTTGTCAGTGATTTCTTGCCTCCCATAGAATGGTGCATCACGTAGGCATGCAAAAATCCGAGACATAAATCGCCTCGCAGGCGCTACACATTTGGCGACATGTTGTAGCCTGCCAACAAGTCTCTGAAGTTCTTTTCTCGTTGCTTTTTGTTTGTCCATCCAAGCCGAGCACTCTTGAAGTATGTCATCAAGCTTCTCCTGGGGGATTGTAACTGTCATTTTTTGTTCAGATATGTTGAAACCGAGCCATTCTATTTCTTTATCGGGTGGGTGGCATTTTTCAGGGGATAAAACTAGTCCAAGTCTTGATGTTATCTCGAGGAGGTCGTTATATGCTGAGTGCGCACTGCTGCTGTCTGGTGCCACCCCGACAAAGTCGTCTAAATAGCAGTGTGTGAAGTGGCCCTTCTTCCTCATCAGGTATACAACAGCATTCGTAGTTCTGGCACATGCCATAGCTGAAGTTTGGCAGCCAAAAGGTGGGGCGAGATCAGTGTAGTATTTTCCTTCGAAAGTGAGGCCAAGGAGTGGGGTGGAGAGGGGGCAGGTCCTGAGCTGCCTGTAGGCTCGTGCAAGGTCGGCGCACCAAAGAAGACAGTCAGGACCGAGCCTAGCCACCTCATCAGCAGCATTCATTACATTGGGGAGGGAATAGGAGCTGGGACGGCCTTGGTAGTATCCTCTCCGTATTCCACAGTTGACACTAGTCCCCTTTGGCCAGCTAAGGTCGACGATGACACGCCTGTCGGGAGTGTTCTTCTTCGGGCGCATCATCATCGGGCTCGTCTGAGACCAGGGGGTGAAGGGTGGCTCCTTGAAGGGGCCGAGTAGTGCCCCATGGCTGAGTTCAGTCTCTACGTATTTCTTGATGTAGGTGGTATGTGCAGGATCTTCACGATGGTTGCTGTTTGTAGTGGTAGGAGGGGCATCGCCGGTATAATCGACAGGCCAGCCAAATTCTAGGAACTCGACTACCTGCCGATCATGATAGTCCGCCAGGGTGCTCTTCCAGGCACAAATATTAAGTCCTGATCGTATTGGGACCCGGGCCTTTATGTAGTTTGGTAGCGCCGTACGCCTGACGTTGTTATATATTTGAATATATTCAGTATGGCCCACCCACATGTCATGTCGTGGGTGAGGCCAAATGCGGTCAAGTGTGGCACTATACTCGACTGGGGTAGGCGGAGGGTGTGTCTCGGTGACGGGTGTCACTTGTTGCCCGATGCCAAGCATGTCTGCATCTGTCGCACCAATGTCGGTGCAGCTGTCGTATCCTCCTGTTAGGACGGCCGTTGTTGTTAACGTAGTAGATCTTGGCTCCACATGTCTGTTGTCGGTATTTTTCGTGGAGCCATTTCTCAAAAACCCTGTGTGGGTTGTTGGTTTGTTGAACCACTGGTTTGGCCCGATTTCTTGTCTGTGAATCTCTGCTTATTTATGCAGTCTTTCTCGCGGTGCATGTTTGCGCAGTGGTGTTTATTCGCACACCAAGCGCAAACATGCATCTTCTTATCAGGGTGCTCCCCATGGTTAGAGTTGAACCCGCAGTCGATCCCCCAGTTCCATTGGTGGCAGGGCTTTCCATCGGTGTCACGATTGAAGTCATTCCTTGTGAAATTGTATGGGTTCCCACTGGAACTAGGCTGGTTGTTGGGAGTGTTCCCGGCCATGCGTGACTGATTGAAGTTGTATTTTGTTGATCGGTGTTGATTGCGGGCCGGTAGGCGAAAGCCAACAGCATAGGCGTCCCGCTGTAGATCTTTAATGGCGTATTGGTCATTCCAGCCATTGGGGAGTTGTCCGTCATCAATCATGGCGAAGACCTGTTCTGACCAGGAGCGGCACGTTTGCCACTCCCAGTCACACGCCATGATCGTCAGCTGGTGGAGGTGTTCGAGCAGGGGGTCTTTCCAGGAGACGGGCACCTCAACCACTTTCATCATTTTACACAGGGAGCCCATGTACTCTGCGAACGTGGCTTCGCCCACTGCGACTTTCTCCCTCTTAATCCCGCAAGAAAGTCGGGTCGAAGTTAGTTAGGCGGACGGCAGCTGCGATGGTTCTGGGCGTTTTTGCACGGGTGAGGCAGATAACGTACACATCTCGCCGGCAGAGTTCAGGTCAATGGCGCCACCTATCGAGTTGGTCAGGAACTAAATTATATTCCTCAAGGTGGCGGCATCATCTCATCCAGTCTCCGCCGAGAATTACGCATGTTAATTATAACATGTACAATGAAATGTGGCCAATCAGCAGCGTTCGGACATGAGTCCGATTTCGTTTCCGTGTCTAATATTTGTTTTTTGTTTGGGGAGGTTTTGTGTAGCCATATTTAGATTTTTTTTGTTTGTCATCCTCACTCCCCCCCACCCACCACGGAGCCCTAAAAATTGGGGTGTCTAGCGCTGCGGTAACCGACAGATACACGCCAGGGATACGAGGATAATATACTCGAGCATGGAGGCAAAAAAGCATAACCAGTACTAGATTGACCCTAGCCACCGCCCTCTAGGAAGTGAAGAATGACTTGGTAATTGTGATATATATAAGTATGAATACAGTTGGTGTATGATCAAATATATTCATGCTCCATTAATCTACCTAGGGATTGGCATGACAAACGCATGTGGCACAGTGTGGGGCTCAAGCTTCGGAGATGGATGAATTAAAAATAGATGTTCCAAGAAAGAGATGGGAAAGGAATCAAAGAAGGAAAAGGTGGTAGTAGAACACCTGAAAGAGGAGGCAAAGTTATGGAGAGATAGCCAAGATGGAGGTGAGGAGACGTATGTGGGTGACGCGGGACAGGAGACGTATGTAGGTCAGCAAGGCGGCGCGTGTCGGGATGTTTGGGATTACGATGATGAGGAAGACATACACCAGGAGGATATTTACAGTGACGATGAAGACAACAGTGATTTTGAGTCAATAACTTCTTTGAACATGGACCAATTAGCAGCTTTGAAGGCAAATTTTGAGAAAAAGTCTTCAAAGCGGGGCGCTAAAGAGGAACTAGCTATTCAGGCCACCACAACAACAAAACAAGTCACAGCATCGCCGTTCAGTGGGTTTAAGGCGCCACAAAACCAAAGCCGTTAGAACCAACGACCTTTTCAAAAGAAAACCAAAGCGATGGGTCAACAAATAACACCACGACAAATCCAAAAAGAAGGGAGTTCAAACTGGATACGGGACTCCATGAGGGAGCTCTTTTGACTAAACTGCAGGAAGAGTACAAGAATGTCAGGAAGCCAGTGGCAGCTTGCGTTACAATAAACGAGAGTATGGCTGGGATTATCCACCACTACTATGAAGGCGGTGATGGAGGCCCCAAAACTTTATAAACCTTAAGGGAAATATCACCTCAGTATACAGGCTTAGCGGATGTTCCAGGAGCCAGAGTTCTAGATGATCATACACTACAAATGCTCAAGTTGACACTCATGGTCCGATGCGCGTCAACAGAAAGCAAAGCGTGAACAAGGTCGTGCATTCCCACCTCGCGAAGGAACTCATAAAACAGAAACGAGACATTTATGGAGATCTGCCGGAACCAATGGAGTACCAGCTCGGTGACAATCTGGGTGAACGTAACAAACAACTCATGAAGTTGGTCCGAGCTTCAGACAACTGTATGCATGCGCATATGGGATATAAAGGAAAGAGGCGTCATGACTTCTTCCACCAAAGCCGTGGAAACCATAGCTTCCCATACAACAAGTTCAGGGGAACTGGACGAGCAAGGGGATTTCGCGGCAGGGCAACTTCCACGTGGGATCTAGGCAAGCACCGCCAGAGAAGCGCTGTGGCAGATCAACTGAGGACTACACCCAGTACGGGAACACCCCAAGTGCGAGCAAGGGGCGTGGCCAGGGAAACCTCAGCAGAGGGGGTTTTCAGGTGGGTGACTTATGAACTTTGAAGCCTGGTAAGGAGCACTTGTTAAATTATCAAAGATTTGTTGCAGGCAATATTGTAAACTATATACATAACTGGACATATCTGACGTCAGATAATTGGATACTAAATTGTGTAAAAGGACTTATAATTTATAGAGCCTCCAGTACAGGAGAGGGAGCCATTCCCCTTTAGGATGGATAAAGAAGAAAAAGAATTTGTAACAAGTGAGGTAAAATTATTAATTGAAAAGAAAGTGTTAAAAGAAGTGAAGGAGGGCCCAGGACAATGGGTGTCAAACATATTTCTTAGGCCTAAGCCTAACGGTAAATTTAGAATGATCCTGGATCTAACAGAGTTAAACAAACGAATAGAGTATATACACTTCAAAATGTTTAATTTAAAGACAGCGCTAGATCTACTAGATGTGGATGGCGAGCGCTGACCTCACTGATGCTTACTACTCAGTCCCAATTGATAAAAACCAAAGAAAATTCCATAGGTTCCAACTACGGAATTAACTACTCGAGTACCAGGTGTTGCCTAATGGACTAACACCAGGGCCCTGTATCTTTACAAAATTGTTAAAACCAATCTATGCAGAATGGGGAGAGAACGGCCATGTGGGGTTCCCATATCTCGATGATAGTTTTGACATAGAAAAAACTAGAGAAAAATGTCAGAAACCCATTGAGGAACTCACTGGAACATTCACCAATTCAGGATTCAAAGTGAATAGAGAAAAATCGGTTTTGAAGCCTGTGCAATGTCTAACATTCTTAGGATTTGATATTGTCTGTAAATATGTGGGTATCATTAACGGATGAGAAAAAACGCAAAATTTCATCAGTTATAGATTAGGTAGAAAATGCACCCCCGATTAATCTGACCATATGCCAAGTAGATAGAATAATAGGATTGATGGTATCATATGCACCAGCAGTTGAGTATGCAGGAATTCATTTTAAGACGTCAGAAAGATATACAATTAAGGCATTGAAAAGAAGTGAAGGGAATTTTGAAAGTAAGATCTCAGGGGGAGGTTATATAGACAGAATGGTGGAGAAATTTTTTAAATAACCAACGTTTAATCAGGAGAGCAGAACCAGACATGAAATTGTTTACAGATGCTTCACACCAGGAGTAGGGAGCACACACAGATGAGCAAAGATGGCACCCAAATGAGTTAACACATATTAACGCGTTAGAACTGAGGGCTATAGCCTTTGGCCTAAAAAGCCTATGTAAAAGAAGAAACCTTTATATTGGAGTCAGAACAGATAATACCACAGCGCTGGCATATATCAAACAAAGGGGGGCACAAATTCACAAAACTGCCTGAGAGAGGCACTGATAATTTGGGAATGGGCCAAAGAAAATGGGAATTGGCTAACAATTACTCATATCCCGGGGGTAGATAATGTGCTGCCGGATCTTAGATCAAGAAAATTTAAGGACCATCTCGAATGGGAATTAAATCCAAAGATTTTCGAAGCTATCTGTGACCAGTGGGGAACACCAGAGGTGGACATGTTTGCATCACGTTTAAATAGGAAAATAGACAAATATGTGAGCTGGGAACCAGAACAGGCGCTTTCTCACTGAGCTGGTCAAATATGTACGTTTATTGTTTCCCACCTTCAAGCCTCCTCCCCAGGGTGATACGGAAGATCCAAAGGGATGGGGCGAGCACGATAGTAGTGGCTCCTCATTGGGCCACACAACCGTGGCATCCATTGCTACAAGTAGAAGCCAGGGACAGAATCGAGTTCCAAAAAGGGGTGCAGAACCTCTATGGAGTCGGCCACCAGAAAAACTACCTAACGTTGCTAGGTCTAACAATGTCAAGGTTAACAGCGTACTGCTTCTAGGTCGAACGTTAGAAGGGTACAACTTTGATATAAAGTCATTACAGTATTTTGGTCATACATGGAGATTGTCAACAAGAAAGAACTACAGAATTCCTATAAATAGATGGGCCCTCTGGGCCATAGAAAATAATGTTAGCATTATGACCCTCCCCCCCCCCCCTCCCCGCAATAAAATTAAGTATTTGAGAACTTATTTTGAGAGTGGAGTAGCATATGGGGCAATTAATGCAGCCAGATGTGCACTGAGCTTGATCATGCCCAGAAGGATAGATGGAACTGCAGTAGGTGAACACTACATAGTGAGGTGGGTCTGCAAAAGTTGCCATGAGCAGCGACCACCGCAACCTAGATATGATAGTTTGTGGAAAGTGCAGGTTGTCCTAAATTGGATATAAAAACTAGGCTGTAATGCTGGAATGAGTTTAAAACTATTGCCTTATAAGGTTTGTTTTGTTGTTTTACATCCTAGCAACATCTAAGGTCATATCAGGACGGGTACTGACCTATGACAGAGGGGACAAACTATCCTCAACCTATCTACTGATAGGATGAGGATAGAAGAGGATTCAATTGTATTCAAAATGAAGTGTCTGTCGAAGCATAAGCAGCTGGGGCAACCACTGGATGCCATCATGTTTTATGAATATAAAGAAAATCGCAAATTCTGTGTGGTAAGAGCTTTGAAAAAGTATTTGAAAAGAATGGTGAAAGTAAGGAAGTACTCTACCCAGTCGTTGTTGTCCTCCATTGGACCACATGGACCTATATCGAGAGCTACTTTGGCAAGATGGACTTTGAGTGTGCTAGACCTCTCTGGAATTGATACGTCAAAATACAAAGGACACAGCACACGAGGGGCTTCAGCATCCTCAGCTAAAGCCCTGGGAGCTATCCTAAATGCCATAATGAGGAACGCATCATGGCGGGACAGTGCAAGTTTTGCCCGGTTCTATCACAAATCGTTAGAAGATCCCAGTGAAGTACAGAGACTGATATTGAAAAGACATTAAAACACAAAATGTGACTAACTAAGTATGATAAGAGTGGTTATAAAAATGATAAAACTGTTAGAGAAAATAGATTTGTAAGGAAGGTTACAGAAGGGAGCAATGGGTATGACGGTGTGGCTTTTTAAAAATAAATTGGTGTGATACAATGACAAGGTTTGAATAAGTATGTTTAATGGAAGTCAATAATTATCACACTTAAATGAACACATGAAATGAGTTAAATGGTTTGTTTTTTTAAAGTCAATAGGCAGAAGATTAGATGGTGTTATAGAGGAGAAGTGAGAGGAAGAAAGTAAAAGTAGGAGAGATCAGAAAGCAAAAAAAAAACAAGCTACGAAGACTCTCCCCGGATACTTAACTTGCGGTGTTCGGAAGATGAAGTAAGAATATTTTAGTATTACTAGGCTTGGTCGTAATGCTCGCATTGTGTGGAAGGCTCCTCGGGGCGCCTCCCTCCCATCTGACTTCAAACCCTGATATGACATTAACCTCGGACATGGTCCAATGCACCTCTTGACACTGTGAATTATTGCCCTAGGATACTGCACTTTATCTTCATTACTACATGTTATACCGTCATACTATATTTAACTACCTACATTGTACACTATAACATTGATGCATTGTTTGTGTGAATAAAGTGTGTTTTATTCCAATACCTGCTTCCCTCTCCTCCTTCGTCACGTGTCACTTGTAAGTTGAAGTATTACTAAGATTCTTATGAATCTAAGAATACGAAGGTAAGGATCAGGGGCCCGCCCACCCACGCCTTCTTAAAGAAATAGAACTGCGAATACTTGAGAATAAATATCAAATAAGGTTCTGTGAACAGGGTGATGGGATAAGGGGGGGGGGGGGGGTTACTGATCCAAGTGAATAGGTTTTTTGGTCCCTCCAACTACGAAAACCTAGGCTACTTACGGAGATGCTCAAGCTTGTCCTCTCCCCTAATTCTTACCTTCATATTCATAGATTCGTAAGGATCTTAGTAATATTTCAACTTACAAGTAAGTCTAGTAATACTAAAACATGTCTAAGTAAGATATGTAGAATAAAATCTAGATAATTGTTTTGGGTTTGAAAAATTTGATGTTTTCATTGGACTATACACCTTTAAACATTTGTTGCTGCATAGAAGGGAATTCTAAATCCAATTAATAGAACCTGCTGCTGCTGAAGCCTATGGTTTCAGAAATTTGATGTTCATGCCTACATTAATTTGGCATGTTTTTACTTTAAATCTCTCCAAAGTTAGCTATTTAAAATCAAATATCTTTCGAACAAAAGTAAGGTAAATCATTCCAATCAACCTACTAATACTATATTTATCTTCAACAAAAAGTAAAATTTAAAAAATGCAGAATGCTCAAAACCATCAGACTATGCCTATTAGTTTATTGGTGTGCTTTGTTCTAAGTTTAACTTATTCTTTTAACTCACATCCTTAACTCCATGGACTATGACTGAGTACATATTTCATTCCTTCCCAGTCTCCCCATAGTCAGGGGTTGCAAATACAATATGATTTCAAAATTGGGGTGTTTTTTA
Source organism: Branchipolynoe longqiensis (assembly GCA_030323885.1). Taxonomy (NCBI): domain Eukaryota; kingdom Metazoa; phylum Annelida; class Polychaeta; order Phyllodocida; family Polynoidae; genus Branchipolynoe; species Branchipolynoe longqiensis. The sequence goes on from CM059189.1 coordinate 12,106,154, forward strand.
TGCATATAGGTAGAGACTTGCAAATCCACGTAAACCAGTCCACATGCATCGTCCCATTGGACAAAGTTGACTGTGCGCCGCATTGCGGCGTGCAAACAACCCATGTTAAACATCGTTTTTCTTATGTTATATTCATGCACAGTACAAATCTTGAGTGGAAATGTGAATGTTTAAAATACAAACATTTGGGTATGTAATTTTCTAGGAAGAAATATGTGACAGTTGAACTGAGAAAAGAACTGAAAAGTCAGCCAACTTTCAGAACTTGGCCGTGCTAATTGGTAGATGACCCCCCATATAAAATTAATATAATCTGTTTGTTAAATATGTTATCTGTGTGTGTGCCAATCAGTTTGTTTGTATGTGGTGCAATTGTATCACTTTTTCTGACACTCTCACCTCTGCCTCGCGTGACTTGGCAATCATGCCTCGGCGCTACTCATCTCTTGGTAACTCAATGCTACCCCGGTCAAAATATCTGCCCTTATAAACCAATGCACTTACTGTGAGATAAATGGCCCATTTTGGGGGTACATTATACACCATAACTTTGCTTCCACTTCATCTTTTAAGTCCATCCATATGTCAAATTAAAGTACTTAAAGTACATTATCAGAATATATTTGTTTTGAAATCCTATCTGATATTTGAAAATTGTCTGCAAGTCTCTAATATAGGCCCAAGTACTTGAGGAAGTGGAGTAATTTCAAATGAAGCTATGCTGAAGGTTGAAGCCCATTTGAAATTACCCCACCCACCTAGGAGGGCTATTATAATGCCTACAAGTATGTACAATATTGTCTTTCATTTTTGTTTGCACATGTACAGAGGTATTTAGTTATTTACTATGGAACACTGTGTTGGTTTCTTCTTCAGGGATAAAAGATCTCTGCGATTTCTGATATTCACCGATTAATGTTCACAAAATGCCATGGAATCAGGATATAAATATATATATATATATATATATATATATATATATATCCTGATTCCATGGCATTTTGTGAACATTAATCGGTGAATATCAGATATATATATTTATATCCTGATTCCATGGCATTTTGTGAACATTAATCGGTGAATATCAGAAATCGCAGAGATCTTTTATCCCTGAAGAAGAAACCAACACAGTGTTCCATAGTAAATAACTAAATACCTCTGTACATGTGCAAACAAAAATGAAAGACAATATTGTATGTATATATATATATATATATGTGTATATATATATATATATATATATATGTATATATATATATATGTATGACAGCAATTGGTTAGTCTGAATCCCTTGCTTGTATAACCTTAGATATTACTAGCACATAAAATCCAAGCAAAAGAGTCAGGCGTGGGCGATAATATAGTCACAAGGACAGTTGAAACCTGACATCTGGCATTTTCCCGCTATTCCATGACAATGCTAATCCTATGGGATGGGATGGGGGTGAAGGATAACCGTGTTTTCGCGGAAATTTTCTATCAGGGTCTGCCTGATTTACGTGTTTTTTGTTTTTTTTGCCGGAGACCGCTCTCACTCCCTCTTCTTCTGTGTCTCAGGTGGAACGAGGGCATCAACCACCTGCTGTTCAACATGTTGCCGGGCAGCACGCCCGACTACAACTCGACGCTGGACGTGAACCACGACCGCGCGCTGCTCGCCGGGGGCGGTTTTTCCACCTGGTCCTACCGGGCTGGCTTCGACGTCTCCATCCCACTCTACAACCCGCTCACCATCACCGTCCCGCTCCCCGACTTCGCCAAGTAGGTCACCCTCGTGACTATCGTCATCACAGCAGTGTCACAGCTGTACAGGGGTTATGGAAAACATGCTGACAGTTTTCGAAATTCAAATTAATTTTGTTCCGGCTCTTGAAGGTGCTGGATTGAATATCGACAATTATTTGTATGTTTTGGTAATTTGGAATGTTGTGAAAACTCATGGATGGCAATATAGTGAGGGTTTGTTTTATATATCATATTATATGCATGTTTATTTTAGTCTGAGGTAAATGACAGTATTTTGAACATTTAGTTTAGTGTACTTATTTAATAATATATTATAGGGAATTGGCACAGTGGCCTTAGGTTATTTACAAAATGTGGTGATTGAGTAATTTATATGGAATTAGCACGGGGGCTTTATTGGAGCACTTACTAAGTGTGATGATTGAGTCATCTTTAGGGAAGAATTAGCATTATGGCTTTATTGGGGCACTTACTAAGTGTGATGATTGAGTCATCTTAAGGGAAGAATTAGCACGTTGGCTTTATTGGGGCACTTACTAAGTGTGGTGATTGATTGATCTTTAGGGAATTAGCACGCTGGCATTATTGGGGCACTTACTAAGTGTGGTGATTGATTGATCTTTAGGGAATTAGCACGGTGGTTTTATTGGGGCACTTACTAAGTGTAGTGATTGATTGATCTTTAGGGAATTAGCATGGTGGAATTATTGGAGCACTTACGAAGTGTGGTTATTGACTGATCTGTTGGTGGACTTGTAGCGCTGACCGGCGGTGGCTGCTCATCTCGTCCCAGACGGGGCTTCACCCAGAATACTCAGAAGAGCTGACCTTGCTCGCAGCACACCACCCCCGGCTGCTGCTGCTGGATCGATGTGACCATGGCAACCTGTCAACGCGCTGTCACCAGGGCGGTGAGGTGTTCAGCTACCCTGAGGTGCTGCAGGTATGGGTAGTCGAGTTGCCCACGGGGTATTGGTGATACCCTGACAAATAGCGTCCCATAGACGTTCAATGGTATTGTTTAATAGACGAGACCACCGTTCCGACTGTGCATGCGCTGAAAATGGCGTTGGCAGCAAAGCAAATGTGTACAGCCATTGAGTTTGCTGATACGCGTAAGGCAAAACTTCGATTTTATTCCAAATTAATTTAAGAAAATACATAACAATTTGGTACAAACATGGGTGGATGGATGCAATATAATAATATAATGATTATGTTTAAGACACAACTCTCCATAATTAGGCATTTTGAGCTAAGAAACATACAATTTCAGTCACTTTACAGGCAGATGTTTACATCACCATTGATTAGACATAAGTAATTCTTGTTCTAAATATTAAAATCTCAAATCTGTCAACAAAAACTTGTTTCAAAGAAATATATAACCAATATCTGGTAAACCCTACTCATTTTCTAGTTCTACATATGTCATTAACCATAGGATATGAACAAAATAAGTAAAACTGGCTCTGGCTATGGCTCTAACACTAGTCTGAGTGCCCAGATTTGTCTAAATCTAAATGTACATGGCATAAGATGTGCTTATTATGTTTATGTAAATACAATGCTGAATAAAAGATTAATATCTTAATTTATTATATATATATATTTAGTTGGTATTCTATGTTTCAAACAAGAGCTGAGACGAGCTGAAACTAGCACATTTCATAGCTGCACCCAATGTATTAGCATGTGCCATGTGCTTCTTGCGCGTTTGTTTTTCTTCCACGCATCCCACAATGCACTGCGCAGCTGGAATTGCGCTGAAGTCTATTAGTTTAACAACTTTAACTAATTCATATATATGTGAAATATAATGCATTGTGTGATTATAAACCAGACCCAATATCCTGTGTTAATTTTCTCACCTCTAGGAACTATTGTGTGTAGTGTGTATTGCTTAAGTATTTATTTTCCAGAGATGTACAAATAAAAGTACATATTCAAAGATCATTTTGAATAACTAACTAATTCAAAAAGCAAAAACAATAATGAAGTAGACATGATATATGCCACAAATATCCTATGTGACTGCTATTTAAAGGTGCGGGGGGGGGGGGGTTAAGGTGTTATGGGTATGAACAGGCAGCTGGGTATTGCGGAAAGATACCAGTATCAGTTGGGTATAAAGAAGTATTTGTTAATGTGTTGAATGAGCTCTGGGCAGTTTGTGCCTCTGATATCCTGAAGCTGTGGTAGTAACTGGTTGTAGCTGTGATAGTAGCTATGGTAGTAACTGGATGTAGCTGTAGTAGTATCTATGGTAGTAACTGGTTGTAGCTGTGATAGTAGCTATGGTAGTAACTGGTTGTAGCTGTGATATTAGCTATGGTAGTAACTGGCCGCAGCTGTAGTATTGTCTATGGTAGTAACTGGCAGTAGTTATGGTAGTAACTGGTTCTAGCTGTAATAGATATGGTGGTAACTGGCTGTAGCTATGGCAGTAGCTTTAGTAGTAACTGTCTGTAGCTATGGTAGTAACTGACAGTAGCTATGGTAGTAACTGGCTGTATCTGTAGTAGTATATATGGTCGTAACTGAATGTAGCTGTGGCAGTAGCTATGGTAGTAACTGGCTGTATCTGTAATAGTATTGTAGTGGTCTGCACTGACCTCTCAGGCAAGTAACCACATACATACAGGCAGTGCAATTACACATACACCGAGTAGGTTCAACACCTATACAGCACGTAGCTTGTACAGGATCATGGTGCGTGGCACCCCCATGACACTGGTTGCCGTGACCAGGATCCTGTACAAGCTATGCACTGTATGGTTGTTGAACCTACCCTGTGTATGAATGTGTATGTCCATTGCCTGTGTGTATGTAATTGTAAGCATTAAAAGACTTACAATTCCAGGGGGACGAGTGTAATGGTCTGCACTGACCTCTCAGGCAAGTAACCCCATAGACAGTTAGGCGTGGGTAGTATCGTGATATCAGGGAGCCTAGGTAGTGTAATGGTTAGCACACTGGCCCGCAATGCAAAGGGATGTGGGTTCGAGTCCCGCTCTAGGCGATATATTTCCCATTTTCATCACCCCCACGACAGTATCTATGGTAGCAACTGACTGCAGATGTGGTAGTATCTATGGTAGTAACTGGCTGCAGCTGTAATAGTATCTATGGTCGTAACCGGCTGCAGCTGTAATAGTAGCTATGGTAGTAACTGGCTGCAGCTGTAATAGTATCTATGGTAGTAACTGGCTGTAGCTCTGGTCGTAACTGGCAGTAGCTATGGTAGTAACTGGTTGTAGCTGTGATAGTAGCTATGGTAGTAACTGGCTGTAGTTATGGTAGTAACTGGCTGTAGTTATGGTAGTAACTGGCTGTAGCTGTGATAGTGGCTATGGTAGTAACTGGCTGTAGCTATGGTAGTAACTGGCTGTAGCTGTGATAGTATCTATGGTAGTAACTGGCTGCAGCTGTAATAGTAGCTATGGTAGTAACTGTCTGCAGCTGTAATAGTATCTATGGTAGTAACTGGCTGCAGCTGTAATAGTAGTAACTGGCTGCAGCTGTAGTAGTATCTATGGTAGCAACTGGCTGTAGCTCTGGTAGTAACTGGCAGTAGCTATGGTAGTAACTCGTTGTAGCTGTGATAGTAGCTATGGTAGTAACTGGCTGTAGCTATGGTAGTAACTGGCTGTATCTGTAGTAGTATCTATGGTAGTAACTGGCTGCAGATGTAGTAGTATCTATGGTAGTAACTGGCTGTAGCTGTAGTAGTATCTATCGTAGTAACTGGCTGCAGCTGTAGTAGTATCTATCGTAGTAACTGGCAGTAGCTATGGTAGTAACTGGCTGTAACTGTGATAGTAGCTATGGTAGTAACTGGCTGTAGCTGTGATAGTAACTGGATGTAACTGTGATAGTAGCTATGGTAGTAACTGGCTGTAGCTGTTGTAGTAGCTGGCTGTAGCTGTGATAGTAACTGGCAGTAACTGTAGTAGTAACTGGCTGTATCAGTGATAGTAACTACTAACTGGCTGTAGCTGTGATAGTAACTAGCTGTAGCTGAGATAGTAACTGGATGTAGCTGTGGCAGTAGCTCTGGTAGTAAGTAGCTGTAGCTGTGGCAGTAGCTGTGATATTAACTAGCTGTAGCTGTGGCAGTAACTGGCTGTTGCTGTGGTTGTAACTGGCTGTAGCAGTAATTGGCTGTATCTCTGCAGTAACTGGCTGTCGCTGTGGTAGTAGCTGTGGGGGTAGCTGGTTGTAGCTGCTGAAGTAAGTAGCTGTAGCTGTGGGAGTAACTTGCTATAGATGTGGCAGTTACTGGCTATAGCTGTGGCAGTAACTGGCTGTAGCTGTGGTGGTAACTGGCTGTAGCTCTGGTAGTATTGGTGGTAGTACCTAGCTGTAGCTGTGGCAGTAACTGGTTGTAGCTGTGGCAATAACTGGCTGTAGCTGTGGCAGTAACTGGCTGTAGCTGTGGCAGTAACTGGCTGTAGCTGTGGCAGTAACTCGCTGGCTTGCGTGTTTCAGAATGGGTCCTTCTGCCTGGTGGTACGCGGCGCGCGGCTTGGCCAGACGGCGCTGTTCGACGCCCTCATGGCGGGCTGCGTCCCCGTCGTCATCGCTGACGGTTACATCCTGCCCTTCACCGAGGTGCTCGACTGGAAAAGGTACATGCACCGCAGTGGTGCCTCGCAGTGGTGCAGGCAGTGGTGCCTTCCGCCTGTCTAGTTAGTTGGTTGGGAGTTGTATTAGAAGACCTTTTGTGTATGTATTTTAAAAACAAATGTACGTTTTCAGCAGTGTGTGTAGTATATCTGTGACAAAAAGTATCATTCATCCCCAATTTATTAACAGAACAACATGCGGAAATGAACCTGTGGTTATAGCGCTGCACTGTGTATAAATAACTGCAATAAGGTCTGGTAACCTGGTCTCCTGGCCTTTTTCACAGATCTGATTTGTGACTATATTGCCACAAGGTTTTATTAATGCTCCCAAAAATGTAGTCAAACAGGCATATATTATGGGGCAGTGGCTTAGTTGATCTAAAAAATTAGCCATTTGTGTTAAAGGTTACTTCCAATTACAGGATAGTTAGTTTATAACAACCAACATAAACATTTTTTGTTAACAGTAGAAATTTAAACCATCGAATTATGCAACTTAAATACTATGGCTGAGTTGTGTCGTTAAATGTAAGCTTTAGGCCTTCTGTATAATAGATTGGTAAGGTTGGTCACAGGGCCACTGGTGGTGGAACTGTGGTCCACAAATAGCAGTTTTCCGGCATATTTCAGGGAAGAGAATTCCAGTCGGTTGGTAGTTTCCCACCTTTTTAGGTGTAACCTGTTCTCATCCCTGCTATATACAGGGATAAGAATTTCCTGCAGTTTCCTGATTTTGGGTCTGACCTGTTCTCGTATAAATTGCTTTGATTCTTTTTTTTTAAGAAGGAAGGAAAGAAAGAAAGAAAGAAAGAAAGGTCTAATTCTTACTTCATCTTCCGAATACAGGAAGTTAGGTATCCGGTGAGAGGTCAAGCCCACTCAGACTGGATATGGCTTCAGTTTGCAACTCGGCAGCGGAGGAGCAACAGTGAGTTTGGAGCAGGATACACACTTAGGTAAGTCTAAGGTTGATAAAAGTATATATTGATTCAGAATAAGTATGCAAAAATAGTGAAATTGTCACGTTGATTGTTGCCTAAAAAGTAATATGTGGTATGCATGATTGAGACACTGTCTAATCTCTGTACACGCTGTCGTTACAGAACGACGTACAATACTGCAATAACATGTGCTCCTGACAGTGCTATCAGCTGGATCGAAGAGGCATTGCGTGCCTCAAGACGGTATGGTCACTAATAAGCTACGACATGGCAAAAATGATGTCCGATTTCGCTGCATGGTGCTAGTGAAACGGCAGAGCCAACGAGGGTTTCAAAATCCAAGCCGCAAAAGAAAATGTGGACAGATACTAAGCCTAAGACCAGGGCGAAGGCACCCGAGCCAGTGCAAACGCCCACGGTAGCCACAACTTCTACGCCAAAACCTGATTTGGCAGAAATCAAGAGAATGTTTGAAGAAGTTACCCTGTTAATACAGGAGGTGAGAGAGTTCAGACTTGAGACTGAACAACTTCGGGACAATGCCCGGGAAGAGTGGCATCAACAATCCGCTGATCGGATGGTAGGTCAACATGACAGCTGTGCAGCCCCATTACAGGACTATGATGATGAAGACTAGGAGGAGGAAGAAGAGTCCCTCAGTACTTCGGAGCAAGAGCTAGCATTAAAATACGGTTTGACACAGAGCAGTGATAAGCCAAAACCGGCGACGAACGAACAGAGCAAACCGTCACCATTTAACTCATTCAAAGTGCCTCCACCACCAAACCACAACCGCGGAGGCAGCCGTTACACCGACAACAACGGCCTCAGCGGCCACTAAGACTAAGCCAAAACGTGACTGCAAAATAGAAGAAGGTATGCAGTTGTGTTCAGGTCTGATAGAGCTGTAAGAGATTTACAAGAAAAACGTGTCAAGACTACACAGGGTTGGCATATGTGCCTGCAGCAAGGATCCAAATCCTGGATGCCAAGATCCGCTTCGCAGAGGGACAGAAAGAAGGTGAAACTGACGGCGTTGAAAGGGCTGCTGGGCAGGCTCACATTCAAAGTCCTGACTATGGACCTGATTATACAGAACCGGGCGGCAGACCCGAGCCAGATGAGTAAGCAGTACACATGCTTAATGCTATAAAGGTTACTTGTAGTGACTCACAGCCAAGTTAGAGCTGACCGCATTGCGGGTGTGGGAAAAGTAGGGCACGCACGCTAGGGTAAAGAACTCGTACACGTAAAGCGGAATGTCTAGCTACCCGAACAAACAGTTCCTGCTAGGGGAGAACCTAGGGGAGCGAAACAAGCATCTACTCAAGTCGGTCAAGGCATCCGACAACTGCATGAATACAAACCGGGCATACCATGGCAATGCCGAGCGCCAGGCTAGGAAGTGACAAGTATAAATTTTTACGTCATTGGTTTGACTCGACCAGGATTCGAACCCACAAACTCATGGGTTCGGATCTACCGATCTCCCAAAACAGGAGACGGACACTCTACTCATTCAGCCACCCCATCAGGTATTTTATTCTGAAATGGGTGAGAGGGGCCACATATGCTTCCCCTACCCAGGTGACAGCTGCATACTAGAAGATACGCCCAAAGATTGCCAAGTGGCGATCTCAGATCCGGTAAATATATTTAAAGAATTAGGATTTAATATAAATAAGAAGTCGGTCATAGAACCGACACAGCGCTTGCAATTCCTGGGGTTTGATATAGATTCAAATACAATGGAAGTTGCACAGACTGAGGATAAGGTAATACAATTCTGAGAAGCAACACTAGAAATATGGAAGTGTACTTCAGTAATGAAACAAGTAGTGGGAGTAGTGGGCCTGATGATAGCTTAGTCACCAGCAGTGGAGTATGCAGGAGCACACTTCAAAAATTGGAAAGTGATAAGATTGAAGCCTTAAAGAGGAGTAAGGGAAACTTCAATGACATAATGTGGATAACAAGTGAGGGTCTAGCAGATGTAGACTGGTGGTTAGAACAGTTAGAGACACCCAGGCAGATCAGGAGGGAACTGCCAAACATTGAGTTGTTCACGGATGCCTCTACTTTTCGGCTTACAGGGCATGTGTAAAATAGAAAACACGCACATACGAGTACGTACATATAACACAACAGCATTAGCATACATTAAGAACATGCGTGGTACAAGGTCAGAAGACTGCTTGAGAGAGTCGATAAAAATCTGGGAATGGGCACAGCTACACCAAAACTGGTTAACAATCACTCACATCCCAGGGGTTGGGCCCTCTGGATGATTGAGAGGGGAGTAAAAGTGTTAAACCCCTCAATAGCGAATGTACTGAAATACCTGAGCAACTATTGAGTCAGGAGTCAATACGGGGCGAGGTGCTCATTAAGCCTAATCCTCCCAATTTCGGGAGGAAGAACATTAGGAGAACGTTACCTAATAAATGGCTGTGTAAAAGCTGCCACAAGCAGAGGCCCCCACAACCCAAATAGACAGTTTCTGGAGTGTGGAGATAGTGCTACAGTGGATTAAAAGGTTACCTAATAATAAGACTGAGTTTGAAACTACTATCGTATAAATTGACTTTCTTGTTACTGTTGGTGTCCTCCCAGAGGGGACAAATTATCATTAACTTAATGGTAGACAGAATGTGAATCGAGGAAGATTGCATAGTGTTCAAAATGAAAACATTGCTCAAACACAATCAACTGGGCCAGCACTTGGACCTGGTAAGGTTCTACACGATCAAAGGCGAACATACACTGTGTGTGGTCAGAACGATCAAAAGGTATCTGGCAATAACTGAAAAGGTAAGGAGAAACAACAGTTACTCCTGTCATGCATCGGACCACATGGACCGATCTCAAGATCAATGCTCGCGAGATGGACGTTAAACGTCCAAAGCCGGTACAGGGGCCACAGTACGAGAGGTGCTTCCGCCTCCTCGGTTCAAGTGATGGTGACTAACCTCAGCGCCATAATCCGAGGGACAGCAAGGGCTGGAGGGACAGCAAGAGCTTCCCTCGTTTCTACCACACATCGATCAAAGATCTGGGAGAAACACAGATACTAATCCTGACCAAACGAAAGTAGTAATTAGAGTAGTAAAATAAGTTTACTGTAAAGATAGCCAAGGTAGACAAAGTAGCACTAGCTAGAAGAACACTGTAGACAAGGTGGTGGGTTGATAGCATGAAAATGTTGATTAAACATGTGAAGTGAGTTGATACCATGATGTGGTTTATGATACATGTGGAGAACGGTTTATATTGTAAACTTATGTACACATAATGATGAGTGAAATGTCAAAACAAAGGTATAAATAAAGGTATATACAAAAAACCATGTAAACACGCATCGTTAAATATCATAACCACTAAGAGGCCAGGGTGGCTGCAAAATGCACTTAAAAGGTAAATGAAATGACCTAACAAAAGTGGCCAGGCACTGTGCTCATATATTTACAGAAACGGAAGAAGGATGGAAGGCATTGACGAGGGAGGAAGAAAAGAATCAAGATGATAAAAAGTCATAAAAAAACCATGCTTCAAAGACTCTGTGGATACTTAACTTCCGGTATTCGGAAGATGAAGTAAGAATATGATAGTTATACTAGACTTACTTGTAAGTTGAAGTATTACTGAGATTCAACCAGACGGGTTGCCCGAATGAGTTCGAGCGTCCGTCTCCCATGTTGGTAGACCATGGGATCGTGGGTTCGAACCCTGGTAGAGTCAAACCAATGACTTAAAAATTGATACTTGTCGCTTCCTAGCCAGGCACTCGGCATTATTAGGATAGGGCAAGGACTGGTTGGCTCAGTGTCAGGATAATGTGACTGAGTAGGATATTAGGTCGTGGTGCTGGCAGCCTGGTCTCCCAGTGGGGCAGCACTATAAAGTCGCCATGAGTGCGCACTGTCACAAGTCGGTACCTGTCCTGATTTGACATTAGATGTTGCTAGGATGTAAAACAACAACAAGCAAAACAAAGAACAACAGATTCTTACTAATCTACGAATACAAAGGTAAGGATCAGGGGCCCGCCCCTCGCACTTTAAAATAGGGATATAAAAGGAGTTTGTTCAAGTATAAACAAAATAAATGGAATATTCCTAAAGGTTAGGGAAGGTTATGGTACTGATCCTGGTTTTAGATGTTTTGCTCCCCTCCAACTATGAAAACTGAAGCTATATCTGATCTGCGCGGGCTTGACCTCTCCCTGATCCTTACCTTCGTGTTCGTAGTTTCGTAAGAATCTCAGTAATACTTCAACTTACAAGTAAACTATCATATTTACTTTACCTTGCCCACCGTTGACATAGGGCCTCAGTGGTTCTGCGCGAGGAGCTGCTGTCACAGGTCGTGCCCATCCTGTCGAAGCTGCCCTACAGTCATGTGGCCTCGATGCGCGCACAGGGTCGCTTCCTGTGGGAGGCCTACTTCAGCTCCCTGCGCACCATCACGCTGACCACCCTGCAGATCATCAATGACCGCGTCTTCCCCTATGCATCCAAGAAGTATGAGGAGTGGAATGAGCCTCTCTACAGGGTAACTACTCACAACTCTTCCTGTCTATATCTACATGGATACTCTATTTCAACCATTTTTACCTGATTTATTATTATCCTTTCGCATTAAAGGACCAACTCTCTTTTAATTTAAAGTCCTTTGTAAAACAATGCAATACATATTTAAATGTATTCCACATCGCACATTATTTGAACATAGAACACGTCCTTGTTGTCCCATTTGTGGACAATTCCACTGCTCTATGCCGTCTCTAGTAATGCCAAGCTCCAGGCAAGGTGGTGACAATTATCATGTTTGTATGTTTTGGGTTTGATCCATGTAAATTTTAAATTGGACCAACTTTGCTTGGCAATGGGAAAACAAGTCTGTGTGACTTGAGTTGGGACGGGCGTCACGCGGGTGGCATGTGGACATACAGTTACATGTTTGCGAAAAGAATTAAAAAATATATGTGATAAGCAGAGGCAAAACACTAGCGCGGGCAGTTGTCGTGCGGACGTGTAGAATCACTCCTGGAGCGATTTCTTTTGACGTGACCCGTGATACCGCTTGGATGGGTACTGGTATAACAGGATAAGTTGTCCCCTGGACAAATTGTCCCCCGGAATATTGATTACAGGGTTTCAAACTTCACAAAGCTATACAAATGTCTTCTTTACCTCGATGCTGACCAGACGGGGTGGCCGAATGAGTAGAGTGCTCATCTCCTGTTTTGGGAGATCGGGAGATCCGAACCCATGAGTTTGTGGGTTCGAATCCTGGTCGAGTCAAACCAAAGACTTAAAAATTGATACTTGTAGCTTCCTAGCCTGACGCTTGGCATTATTAGGATAAGGCAAGGACTGGTTAGCTCAGTGTCAGGATAATGTTACTGAGTGGGATATCTGGTCGGTCATGGCGGCCTGGTTTTGCATTGGGGCAGCACTATAAAGGCCACATGAATGTACACTGTCACAAGTCGGTACCCGTCCTGATATGACCTTAGATGTTGCTAGGACGTAAAACAACAAACAAACAGATGATGCAATTATTTTCTCTATTTTATAGTCTAGAATTTTAGGTTTGCTGAACTTGTTGTATATGAACATATTGTGCATACTTTTTCTAAAAAAATAGTGGCGGGGGGAAGTTACCCGAGAATATGTTCTCCCTCCAGCGGGGGGGGGGGGGGGAATTATTCTGTTACCTGATAAGTTTCCCCCATAACAAGTTACCCCCCTACCCCCAAGGGGAACTTATCCTAGGATAAGTTGGCCCCCACCCTGGATAAGTTGGCCCCCCACCTTGAATGCTGTATACAGTGTTTTCAAACTTCACATGATAAAACATGTGTCTTCTTTACATAGATGCAGCAATTATTTTGTCTTATAGTCTACAGGGATGAAAGATCTCGCTAGATTCCGCGGATTTCCGGGATTTTTCAATCTCGCAGCACCATCAGCGTATACTAATATGTGGTGCTGAGGCCGCAGCGCTATCAGCGTACACTACTAATATTAATAAATGCTCCAAGCGCTGCAACACTATCAGTTTACACTACTAATACATGCTTCAAACGGTGCATCACTATCAGCATATATCAATTTTACCTCGGTACAACGCCTCGGCTACTCGAGGCCGAGGGAGAAGGAAGCAACATCCGGTACAGCAATTAGCATATTCCACTCGTGAGCGGTGGACGTTTGCGAGTAAGTACAGCGTTTCTTTTTCTACAATAACTCCAGAACTTGGAGTTAGTTTATGGAAATTTTTTCAACGATTGTTTATAAAGAATATAACAATATTCTCTGTGAATATTAGAATATTGGCGATTATATTAAAGAAGTTATTGGCGAAAAACCGACATGTGTGCCGGTACGTATTGTTTTTTGACAGCGCCATGTATGATGTTGTTTACTTCTTGTCGGACTTTCCGACTCGATTTTCGCTACTGTTCGTATCGTTTTTATGACTTTAAACCCAAGAATACTGGAGCTCTTGTGTACAACAATATTCTCTACGAATATTAGAATATTGGTGAATATATTAAAGAATTTATTGGCGAAAAACCGACATGTGTGCTGGTACGCTACTTGGACAGCGCCATTGGCATTGCATTGGTTTACGTCTTGTCGGAGATCCCGACTCGATTTTCGCTCATGGTTTTAGCAGTTATTCTTATGAGTTTAAACTCAAGAATACGTATTTCTTGTGGAGAACAATATTCTATGAGTCTTAGAATTGATTGGAGTTAAACCGATTCGGGAGCCGTTACGGTAGATTGACATTGCCGTGTTGTTTACTTCTGGTCGGACTAGTTGACTCGATTATCGCTACTGGTGTTAGCGTTATTATTATCGTTTAAACCCAAGAATGATGGGGGAAACATATTTCTTGGGTTTAACAATATTCTGTATGAATATTAGAATATTGGCGGTACGGTGGATTGACATCGCCGTGTTGTTTACTTCTGTGGTATTGCTATTGTGTTAGCGGTTATTCTGATGAGTTTAAGCTCAAGAATACAGGAGGATACGTATTTCTTGTGTAGATGTGTTTATTACATGAATATTAATCGAATTAATGGTGCATTTAGTGGTGTTTTTCGATTTTTATAGAATTAATTTATAATTAAAATTATGTATGTAGATGTTGGTGGTTGCCACATCACAGGTAAAGTTTTTGGTTCAACAAGCCGCCCGTTGCCGAACGGAGAGCGATGTTGGCTGGAGCCTCATCTCGTTGGGATTTTTCCTCGGTTTCTTTTATGGATTCGCATTGGAAATTAATCCTGGGTTTCTGTTGTGGATTCCCAATTTTTTAAGGCGTACCTCCGAGTTTCGTAGCATTTTCTCCAACTTGCTGGCGCAGTAGCCGCCGGAGGGAGAAGTGTACGGAACAGAGTGTGGGAGGGTACCGATATACTGGTCCCTACCCCTCGTTTGGTTTCGGCTTCCATACCGTTACCCTACGACATGACACATTAGCTTACACGCCTGTGTTGGAACGGTGTAAATACGTTCTCCAACACCAGTAGTTGCCGCCCGTGGCCGAACGGAGAGCGATGTTGGCGGAAGCCACATCACGTTTAAGCCGCCGTTGCATAACGGAGAGCGATGATGGCATCACGGTTATGCCGCTGTTGGCTAATGGCTAATGGAGAGCCATGTTGGCGGAAGCCTCATTAATATTTTTACCCGCCCGTGGCCGAGTGGTGAGCGATGAGGGCTGTAAGCCACATCTCGTTGTGTCGCCCGTTCCAGAACGGAGAGCGATGTTGGCTGAAGCCATATTACGCTTATGCCTCCCGTTGCCTAGAGCGATGATGGTTGTGACCCCATCAGGTTATGTCGCCGGTTACCAAACGGGAAGTGATGTTGGCTGAAGCCACATCCCGTTTAGGCCGTCGGTTACCAAACGGAGAGTGATGTTGGCGGATGCCACATCCTGTTTGGCCGCCTGCTATCAAACTGAGAGCGATGTTGGCTGAAGCCATATCCTGTTTAGGCCGTCCCTTACTAAATGGAGGGCGAAGTTGGCTGTAGTCACATTTCCTTTTGGCCGCCTGATACCAAAGATGTTGCCTGAAGCCACATCCTGTTTAGGCTGATGTCTCATCACTGTTGTCCGCCTAGGATCGAGCGGAGAGAGATGATGTTTGTAACTACATTATGTTTGTACCCCTTAAAAACGGAGAGTGGTGTGGGTTGAAGTTACATCCCGTTTAGACTGTCCGTTACCGAATGGAAGGTGATGTTGGCTGAAGCCAGATTCCGGTTAGGCTGCTTGTTACCAAACGGTGAATGATGTTGGCTGAAGCCACATCCCGTTTAGGTGGTCTGTTACCTAATGGAGGGTGAGGTTGCCTGAAGTTACATCATTTTTAAGCGGAGCGGAGAACGAGGTTGGCTGAAGTTGCATCACGTTATGCCGCTCATTGACAAACGGAGAGGTTTGTTGGCTGATGCCATATTACGATTAACCCGCTCGTGACCGAGCGAAGACAGAGGTTGGTTGAAGCCACATTATGTACGTCCTGATATGAACTAGAGGTTCTAGGGATGAAAATAAAAACAATTTGTTGGATGGCCACACTCAAACTTTCTGTTGATGGTTATAGGGTGTCTGGCATGAGAGATATTTGGCTGGGTTAGCCATGGGTTGTACTGTTACTAACGGTACCAGTCTGGATATGATTATAGGATTTCAATGATCCTGAGATCTTTGAGTTAAGGGTTGTTTGCTTACGATGGGAAGTAACCCCAAGGCTCCCATTTCTGATGATAAGTACTCGTTACCAGTAGTGATGGTTTAAGCCCTCCCTGGTATAACCTGTGTTAGGGGAGCTATGCAGGCCAGATGTCGGCCTGCTGGGATAGAGAATCGGCTCATAAAGCTAGAGTAATGCTCTCACTCAATATCTCAAGAGAATAAGGAGAGGTTGCAAAGCAAACTCAGAGGGCCATGGAAATGGTTTTTTCCAGGAGGTAAAAATAATAGTAAGGTTTCCATAAATTGATGATTCATTCATTATGGTCCAGTCATAGTCGAGCTGCTCACAGGCAGTTACCGACTAAGTTATGAAACAGACCAAACTTTTGTAAGGTTTATTTCGAATGAACAACTATATGAATTTACTTGTTTACCAAGTGGTTTAGCTTGTGCTTTCCCTTCTTTACAAATTGTTAATTTGTTCGCTCATGAAAAGTGAAGGACAGGATGTTCCCGGACAGTGATGATTCATGTTTTGCTGTGCAATCAAAAGCATCTGCTCAAAATGCAGTAAATGGTTTAGGTACCACATTTACGAAGTTAGGAGTTGCTGGAAAGCATACGACAGAACTAAAATGGATTTTGGAAGGCCGTTGACTTGATGAAGAACTTAGATCATATGAATGTTCTAGAGTTGAGAAGCAGTGTATTTAGGGTTAGGTGTTTAGCCGGCATGCCCTAATGCTATGTCAGGATGTTGACAGATAGTATTACAGTAATGGCTTTCATTCGCAACATGGGAAGGACAATGTCCAACTCATATAATAAGAGAGTGAAATTAAATTGGAATTGGGGAAGCCACATATATTTTGTTGGCATCATGAAATAATAACATTTTATAAAGTTGTTCATGGCATCCAGGGCAAGATTTTTGGCAAGTGGATGTTGTCTCTTTGATTTGGGAGGAAAATCAATTTTATTACATTTTCCTAAGACATTCAGCCGAATCGGCAGAGTAGCAAGGAGGGCTTTGATGGTCCCTGTTTGGGACATGCAGCCATGGTTGGAAGTATTAGCCTTAAGAGCTAAGGACTTTATAATTTTCCTACATATAAGGGAACATTTTTTAAGCATTAATGATTCGTGGGGATGTGTTAACAACACCCCTTCTGGCATTCCTTTCGGAACACATATTTACAACACTTTGGAAAGTTACTCGGCATGATTATTTGGACTGGTCATTAAATGATGATATTGGTTCAATAATTTGATTGGTTTGAATCAAGAAAGAATAACAAGTTACATAAATAATTTTTATGCCATCCACAAAATTAATGGGGCATTTTTTGTTTAAATACATAAAGTTAAGCCAATGGAACCATCCCTTGCCGAGGTAGTCCGCCTCTTACGAATGATGTAGGATGATGTATTAGGTTATGGAGCCATTTATGCAGCTCGATGAGCTTTTTCGGTCATCTTACCAAGGAGTGACGGAGAATTAATTGGGAAACACGAAGTCCTTCAGTGTTTCGGGAGGTCATTATATGAAAGAAACCCTCCTAAACCATAGTATAATAGGTTTTGGGATGTCTCAGGGGTATTTAAGTTTTCTTGAAAATGGTCTAGTTAGGGACATCTATAGATAAACAGCTAGGCTATAAATTAGCTGTATTGTTACTTTGGGTAACCAGTCATAGGGCCCAAGTTATTGTTGATCTTTTTATTTACTGGCCTAGACATTGATGACAAGGAGGCCATGTTTGATTTGGAAAATTTTAAAATCAAACATTACAGGAGATCCCCTCTCCTTGATTCTTTTTAATGGGTTCCCACATGACAGGAAACTGTGTGTAGTGTCAGCCATTAGGGCTTATATATCCAAGATAAAAGGAATACATAATTCCAGACAGTTTTTGGTAAGCTTCATAAAGCCACATAAGGCTTTATCCAGAGATGCGATCGCCAGTTGGACGATTCACGTGCTCAAGTCAGCAGGCTTTGACATAGGACGCTACGCTTCGCACTTTACAAGAGGTGCTATGGTCTCGAAGACGAGACAATTGGGAATCTCAGTGAAGAGAATCCTAGCATATGCCGGCTGCAAGACGGCAAGGTCGTTGGCTAAATATGGCAACAAACGACTAGAAAAGACAGGCGGGGTTGTAACCCGCCTACTCACCAACTAAGAAGATGTGTGAGAATTTACAAAATTGGAATTTACAACTGAAAAATTACTAGGTTTATCAGATAATAGAGGATAAAAATGAGGCTACGTAAAGTCTCCCTCGGCCTCGAGTAGCCGAGGCGTTGTACCGAGGTAAAATAGTATAGTTAGACGAATCTTACCTTGGTACAGATGATGGATAATTCTTGTTTTCCCGAGGTACAAGCCTCGGGTAGTCGTGGGCTAGGGCCCGCCCACCACACCCTGCCACGACTATTACGTTTGCTTGTGCCAAAAAGAAAACATGAGGAATTTCAATCATTAAGCTCATTTTTATCCTGAATAATTAGGTGAAGATTGCTGTACCGGATGTTGCTTCCTTCTCCCTAGCCCACGACTAGATGTTGATAGGATGTAAAACAACAACACACAAACATTATCCTGACACTGAGCTAAGCAGTCCTTGCCCTATCCTATTAATGCCGAGTGCCAGGCTAGGAAGCGACAAGTATCAATTTTAAAAGTCATTGGTTTGACTCGACCGCGAACCAAACTCCCGACCTTCTGCACGCGAGGCCCACGCTCTACTGATTAGGTCACCGCGCCCGGTCAACTAGGTAAGTCTCATAGGAGGGAAAGCTACGTGAATTGTGATATATTGTTTATTACAAATGTATTGTGTGATATTGTGCGTGAAATTACTGTTGTAAAGTGAGTTCACAGCAGAGAGCTAAATGGAGAGCGGCAGTCAAGTAATGAAAGCAGTCTTTGTCGCATCACGACTGACAACATGATGATGATGACATAGAACTAATACAAATCTAATGCCTGTCATTCCAGATCATACAGACTGTGAGTACACGTGTCTCAGGATGTTGACTTGGCTGAACATGCAAACGCCCGTTCAAATTATTGCTAGTACGTGGTGTGGTCGCAAAACGCACAAAAAGGGATACTTCTTATGGCAAGAATGATTTCTGTGGACCGCCCTAGCATGTTGACAACTAATATTAGCCAGAGTGAGAGCGACTCCGACAACTAATATTAGCCAGAGTGAGAGCGACTCCGAATTGGTCAACACCTGCACCAAATCAAAGCGAAAAAAGACGGCCACCTGACACAAAGCCAGAAACCCACGCAAAAGCACCCGAGATCAGTCAAGGCATGCATGCTCAGAATGTGTCGGACGCCACTCAAATAAATAATATGATCGAGTTCAAGAAAATGTAACTGAAGTTGCTTGCTATGAAGAGAATCACAGCAGGACAGGGTAGACAGAGAGGATGGGAGAGGAAGCACGTGCGTGGCAGGACGCACAGGAGGATGACGCAGCCTATGTGGGTCATCATGGCAGAGCCCCATGGCAGTCCGATGATGAGGAAATACGGGAGGACGACCTTAACACCTCGGGAGACGAGGGCAACTGAATTGGAGTCCATTGCGTTGCTCAATATGGCAGACCCACTCACAGCCATAAAAACCAGATTTGCGGGGCGTATGACACCTTCAGTAAAAGCGGCGTAGGTGATAGCGCCGCGGTCAGTAGCTTTAAGGCGCTGGCCAAACCAAAACAAGCTGATCCGCCAGTGGCGAAAGAGAAGGCGGCAGAGGCAACCAAGACAACGGGTGCAGCTAACACGACACCTAAGCCGAAATGCAGAGAATACAAACTGGATACAGGCTTGAATGAGGGAGCACTCCTGAAACAATTGCAGAAGGATTACAAGAAGTTGAAGAAACCGGTACCACCGTGAGTGACCATCAGTGAGAGTATGGCTGGCATAATCCACCATTACTATGAAGGTGGAGAGGGTGGCCCTAAGCCACTCAAAACGCTCCGGGAGATATCCCAGCAGTACACAGGATTGGCGGATGTCCCAAATGCAAGAGAGCTCAAATGAGCACATAGAGCTACTATGATGCCTAATAAAAAACGAAAAGCAAGCAAATGTAGCCATAGCGAGCCTCTATAGGCCACCGTCAGGTGAAATTGAAGTATTACTTGAAGAAATAGAAAAGAGCATAAACACTGTAAAAAAATCAACAAATGCAGAAATCTTTGTGCTAGGGGACTTCAATGTGAATTACAGAAGCAATGAAAAAAATTAACTAATGCTGCAAACCACCATCAAGATCTTAGGCCTGCAGCAGCTCATCACTGAAAACACAAGGCTAAGCAACAATAGCTCAACAATAGACCTAATATTAACCAACTCAAACCATACCACAAAGTGGGGCACTTGAAGCTGGGGTATAAGCGACCACAAACTAGTATATGTAACCAGGAAAAAGCTCAAAAGCACAAATCACTATGAATACAAAATGGGCAGGTCCCTAAAAAACTACTCAGACGATACATTAAAAAATCATCTGCACCAAAACATAAACAACATCACACAAAACAGACATGATGTTGATATCTATTGGGACAACATCATCACAGAAATAAGAAAATCAACTGATGAGATGTGTCCCATGAAGAAAATAAAAATACAAAAAAAAACAAGACCCTTGAGTAGACAAAGACCTGCTAACACTCATCACAACCAAAAGTAAACTGGGTGATAAAGCAAAACACACAGAAACAATAGAAGACAAACTGGCCTACCGCATCACCAGAAACAACTCTCTCAAAGCTGTGAGAACAGCAAAAAAGAAATACATAATAAAGCAGGACAAAGACTGGGGAAGCAACGCAAACAAATTCTGGAAAAATGTAAACCTATTATTCCCAAAAAAATAACAAAGAAGAGCATACAAACTTCCAAGATAACGAAGGGGCAATGCTCACAGACAAAGATGCAGCAAACAAACTGAACAGACACTTTGCCACAATCGGGCAAAAGCTGTCAGAAAAATTCAAAAAAAGATGGGAAAACAGATCAGGAACTGTGGAGAACGAAATCCCCACCTGCAAAACATATAATAGAAGTAAAAAAATTAATAAATGACATAGACATGAATAAACCAAGTGGAATAGATGAAATACCAACCAAAATACTGAAAGAGGCACTCCAAGCCATCCCGGCCACCATAGTAGGCCTATTCAACATCTCCTTTGAGCAGGGGTGTTTTATCTCAGCCTGGAAAATGGCAACCATCACCCCCATTCACAAAGGTGGAGACAAACAAAACATGGGAAACTACAGGCCAATATCAATTCTTCAAACCCCAGGCAAGCTCATTGAAAAAGTGTTACATAGACACATCAATGAACACCTGGAAAAAAACGATATACTAAACGAAAGACAAGGGGGCTTCAGGAAACTGCACTCCACATCAAAAACAATAGCTAACCTAACAAATGACATAATGGCATCAATGAACCAAAAACAATTAGTTGGAGCCGCCTTCATTGACTTCAGCAAAGCATTTGACACAGTAGACCACAAAATACTACTGGAAAAACTAAAAACCATGGGCATAAAATCCAACACTATGGATTGGATAAGATGCTACCTGAACAACAGGCAACAGAAAACAAAAATAAACAATACACTATCAGACAACCAACCTGTCACATGTGGTGTACCCCAAGGGTCAGTGTTAGGGCCACTACTCTTTATAATCTATATAAACGATCTTGAAAAATGGTTGCAAACTGAATGCCTCCAACTATATGCAGATGACACAGTCATATACGCAAATGGCACCACAGAAGAGGAGGTAATAACTAAACTAAATAAACTCCTACTAAAACTAGATGAGTGGTGTGAGTCCAACAAAATAACCATCAACACAAGCAAATCAAAAACAGTACTCTTCTCGCATAAACAAATGCCAGAAAGAAAATTACACTGTAAGTTAGGAAACCAAACACTAGAAAATGTAGACCATTACAAATACCTAGGCCTTGAGTTGGACAGCCAACTAAACTACAACCTATGTATAAATAAAATTATACAAAAAGTAAACCACAAACTGTGGCTATTTGCAAAGCTAAGAGACTACATGACACAAGAAATGTCAATAAAAATCTTCAAGGGCATGGTGCTCCCCTATTTTGACTATGGAGATGTAAACTACATGGGTGCGAGAAAAGAACTACTAAAAAAACTGCAAACACTGCAGAACAGAGCCCTAAAAATCTGTCTAAGAGTAGACAAGCTGCACCCCACCTATGACATACACAATAGAACCAAAGTGAAATTACTAGAAAATAGGAGAATAATTCATTTGAAAACTTTAGCATATAGCTATAGTCAAAACATTAAGCTTCTAACAAAACCACAAAGGGCTACTAGAGCAAATAATGCGCCACTACTAAAGCAGACCAGAAGACAAATAAAAGCTCATGAGAGAAGCACGCTGGAAATGGCTGCCAAGGTGTGGAATGCCCAAACGGTAAAGGAACGACAAATTCCTAACCTAAAAACTTACAAAAAATATCAGTGCAAAATAAGGCTAGGAAACCCCCACTAAGCTGCACTGCAAAGGGGCATGTGATATGTCACGGCCCACCAGTAGGACGCCCAATGGAAGGTAACCATGCCAAAAGTAGCCAGATAACACACCACACAGCTACGTACAAGCCTATGATATGTAAATAGGAGTAGGCTAGTCTAGTAATAAGAGTAGAAAAAATAAATACATATATACCAAGAAAATCCAAAACAAACTAACATAGGTATGTTCTCTATACAGGCGTTAAGCTAAATTATCTATCTGCTACTGAAATGCAGGCAAACAAATACCTTATCAGCAGCCACTGTGTGGTAAGATAACAGCAACACTACAACTGGCCAGCATTGAAAACAAGCCTGGGTACCCGGGCTTATATGCTATGGACAGTATAAATACAGCCTCAATAGAAAAAAAAGTGCAGGCCTTGAACGAGGAGATCAGTTTCGCGGAAGACAGGATAGGGAGAGAGTTCTCTCTTCACGGCTACCAAAGGTGTGGTATGAGCATTAACGGCCATTGCGCTGTCCTAGTCAGATGAAGGACTCGGTAGGGTCCATAGACGTCCCGCTTCTCTTTGATCTATGGAGCCTACCGAGTTTTTGTTAAGGGCAGAACTTGGGAGAGCGCAACAAACAACTCCTGAAATCAGTTCGAGCATCCGACAGCTGTATGTACGTGAACTCGGGCTACAAGGGAAAGAGGCGTCACGATTTCGGGAACAACTCCCGGGGTGGCAACAATGATGGCAACTCGTCCTACAACAAGTTCCGGGCAACCAGGGGAAATCGCGGGAAAGCAAACTCTGTGGGGAGCTTGACCACAGCCCACAGAAAAGAAGTTCAGAAGGTCCAACGAGGAGTACACCCAATACAGCAGCACACTGAACAGCAGTCGGGGCACTGGCCAAAACAACACCAGTCGTGTGAGGGGTTTTCAGAAGTGTGCTACCCTGTCCAGGTGGGTGACTCATCAGCAGTAGAGTCTGGTAAACTGACAAAATTATTGTATGATGTTAACACAAATCATAAGGATATTATACCATTTGTTGTGGGCAACATTCCTAATTACATAACTCAAGGGGGAACCTCCCCCTGAATGTATTGGGTGTCAGTCCCCGCTGACACTCAAACACATTTGACTAAGTTGCATTGATTTTTTGGCCCTGTGCCAACAGTTCTACACTGCAGACAGTATGCATGACCTCTTTACTAAGGTAAAACTCGAAAACATTTGAGCCTTTTTGAGGGCAGCTGGACTGTACCACCTCATATAGTTTACTAAATAGATTCTATCAATTATTAATAAAAACTTTTCCTTTTCTATGGGAATTTGTTTCCCTTGACCACAAATATATGATTGTGAGCTTTCTAATTTAATGAGTGTCTATTGGCACTTAATTGATTGTCTGCTTTTACATGTAAAAGTGATGGTTTGAACAAAACAAATATTTCTCGCTGTGAATATGGCCTATGCTGCCGACACGCCGTAAAGCAACCACCAATCAATCAAAACTTACATAACTGGCATGAATTAAGAGTGATAATTGGATATTAAATTGTGTGAAAGGATCACTATCCCATTCTTGTATGCTCCAGTGCAGGAGAGGGAACTGCATCCATTTAGGATGGACAAATGAGAAAAGCGAGAACATATATATAAACAAGGAAGTTTTTACACTATTAGATAATCTGAGCGGTGGTAAGCGATGCGCCAGATCAATGGATATCAAACATATTTCTCAGACCGAAACCAAATGGGAAATTCAGAATGATTCTGGACCTGACAGAATTAAATAAATGTATACCGTACAAACACTTTAAAATGTTTAACCTTTAAACGGCCCTAGACTTACTAGATCCAGGTATGTGGATGGCAAGTGCCGAACTCACCGATGCGTACTACTCAGTACCCATTGTTAAGGAGCAGCAGAAATTCTTCAGCTGCCGCTTAGGAAACCGACTACTCAAATATTAAGTATTGTCAAATGGGTTGTTTCCGGGACCCAGAATTTTCACGAAATTACTAAAGCTTATCTACTCCGAATGGGGTCTGTTGGGACACATGGGTTTCCCCTACTTAGACAATAGCTTTGTACTAAGCAAGACAAAGAGCAAATGTCAAAAGGCGATACTAGAATTAACAGATAGTTTCACTAAACTATGGTTTCAAATAAATGAAGAAAAATCGGTACTCACACCGGTACAGTGCCTGACATTCCGACGGTTTGATATTGATTCAGTGGGAATGTGGGTATGCCTCACAGGATAAAAAGGAGAAGATCCTGTTGGTTATAAGGGAAATAAGAGATGCCAAACAGGGTGAGCTGTCCGTCTCCTGTTTTGGGAGATCAGGAGATCCGAACCCAAGAGTTTGTGGGTTCGAGTCCTGGTCGAGTCAAACCAATGACTTAAAAATTGATACTTGTCGCTTTCTAGCCTGGTGCTTGGCATTATTAGGATAAGGCAAGGACTGGTTGGCTCAGTGTCAGGACAATGTGACTGAGTGGGATATCAGGTCATGGGGCTGGCGGCCTGATTTCCCAGTGGGGCAGCACTATAAAGTCACCATGAGTGCGCACTCTCACAAGTCAGAACCCGTCCTGATATGACCGTAGATGTTGCTAGGATGTAAAACAACAAACAAACAAAACAGGGTGAGCTATCAATAACCCAGATGGCAGGACTGATAGGTCTGATGGCAGTGTACACCCCCACAGTAGAATGCGCAGGTATGCACTTCAAGACTGTAGAAAGGGACAAAATTAAAGCACTTAAGAGAAGTAAGGGTAATTTTGAAAGAAAGATGTGGATATCAGAAAGAGGTTATGCAGATATAACATGCTGGGAGTCCAACCTAAATAATCTACGAGAAATTAGGAGAAAAGATCCAGATCTGGAGCTATTCGCAGGTGCTTCACATCTGGGATGGGGTCACGTACAGATACGTCACAGACGGGAGGTAGATGGCACCCAGACGAACTGGCACACAGGAAGGAAGAGAAGTCGGGAAGCAAAAAACCAAGCTACAAACACTCTCCCCGAAGACTTAACTTTTAGTGTTCGGAAGATGAAGTTATACTAGACTTACTTGTAAGTTGAAGTATTACTAAGATTCTTACGAATCTACAAATACAAGACTAAGGATCAGGGGCCCGTCCACCCACGACTTGTAAAATAAGAACCGCAAACAATCAAGGTAAATAACTAAAAATATGGTTCAGGAAAACAAGGGAATAATGGGGGATGGGGGGGTAGGTTTCCTGTAACTAGTGATGATTAAGGTTTTTGCTCCCTCCAACTACGAAAACTGAGGCTACATCCTGGACTGCGCAAGCTTGTCCTCTCCCCTGATCCTTACCTTCATATTTGTAGATTCGTAAGAATCTTAGTAATACTTCAACCTACAAGTATGTCTACTATAACTAAAATATTATCATCATCATCATCATCATCATCATCATCATGCTGTTGGTCGCGATGCGACAAAGACTGCTTTCATTACTTGACTGCCGCTCTCAATTTAGCTCTGCTTTGAGAGTTATAAAATATTATAAGGAGCAAATAAAGACAATTTTACCCTCCATAAAGTGAATCTTTAGCATTTTTGCTTCCTAGAAATGGCCACACAATAAGTACATGGCCAGCAAATGTATAGCAAGGCCCGGTATATCTCATGATTATATCCACTGATGTGCATGTTTACTCTATGTATATATATATTTATACATTTTTGTGTATATATATATATATATTTTACCTCGGTATATAGCCTCAGGCTAGCCGCAGGCTAGGGAGAGGTAAGCACATCCGGGTCCAGCAATTAGCATAAGCAGCTCACAGCGGGAGGACGTTCGCTGAGTTGCTCTGGCAGGATTTAACTAATCCCATTATGAAAGTTTAGAACTTTCTCAGGTCCAATTTTGACATGTTTTGGTGTTTTTAAAAAACACAAGGATAGAACAACACTGATGTTGAGAACCGAAACCGATACCGCTTTGTTCTAGCGTAACCTGTATACAGACAGGAAGAGATGTTAACCCGAGTTGCATCTCCTAAGGAAATTCCTCCGAACCCTAAAAGAGGGTTTTGTTGGGGATGTTCCTGGGTTTCTTTTATAGACTCCCCAGACCGGTTTTTGAGGCGAGCCTCCGAGTTTCGTAATATTTTCTTCAACTTGCTGGCGCAGAATGCCGCGGGTGGGAGAAGTGTACGAAACAGAGAGAGCGGGCGGGCCAATGGCCGCCCCTCCGTTTGGTTGGTTTCACTACCGTTAAAACCTACGGCATACCATTTAGCTTAACGCCTGTATAGAGAACGGTGTAAATACGTTCCATTATACCAATAATACCTAAACCCAGAATCTGGCGTTCACATTGTGTTCATGTTGAGATGATACCGGTATTAAGTAACCCTTGTTGTTACAGAAACCGATGGCCACCAAGTGAGCAGAAGGTCATGTGCCCTCAGGGGATGACTCATTGCCTCCACAGACGGGTCCGCCGTCTCCACAGCCAGGGGCTGGTCCTTCGGACAGGGACAGCGATGAGGATGACTTCCAGGGCTTGAACCTGGAAGAAAAGATCACAAGAATCATGGACCCCAAGTATAAGAACATTCAGTCCATGACACGGGCTTCCTCTCCTCCCATCCCAGATGACGGTTGGGAAGATTGGTCGGAGGACGATACGGAATCAGCTTTCGAGGTTCCGAAACCGAAAGCTAAAAAGTGTAAGAGAGTAGGAAGTAGCTCAGGTGATGAATTCACAAAAATCAACAAAAAGCGGGTCAGAAAGACCAAGAAAAACAAAAAGAAAAAGAAGAAGAGCTTGTCCTCCGATTCATCGGATGACTCCTCATCAACTGAGTCGGACTCAGATACCGAAAGAGCGGGCGTTTATGCTAGAATCGGAGCTAAGGTTAAAAAGAAGTGCCCAATGGAGAAGGCAAAGAGGTTGAGAACAACGACCATGATGAGGGAAATGCTCAAAGGTCATTTCCACACATTCAAACCCGCCGAAGTCATAAACAAGCTTACAGAACAGATCTCGGGAATCAAAGGAATTCCCGAGTCGATCAGTAAGGAAATGGATGCTGGCATCCATCTCTCAGATGAAAGGAGACGGTTTGAAAATGCGCTGTATACCATCCACAAGGCAGTACTAGGGGCTTTAACATCTATAACCCCCGTTGCAAACAGGATGCAAGCAGAGAACAAGTTCTCGTCACTTGCCAGAGTAACGGACAGGGGAATTGCATTGCTTACTGCAGCCTCTAACTTCATGACATTTCGACTATTCGAGAATGTCTACAAAGCGGTGACCATGGATGCTGGCAAAGAAGTTGCCAGGTCTAAGAAAGTGACGGACAACGACGGTAAAGAATATACCCTTTCCTCCCACCAAAACCAGTGAAAGGAAAACCACTGGATAAAACCAAGATGTTTGGTGGCCAGCTAGCGCACCTCTTCAAAGCAGTAGAGGTGGACACCAAAAGTGCTAAGAACACGGATCTAAAGATGGGCAAAAGGTATGACAACACCAGTAAATTCTGACGACCCCACTCGGATTTTCGATTCCGCCGGGGAGGAAGACCAGGACGAGGAGGTCCATCCTACGGGTTCAATCCCAGATGCCGAGGCAGAGGCGAACAGCAGAACACGTCGTGGAACGACAACCGAGGGTTCAAAAGGGAGTTTACACCCAGACCCCAGTTCCCCCGGCCAGGAGCCAAGTAGAGTCAACTACACAAACAACTACTTCCAACATGGTGACAGAAGAGACACAAACCTATGTAAGCAGGTTTAAAGCAGGCAATATCCTGAATTGTTTACAAAACTGGTGTAATATTACATCAGATAGTGAAATTTTGAATATTGTTAGAGGTGTACAAATCCCATTCATTGAGATACCGAAACAGAAAAGAGTTCCGTTCCCATATAAATTTAACTGTGAAGAAAAACTACAAATTGATAACCAAGTTGCTCTTTTTGAAACAAAAAGAATTATTGAACGAGTACAACACACAGAAGGAGAGTATATTTCTAATGTGTTTTCTAGACCAAAGGCAAATGGCGAAATTCGCATGATCTTAGATTTAACTAAATTAAATGAATTGGTTACATACAAACATTTTAAGATGTTCTCATTGGAAACGGCTAGAGACCTAATTATGCCGGGAGCTTGGCTCGCAAGTGTGGATTTAAGAGATACTTATTATACAGTTTCTATTTGCAAAGAACACAGACAATTTCTGAGATTTATCTGGGACGGTACCCCCTTTCAGTTCATATGCATGCCTAATGGCTTAGCTTGCGGATCTCGATTATTTACAAAATTGTTAAAACCTATTTTTGCAGTTATGGCTAGGAAAGGACATACAATGTTCCCATACATTGATGATTCATTTATTATGGCTGAGTCCTTTTACAAATGTGAAAAAGCAGTTAATGATTTGTGCTGTTTGTTAACAGAATTGGGGTTTTATATTCATGACAGGAAATCTGTCTTTGTCCCGAATAAGGAACTAAAATGCTTAGGATTCATGGTTAACACTGAGGCCATGACGGTTTCCCTAACAAAACAGAAACTACAAAAGTTTCATGACACGGCCTCCGAGCTGCTTGACATATCTAGGCCAAAGATTAGACAAGTCGCCATCCTTATCGGTATAATGGTTTCATATGCGCCTGCTATTTTGTATGGAGCGGCACATATTAAGTCTTTAGAAATAGACAAGAACAGAGCGTTAGCACGCACGAAAGGTAACTTAGAAAGACCAATGTTTATTTCGGAAGACGGGTTTCAAGACATCTATTGGTGGATTGAAAACATTAACATCTCTCCCAATCCCATTCGAATGGGACAACCCAACACGGTAGTTACTACCGATGCTTCGTTACAAGGTTGGGGAGCTCATCGAAATGATGTAGAGACAGGAGGAAGATGGTTAGAAGAAGAAAAATCAGACCACATAAACGTTCTTGAATTAAGAGCGATTTATTTAGGGCTTTTAAGCCTAATTAAAATTCCCAAAAATAGTGTTCAAATTCTAACAGATAACACTACAGCCATGGCGTATGTTAGGAATATGGGAGGTACAAAGTCAAAAGACTGCAATAACCTGGCACAAAGTATTTGGAACTGGGCGCAACAACATCAAATATGGTTAACTATAGCACATATCCCAGGGACACAAAACATCCTGGCTGACAAAAAGAGCAGAGTCTTTCACGATCATCTAGAATGGAAATTAAACACAAAAATTTTCAAGAAAATTTGTCAACAATGGGGTTCACCTAAGGTAGACTTATTTGCATCAAGAAATAATTTTAAAATAGACAAATATGTGTCGTGGCACCCAGAACCATATGCTTGGCACATAGATGCTTTTTCACTTATTTGGGAAAATGAATTCTATTACATTTCCCCCCCCCCTTTAACATCATTACCAGAGTGGCACGAAAGATAAAGATGGATCGATCACACGCCATCCTGATCGTCCCCGAATGGGACACACAACCGTGGCTAGCAGGACCAGTGTCGACAGCCAAAGACTGCCTCAGATTCCCAAAATCCCGAGGAAATCTAACTCATCAAGGCCCTCTGGAACATGACAGCAACGTAGCAACAACCCCATTGCTAGCATTCCTTTTTTGAATAAATATCTAGAACAATTTGGATTAGACAAAATTACACAAGAACGGTTGATGTCACATGCGTGGAGGAAAGGAACAGTGAAGATGTATTCAACATATTTAAAGAAATGGGGCGTACATTGTCTTATTAAAAAGGTTAAACCTATGAACCCGACTATTGCCCAAGTAGCAAGGTTTTTCAGAATGTTGGAAGATGATGGGTTAGGCTACGGCGCAATTAATGCGGCCAGATGTGCCCTCTCGATAATTCTCCCAAGAATCGAGGGACAGACAGTGGGGAAACATCATGTCCTCCACTGGGTATTAAGGGGTATTTATGAACGAAACCCGCCTAAGCCAAAATATGACCGATTTTGGGACGTGTCTTTGGTGTTCAGGTCAGAGGCCAAACTATAGTGGCACTTTCACTCGATGGATTGGAGATAGACAGTAAGCAAGCCACTTTCGATTTAACAACATTGGTAAAATCTAATCGCATAGGCGATCCTTTGTCATCAGTAAATGTTACACAATTTACGGGCGATCCCAACTTGTGTGTAGTTTCAGCTATTAGAACATATATATCCAAGACAAAAGGAGTTAGAAACTCAAGACAATTATTAATAAGCTTTATTAAGCCACACAAGGGCATCTCACGGGACACACTCGCCCGATGGACAATTAATCTGTTAACATTGGCAGGAGTGAATACGGACAAATATGCGTCACACTCGACAAGAGGAGCCATGGTCTCAAAGGCACGTCTGCTAGGAATTTCGGTCAAACGAATCCTAGCGCACGCAGGGTGGAAGACCGAACGATCGTTTGCTAGACATTACAACAAGCGATTGGAGAAGCCCAGTGGTGTCGCACGGCGACTGTTAAAGGACTAAAGATGAAAAAGGTGAGAACATGATACTAATCACAAAAAACATCGTGATTTAACAATGTTCCATGTAACAAACATAAGCATAAAATAACCATAAGAGAAAAAGAAGAATAACAATATCTGGATGAAATAATATTACGTAAATGTCTCCCTAGCCTGCAGCTAGCCTGAGGCTATATACCGAGGTAAAATAGATTAGTTAGACGAATCTTACCTTGGTATAGATGATGGATAACTATTGTTTTCCCGAGGTATAAGCCTCGGCTAGATGTGGGTGAGGGCCCACCCTCCACACCCTACCACGTCTAGACTGTTGCTTGTCCCAAGAAAACATTAAGATTTGAAATTTTTTTTATTAGATCATTTTATCCTGAATTAGTAGGTAAAGATTGCTGGACCCGGATGTGCTTACCTCTCCCTTACCCACGTCTAGCCGAGGCTTATACCTCGGGAAAACAATAGTTATCCATCATCTATACCAAGGTAAGATTCGTCTAACTAATATATATACATATATATATATATGTATGTATGTAATAACTAAAAATATTTAAACAATTTAAAATGAGGATAAAAAGAGCAGCGTGTAGAGACCTGGGCCCGTATGCATGAAGCGGTGTTAGCGGCATGTGGTGTTATCCCTCTAACTCCGGGTACCTATCTCCGGTTATCGGCGTCGTAGAGAACTATGTCAAGCCGTATGCATGGGTGCTTAAACGGTGAGTGTTAGCTAAATGTGAATTAATTTATTCATTATGGAAATTTCTCTGAGCCTGTTGCCGGCGAGTACCTGCTTGGGCCTAATATATTGCCTTCTCTACCCACTGGGAACCAGCGCGCTTGTTACTGAGGCGGCGGCGGCGATTTGTTTACTTTACATTCGTCGATTTGACAATATGAATAACGCCGCCAATGCTGTGGCTGCATTAATATCGGATCAAATTTAGGGTTAAATTGATAAGATTTCACTGTAATTCTGTTAAATATGACAGCATTTAATAGATTTGGGCATAAGAAATTCCTGCCGATTCGGCGGCGGCCATTTTTACTTGACGTTGACAGTATGGATATCGACGTCGCTACGGCGGTGGCGATTTGTTTACTTTACATTCGTCGATTCGAAAATATTAATATCGCGGCAGTTACGGCAACAGCGTTAATCTCGCTTCAGATTTAGGGTTAAATTGATAAAATTTCACTTATTGCGTATGTAATTCTGTTAAATATGATAGCATTGAGTAGATTTGGGTTCCATCCTGACACTAACCTAACACTAACACCGCTGTAAACCTGCTATGAGCAGAGTTAGAATTTCCGGATTTAAACGCGTGGTGTTATGCCTAACACTGCTCCATGCATACAAACTTTTCGCCGTTAAACCAGAAATCCCGCCTTAAACGCGTTTTGACTCGGTAACACCGCTCCATGCATACGGGCCCAGGGTGGTTCTTACATATGGCTGCACAAGTTGGCACCATGGGAAAGCTGGGAGCTATTGGAACATGGTATGCACCACCTGGTGCTCCTCCTTTTACCCTAATTTTAAATCATTTATCCATAGTGTGACCATTTCTCGGAAGAAAAAATGCTAAGGATTCACTTTTTGGCAGTTAAAATTGCCTTTCTTGGCTCCTTATAATTAACCTATTTACCACTCCTTAATGCACTTCTCTAATGCATTAGCTAAGAAAAAAGATTTGAAAGTCAAAACCTTTCGAATGCACATATCTCAGTCAAATTTTGGAATATTAAAAAAATTCTAAAAGCAAATGGTTTCTGATTCATTGGAGCTTCCAGTGAAATTATAATTTGAATGTTTGGACCCTTTTGAAAAGTTCCCCGACGCTTGCCAGATGCTTTTGGTATGTTTAATATTTTCCTGTGAGTACCGAATCTCGCCTGCTTGTCCTTACCGCCCACATCCTGTCTGTCCCTAGCTTTATTGTGACTGGACGCAGTGCCCCAATCGGTAGAGTGCAGTCTTCCCATGCGGTAGGTCAGGGGTTTGAACCAATGACTTACAAAATTGTTACTTGTCGCTACCTAGCATGGCGCTCTGCATTACTAGGATATGGCAAATCCTAATTAGCTCAGTATCAGGATATTGTGTCTGAGTGGGATATCGGGTCATGGTGCCAGGGGCCTGATCTCCCAGTGGGGCAGCACTATGAAGTCACCATGAGTGCGCACTGTCACAAGTCGGTACCCATCCTGATATGACTATAGATGTTGCTCGGACATAAACCCCAACAAACAAACAGATTTATTGTGATAGGCAAATACAAGAATTGTTATCCAAAGCTGGTGTTGTCCACAGCAGGGGGTGCTGAACCCGCTGTTCCTGCCCATGCAGCCGGTGCGCACAATGGGCTTCACGGCCGTCATCCTCACCTACGACCGCCTCGAGTACCTCTTCCGGGTAATCCAGCGGGTCGCACTCGTTCCATCCCTCACCAAGGTACTCGTCGTCTGGAACAACCAGCAGAAGTCGCCACCACCAGGTACTTGAAATTAGAGGGTGGGGAGACGGGGAGGGGGACACTAGGTTGGGGGACACTGGAGACTGCAGGTATGGGGTGAATGGGTTCTGAGGGGAATGGGTACTGCCTACTGGTTCTGAGGAGACGAGGTATTGGGTTCTGGGAGGGATGCGTTTATGGGAGACAAGGTGGAATAGCTTTTCGGGGGGATGGGTTCTCAAGGGAATG
The DNA here is from genome assembly GCA_030323885.1 of Branchipolynoe longqiensis. Classification (NCBI taxonomy): domain Eukaryota; kingdom Metazoa; phylum Annelida; class Polychaeta; order Phyllodocida; family Polynoidae; genus Branchipolynoe; species Branchipolynoe longqiensis. Next base: position 12,139,993 of record CM059189.1, read on the forward strand.
GGTACTAGGGTATGGAGTTATTGCAATACCTCAGGGAGTTTGATGCCCCTGTCCTGCAGAGTTGTAAACCACTGCCTTGTGCTACAGGTTCTGGGCAGAACCGAAGGCCAAGGGAGCAAACCCTAAACAGAAAACCATTTCACTGTGGCAGCATCAAGGGCGGTTGATGTATGGAACTCCCAACATCTCCCGACCAGCCACTGCAGGAACAAATAGGTTTGCGCCTGTCTGGACATGTTCTTGCCTGTGTGAGACCTCTATTTGCTCCCCGAGAGAGTGCCGCTGGTAACTTGCAAAAGCCAGCAGCACTTCAACACTTTTGCAGGCAGCTTTCATGAAATGTACAACCGTACAAAACATCATACCGGCTCGGTCGTCGCCTGGGTTACCAAGGACCACGCTGGTCGATCTCATCTTCCTTCGACAGTGGAAAATCAGCTATGAAGAAGAACACACAACATCGACATCACCGCCCTATGCGAAACAAGGTTCTCAGAGTCTGGTAGTCTCAATGACTTGAAATACTCTTTCTTCTGGAGTGGCAAACCCGAAGGAGAGAAGGGAGGCCGGAGTGGGCTTTGCTATCAAAAAGGACATCGTCACAAAGCTGACAGAAATGCCATGGCCAGTAAGTGACAGAATCATGACGATGAGACTACCTTTGAACAAGGACAACTTTACTACAATTACCAGTGTGTACGCTCCAACATTGACACCACAAAATAAGATTGTTATTTTAACATATTTTTATGATTTTGAAATAATAGTCAGGCAGCTTAGCATGGTGGATAAAAGCACCAAACTTTTTCTAGGTACTCTCCATCACCATAACTTTCACTTTTTGATGGGTGCCAAGATGGCACGCAGTGGCCATCTTGGATTTTTCAAGATTGTCACTATGTAAAATCTATAAGTGCCAATATCTCCGCCTACAAGCCACTTAGAAGTTCAGTTTTGGTGTCGAAATATACATTTTTGTGATCGAGAATGCATTCAAGCTTTTGAAAATATCGCAAGATAATTATTTGAGGTCGAGATCAAATCAATATATATGGGTCTTAAGCGACTGGGTGTACATTAATATAGGTACTATACATAATATATATGTGCATTTAATGATGGATAACCTACATGAATTGAAATGAACTATATTACTTACACTTTTTATAGACTAATTATAGAACAGTAAGAGGTAGGTATACCCCGAATCCAGCACAAGGAGTTAACCGACTCTCTGAGATGGACGTGTGCCCAGGTCTCGTGGGGGGGGGGGGGGGAAGGGGGTTTGGTACCCAGCATTTAACCTTACAAGCATACGGTTAGGAAATTACATACGGCTACCGTTGGATTATAGACATTATAAAACTTTATATTGTTGGAAATTTATTAGGATTTGGATAAGGTTACCATAGGAAATTCGATTGAAAGTACAACACAGCCGGTCAACTGGAACGGAGCGTTCTAGACCGTTCACCGGCCTCGGACCAGGGCGGAGCCTTGGACCGGCCCTCGGACGTGTTACGAAGCTCGGGGAGTTTCTGCTGCCCGGTATTTAACATTACAGCATATGGTTAGGAAATTGGGTACAGCTACGGCATTGTTACACTACGGGTGGAAAGCAGTGGAAATGAATGACCGGTGGACATTACTTCGGTCGTGTGTATGACTCGGTGTGTTCTACTACCCGGCATTAACCTACCACGTTCCGGTTAGGAATAAAGCATACAGTTAGGAATTGAATACAGTACCATTGGATTATTGATTTGTTTTAACCCTAAAGCATACGGTTACAAATTTCATATGGTACCATTGGATTATTAACACTGAAAAGTTCAAATTGTTGGCAACCTTTTTATGGTGTAGTTTTACGGATAGCAATTTACTATTTGGTAGTTTTTCCAAAATGTTGACCACATAGTGAGGTTGGTGCTGAGGAAAATTCTGCTTCGGGGAATAAGACACAGGCTCAGTTCATACTACACTGGCCTGCATCACATGGTGACTCACAAGACAGCAAGGGGGCGTCAACCGACGCCGGCATTGCAAAACTACTACTAGTACTACTATCCTACTACTCCTCCCTAGCCCCCCCTGACCTCCCCCCCCCCCCCCCCCCCCCTTAGACACCTGGTTTGCACCTAGCCCATGATTTGTCCCAATGGAACCAGTTATATTCAGGGAGTAAATGCCTTCCTGGTCAGCTGACAACGAGATTGTCTCCCCTAGATTTACATGGCTTTGTGTCTCTATGGTCCAAAATACTATTATGGTTTAATTGTGGAGTATTTTGGTTAGCACTGTCATGAGTCAGATTGCATTGTAGCGAATAGTTATTGGTTTTGCCAATACGCCCCTCATTATACAATGGCAGACTGACAGTCGGAATTGCCCGAGGAGGGGGCATCACCTGACGACATGGTTGGTCAACCGGAAGGGAACCATCCAGAATATTCTCCGGCCTAGACTATTCTCCGGCCTCGGACCAGGGTGCAGCTGCCCCACCGACCATTGACCTTGAGCTCAAGAGGAGTGTTAAGGAACTTGAAGTTGTGGGTTCGATTGCTGATTGAGTCACCAGACGGGATGGCCGAATGAGTTAGAGTGCCCATCTCCCGTGTTGGTAGACCATGGGATCATGCGTTTGAACCCTGGTCGAGTCAAACCAATGACTTTAAAATTGATATTTGTTGCTTCCTAGCCAGGCGCTCTGCATTATTAGGATAGGACAAGGACTGATTGGCTCAGGGTCAGGATAATGTGACTGAGTGGGATATCAGGTCATGGTGCTGGTGGCCTGGTCTCCCAGTGGGGCAGCACTATAAAGTCACCATGAGTGCGCACTGACAAGCGATACCTGTCCTGATATGACCATAGATGTTGCTAGGATGTAAAACAACAACAAACAAACAATTGACCTCAACAAATCTTGAAATCAAACAGGACAGGAGACCCATTGTCCTCAGTGACATTAACTGCTTTTCCTGAAGATAGAAAGCTGTGTGTAGTTAGAGCTGTTAAATATTAATTTGTTCACACTGAGAAAATTAGGAAAAGCAAACAATTGTTGCTTAGCGACACACTAACGAGATTGACACTCATTGTGCTAAAATTAGCAGGAATAGACACTTCCGGGTTTGGGGCCCACTCCATGAAAGGGGCAGTTGCTTCCAATGCAAGGAACCTAGGTGTTCCGATTAACACTTTTATTAAGAATGCAGGTTGGAAGACTTCCATTGCTTTTGCTAGACATAACAAAAGAGTGGAGAAAACCAATATGGCTACAACATTGCTTAGGCATGAAGAGTTGTTGGATAAATATATAAATTGGCTCAAGTTAGTAATCAGAATTATGTCTACATAAACCTCTCACTGTTCTATAATTAGCCTAGTGTCCGAGGATGAGGTGAAATAGATTAATAATGCGAGTACTTACATAGTACAGGTAACGCATAATTGTTGTTTCACCGAGTACGAAGACTTGGCTATTTGTAGGACAGTCCCACCCAACCCAACCCAGGGTGGACAGCGAGTGCTCTTATTGGACTGGAAGATTACTATTGTGCTACATATTAATCTTTCGCCAATTGTTGGATCAGGCATAATTTTGAGTGCGGTTAGGTAAGGGTGCTGGATTTGGGGTACACCTACATCTCACAGTCCTACAAATAGCCCAAGTCCTCGTACTCGGTGAAACACCAATTATGCGTTACCTGTACTACGTAGGTACTCGCATAATTAATCTATATATATATTGCTGTTACATAGCAAGTTCCAACATGCATCAATTGAATTTATCTTCATGAGCTTCACTATTTAACAAAATGCATTTTGCCTTGATAAAACTAAATAAACTAGTGATGAGATGTTTCTAGCACATCACTCACACACCTGATCTTTGCCATGAGGGTCTCTAGTTGAAAAATACAATACAAGTGTACACTGCAAGCACCCGCAGTAGCCACAACCTGATATGGTGGAAATTAAGAGGATAGACGAAGAATTCACTCTGACTGAGCACATTCAGGTTAACCCCCGGGAAGAGTGGCATCAACGGTCTGCTGAGTGGGATGCGGATGTAGGTCAACATGCCAGCAGTGCAGCCACATGGCAGGACTACGAGGAAGATGAGGAATACGATCCCTACTGGGAGGAGGAATAGGAGGAAGACTCCATCAGCAGTACGAGCATAGTACGGCCTAACACAGAAGTTATAAACTGACACCGTAGACGAACGAGCTGAGCAAACCATCGCTGTTTAGCTCGTTCAAGGCGCCTCAGCCACCAAGACCGTAACCGGCGGATGCAGCCGCTACAACGACAACAACAACATTGGAGGCAGCCACTACAATGACAACAACAACAACGGCGGCAGCAGCAAGCACTCAACAGCAACTAAGCGTATGCCCAGACATGAATACAAGATCGCAGAAGGCCTGCAGTTGGGCTCAGCTCTGACAGAGCTGCAGGAGATGTATACAAATGAGTGAAGTGACCGGTGACATCCAGAATCACGGTGAGTGAAACAATGGCGGGGATGAAACACCACTACTACAGTGGGCTGACCATGGGTGCCCCGAAACACATTAAAACCATACGGGACATGTCAAGACTCTACACGGAGGTGGCAGATGTGCCCACAGCAAGGCTCCAAATCCTGAATGATGAGATCCGTTTCACAGAGGGACAGAAAGAATGTGAAAGTGCCTTACTGATGGCGTCCAAAGGGCTGCTAGGCGCGCTCATAGCCATCGTCCTGACTATGGACCTGATTGTACAGCCCGGGGTAGCAGACCCCAAGCTTGACGCGCCAGCTGTGCATGTGCTCAACGGGAAACACTGTGCATCATGTAACGTTTTAGAAAAAGTTAACATTTGATAAATGGATATTGAAATGTGTAGATGGATTGACTATAGCACTCCTGTACAAAACAGAGACAAGACGGGATGGCCGAATGAGTGAGAGCGTCCGTCTCCTGTGATGGTAGATCATGGGGTTGTGGGTTCGAACCCATGTCAAGTCAAACCAATGACTTAAAAATTGATACTTGGCGCTTCCTAGCCTGGCACTCGGCATTATTAGGATAGGACAAGGACTGGTTGGCTCAGTGTCAGGATAATGTGACTGAGTGGGATAGCAGGTTATGGTGCTGGCGGCCTGGTCTTCCAGTGGGGCAGCACTATAAAGTCGCCATAGGTGCGCGCACTGTCACAAGTCGGTACCCATCCTGATATGACCTTAGATGTTGCTAGGACATAAAGCAACAAACAAATCGGATGAGTTAGAGCGTCCATCTCCCGTCTTGGTAGATTGTGGGGTCGTGGGTTCGAACCCATGTCAAGTCAAACCAATGACTTAAAATTGATACTTGTTGCTTCCTAGCACTAAAAAGTCGCCATGAGTGCACACTGTCGCAAGTCGGTACCCGTCCTGATATGACCTTAGATGTTGCTAGGACATAAAACAACAACAAACAAACCAGAGACCCTTATAGTCCTGGCCCTGCCATAGAGACATGCTGAAGAGGAGAATTTGAATGTTGGTTTGAGTAATAGACATATATAGCTTTAAAACTTAACTAAGTGGAATTTTGAAAAGCTGTGCTAAGCCTGGAAAGGGACATGTTTATTAATGGCCGCCAATAGCAATCGGGTGGAATTTTTAACGGTTATAATTCCAAAGTTATTTCACCTGGAGGAATGGATTTGGGGTCTTGCCTCACAAAATCAAGGCAAAGGAGTTTTTAAAGTTGCCCGAGGTCTAGGTCACCAGGAATCCAAGATGGCCATACCTAGCAACCGGTTAAGCATTTCAAACGGTCATAACTTAGTATTTTTCCTAGAGGGTATTTACCCACTAAAACTATGTTGCCCGAGTCACTGGAGGGGGTTTGAATATTGTCAGATATCTAGGTCACCTGGAATCCAAGATGACTGCCCATAGCAATCAACCAATATCCTCGACGGTCATATGTCATGGACCATTTGACCTAATTAGAGGGTGTCAAAAGCCCCGTTTGGTTGCAAATGAAAGCTGGAACTCTCCCCTTTACATCAATGTAAAATATAAATTGATGAGATAAAAAATAAAGGCGTAGTCCATGATTCAGCTATGTCTTATGGCAGTATAACATGTTGTAAAGTTTAACCCCTATCTTCATGGCCGTGTCCTGGGTCAACTTCGCAGATTCCTATTATGTTGCTGTAGACTCTGCCCTTGCATAGTCTATGCCGTTCATGGTCGTCGTAGTGAGTCCCCTCCACAAAGAACGAAGAACACCATAGTCTTCAGTGCTCAGAAAGGAACTGTCTGTTAATGGTCATGTACATAGTATATATTCAAACTCCCACCCACGCATCTACCCACAAAGCTCCGGGATGTGGCTGACACGACATGCCCACACACATCATTGTGTGGGAGGTCAGTCACACATTCTGGGTATCTCTGATGACACCAACCAACTTTCCTTAATGTATAGATACAACCTTTATCCGGCAGGCTACTCAGTGTTTCCCAGTATAGGATGTGTGTGCCTGTTGGGAGTTCCCCGTCATTCAATACCCATAAACCTGTCCACCACAACCCACACAAACATCCGATTCCCACCGCACCCACATCCTTCTGGAGGCTTTAGAACCCAGCTGATGGGTTACCCAGATCCTGGTCAGCAGGTTCACTCACACGATGGCCTCTCTATAGAGTTTATATATTTTAACATATACGGTATGGATTCTGTGCACATATTATTATAAATCGAATTAAAACTAAAGACATTACTGGGGCTGTCTTTACAATGTGTTGCTCAGATGAAATGTAACACATGTTTAGGACACCACACAGTCTGCTTAATAAAAATCTAAGCAGAATTAAATAATTTCATAGAAGCATATTAATCATGGCATAATATACAGAAATATGTAGTGCTTATATTGATAACAAAAAAAAGTAATTCCGAGCCATGCTTTATTCACTGAATAATTACTGTACAATATGTGTGTGGCATCCAGACACCACTGGTTACATCTGTGACGGAAATTTGTAATGTTATTTCTGAAGACATCAAATAACAATTTTTTTAATTCAAGTATGCATACATGTTAATAAATACTTTTTTTGATTTGGGAACTGTTTTGTTTGATATATCAATGCAATACAAGATGTTAGAAAGGATTCAACCATGTCCCATATGTCATGTTACAAATGGCTGACTGTAAAATGGTTTTTTTTGGTACAAAAACACTTCATAACTAAAAGGACCAAAGTTGCTCACAGTTTATTTTATTTCCTTTATTTCTTACATCAAATCTGAACATGAATATGAAATGTATAAGGAACAAAATAAGTAGGAAGTTTTTTGTTTTTTTTGGGGGGGGGTAAAAGTATTTATTCATCTGAATATGACATTTGCCATTGTCAGAGCACTGGTCTTCCAGCCATCTTACTATTGGAATTGACAGTCTAAATAATCTAAGTTTGATCAGTGCTGTATTAGTCACAGCACCGATCCTGTAGAATTAAGGGAGTGGCTCCTGCTGTATAATGTACAACATCAGTCACTGTAGTTCATGCAAAAATGGGGAGCAGCACCGAGTAGACTCTGTATACTCAGGGCAACTCAAACAATCATTGTGGGTTACATTTTGTCTGTCTTATAAAATTTTCAATGTGTTTAAATAGATTGATAATTGTGTAGGATGTTCGATGTGTTGATGGTTTGTTCATGATGGTTCATTGATGTTCTAAAATCCCATCCCATGCTGACCAGTTTTCAGGAGAGTGACCCATATACACACATATACACATACCCAAACATATAAGATGTGTCACACATTTGGTATCATACTGACTTTTCATGGATATCGTATATTCACCCTGGATATTTTATGTCAATGGATCCATGTCAGAAGTGGAGAACTGTTAGGATGATTTCTTCAGATTTACATGGTAATTTGAAGAATTTAGTTATTTGTTAGTCCGAAGATGTTGTGGGAATATTACACAGCTAAAATAGCATGAAAAAATGGCCCATATTAACTTATAAGGATTTACAGAAAATGGGATTTTTATAGGATTCCCCTTACACCTTGTTCATACATGGCATGATGGGTATGTTTCATTAGGTCAATGTAGTGCTTAAGTATGCTAGACTATTTCTGCGAGGTTCTGGTATTGAAGATGGGCTTAAGAAGTTATCATACACAGGTTAGGAAAAAACTTTGAAAAATACCAAAAAAAGCTAATATAGAAACTAACACCCAAAACCGCAAAAGGTTGGCACGAGAAAGATCAGGTAAATCTTCGATATGATTCATTCTAAGTTGAAACTAATGGTCCTACAGAGTACACATCCTGAGGTTATGCGATAAATTATGGGTGGCAAGTTTGTTGTTAGTGATTGTGATGGATGCTACAATGCTGTAGCACCAAACATGAAGTTAGATCAGTCTATCCAGAGGGCATCTAAGGGAATGGGGGAATTGTGGGCCAGACAAGAAACAGTAGGTGTGATTTAGTGGCAGTTAATTTTTCATGAGATTCTTTTTATCGCAAATAACTTGAGAGAGATGACAAATAATACTTCAATGGACCATACTGAATCTGCAGTCGTCTATCATGATCTCATAGGTCGAATGGTAGATTCCCATGTGAGCCTGAGAAATACCTGGAAAACTTTGCAGAGTTCAATGAATTTAGCGAGGATTGTTTATAGAAAGTAGAATTAATGTTTTTTATTAAAATTTGTATTCGACATCAGAAAAACCTTATCCAGTAAAAACACTTTAGAATTAACTTATTATTCATTATTGGTTGAGGGAGACAAAATGGGTAATGTAAGTACAACGTAGTTCTGTGCACTTCTTTCTACGCTGCTGGAGCGGGTGGTAAGAAGTGGAGGGGCGGAGTATGTTGTAAAATTTCCCGATAATTAGACATTGGTGGGTAGTGTGATCTGGTCTAAAAGAGATTACAAATGGTCTATAAAGATAAATGATGTAATGTGACCAACTGCATATGGTAGTGTGTGGTGTTGGTGATCCTTTACTTATGTTAGATAGACATTGTGTATTATATAGATAGTGTGAGAGGGGCACTACTCTTAGTGTGATAGAGCCTTAGCAGCTCTGCTCACATACCCCCTATCCCCCCCCCCCCCCCCCCCCCCAACTGTGTTTTACGGATCACTGCACACCCAGACACAACAGGGCACTGTAGCCATGAACAACCAAGGCATGGGAACAAGCATGCTTACTGTTCATTGGTAGATTTGAGAATGCTTACTGTTGATTGCAGGAGCAGGTCAGGTGACAGGCCATCTTGGATTCTACAACCACTATATACTAATAAACCTGAGGGTGCAAGCTCTCTGTCTTTCTGTGCACTTTATACTCTGCCTTTCTTCTACTTGCCTGTAGTGATTTCCTATTTAGCCTGCCTACACAACTACAGCTGCCAGCCGACGACTTTACACCTAGGTCATGTTTGGATTGGTGCTGGATGTAAAGGAACATGTTGATCTCTGATCTAGTAAATCTATTTAAAGATTTATGATTTACAATAAATGAGAAGTCGGTTTTAGAACAAACAGAGCGCTTAGAATTCCTGGGGTTTGATATAGATTCAAATACAATGGAAGTAGCACTGACTGAGGATAAAGTAATAAAATTCTGAGAAGCAGCTCTAGAAATAATTAAGTGTAAAACACCAATAATAAGACAAGTAAGGGGTGTAGTGGGCTTGATGGTAGCTTACTTACCAGCGGTGGAGGATGCAGGAGCACACTTCAAACAATTGGAAGGAGATAAGATTAAAGCCCTAAATAGAAGCAAGGGACATTTCGAAAACATAAGGCAGAATCTGTGGCTATCTAGGTACGCTAAAGTGAAAAACAATACAGACGGAGAGAAAGAGAGAAAGTAAAGCAAAAGTAAGAGTGTAAGAGAGAGTCCAAGCCCCTCTGGTATATCATGGATTATTGGTATAGGATCATGCCATTCACTCAACCAATAGGGAAGGAGCATTCCCAGTTCCTCCAATAGGGACTCAACATTTCTGGTTACCATGACCACCAGAGGATCTGCTTTGGTAGCCTATCTGATGACATCCTCATGAGGTGTCCAGTCCACCTGAGATTCTTTTTAACTAATAAAAGGACACTCTCACTTGAAATAAATGTCCATCTTGCCTGCACACCTTTGTATCTTTTTCTAATATTCCATGATGTTTAAACTGGTTCTGGATGTAACTGGTGTCCCCTGCTTGTCCCTAGCTTGTTATGTCAGGGAATATGTTATTCTGGGAATACCAGAGCTTCAGTCAGAAAACACTTGCTACTGTTGCATGTCTAAGCTTATTTTTTTAATACCATAACTATTAATACCCTTTTTCTACAAGGCTGTATGAAAATAATTGAAGTTGAAGTTCCCTATCTTTTTTGGTGTTCCCTTCAATTGTGTCACGTCCACAACGCAAAATTGGGAAGAATATAACTGGCTGGTATCTGTGCTGACCACTTTGTTGCCAGATGTAATGAAGACCTGCTTGCTATGTGACCAGGCAGTGAATGTAATCTCCTTGGAGAGGAAGGTACAGAGTTCCTGCTTGTTCTTAGGGTCACACAGAAAACCTGTTCAATTCCCTGCAGCTTGTTATGACCAGCCACCTTATGTCATATCTATTCTCCTTTCTTCTCTCTTGTTGATTTTGTTATGCTGCTCATGATATGAAGTATCCCAGAGCAAGTCAACTCTTTCAGAGGTCTCCAAGTATTTCATGTGAGGAACAAAGACACCACTGGCATATTTGTTGAATGTAGTAATGTTGTAGGAAGTGCATCACATCAGCTTTGAGGCCAATTCCACTGAACAAATTTGGCCAGTGCATACAGTGGTACATCCACAGCAATTACTTGGATTGCCAGAATGAACCAAGTTATTTAGTATTTGCACAAATAGTCACCTTATGATATTCTCAATAGCTTCAAAACATTCCTTGACCCAGAAGATTTTGCCACCAAGATTGACTTGCAAGCTGATATATTGGTACTTATAGATTTTACATGGTGGCTATCTTGGAAATCCAAGATTGCTGCCAGCTGCTATCTTGATGAAGTGGCTCCCATAATAAATTGAAAGTGATGGGGATGGACAGCATGCGGGAAATAATTTACAAATTGAAAGTGATGGGGATGGACAGCATGTGGGAAATAATTTTTGCTTTTATCTGCCATGTCCCCACCATCTTACTAAGCTGCCTGACTATTATTTCGAAAATGTAAAAATGTGTTAAAGTGACAATAATCTCATTCTTTACCTCAAGATAGTCATTCTTTGCCAATTTCAAACTACTATTGTGAATCAGATTTCCCACTCCTGTAATTGATTTATTCTACCGTCTCAAAGACTATAAGAACCGGTGGCAACCATCTTGAAAATGGCCGCCATTTTTGTCACGTCAAATCTGAGATGGTCTATAGCCAAAAATTATCATTCAGGTATAATCTAGCTGGGTGCCAAATTGTATGCGGGTATCATCAAACTCATAATTCTTCCAAATATTACACACATCTGCTGTACAGTGTACTAGGAGGGGTCTTTCAAGTTCTAGTCACAGGTTTCACTCACCCAACTTAGGTATGTGCGTAAACGGCGACTCGCGGCGGATAATTTCTTACAACAAAACTGATCCGGCCAATCGCACCGTTTTTTGGTATGGGTCTAGAAAAACGGCTCTATAATTGGTTTGCCTTGGTCAATCTTCATGATTTTTGTATATTATGTAGTATAGGAATCCCTTTACAGCTTAGATTAACAATATTTCAATTTGGTTAAGTTTTGCTATTCCAATAATAACTTCAAAAGTTTCACTCATTTTCAACCTGAAAATTCACGCTTTTTTAGCAATGTCAAAGTTTAGAAAAGTTAATTGGACAGTGCACCCATTATTAATCTTATATATTCTTGAGTTTGGGGAAATTGTGACTAGCCACTCAGAATCGGCGCGAGGCGGGATGCAACAGGTATCATTTGTGTTTATCTGCCTCGCGCGACTCGGGAGAGAGCGGCAGGGCGAGGGGCGGGGGAGGTGAGAAAGCGGCGGGGCAGGGCGCGAGGGCGAGGGAGAAAGCTGAGAGAAAGCTGACAGTGAATGTCTCCATAGAATTTTGAAATCGTTTTTTTACAAATCGACCTACTGCAGCCAACCACAACCTACATCGAAACATTATTTAAAAGAAAACACGCCATAGAATCGTTTGATGCAACTTTAAATAAGGTTTCATGTAGTTTTAAGGATAACAACCTTAACTTTCAACTTAATCTGTCTGCCGAATCCAGAAGAAATGTTTTGTTTCAGGTCACTTTACTTTTGTGTCAGGTCACTTAATTTTGTTTCAAATATCACTTTATTGAATTATATCAATAGAAAATGTCTAGCTTCAGTCCAAATTTCATCGAGATATCTCAATTATTAAAGAAATTACATGCATTTTCCCATAAAAGTCACCAATTTCGGTCACAGAAATCTAGTGCTTATACCTTAATTTTATGTAAGAAAATAATGACCAACCCAACCCAACTATAATCTAAATCTGTAACGTTTTGTTGTGTCGTGTTGTATCGACAAGAGCTAACAAATAATACAGTAAATGGGCTGTACGGCTCCGTTGACGTAAATCCTGTGCACATTGCTGGCTGCCAGTGCCGATGACTTGCCTGCTCGTGACCTTTCCTTGGCGGTGCCTTCTGCCGTGGTGCCGTAGTGCCTGTGTGTAAACCTGCTCCCATTTCTCGTCCGCAGCGAGCATGTGGCCGAAGATCAGCAAACCGCTGAAGGTGGTGCAGACCCGCCAGAACAAGCTCAGCAACAGGTCAGTACCGCAGTCACCGCCACTGAGGGCAACCTTTATTCATGTGAATGTCATTTCTCAGCGCCGTAGCACTGCTTTTCTGACCGTAAGTGGTAATGTTATTGACACATTTAAAACCGTTTATAATGGGTAATTATAATACACATGCTACTTTAAGTAAATCTTGTTATCTTTTACTAACACGATATACATTGCATTATTTAAAAGCATAACTATTCAGCAACGTTGACAAAGTTTCGTCATAATTCAATATTTTATCATGTACGCTTATTTTTATGTAATAATAATAATAAATCAAAAAAATCTAGCAAGTGAAAAGAGATGGGTCTCAGTATTTACAATTCGCAGCTCATCAATTGAACTTATTGGCTTAGAAATAGTGCATGACGACTATGGCACGACACCGGATGACGAGTGTTTTAAAAAATATTTATCATCCTCGTGCAGGAGTGCAATTTAGTTTGGGGTTAAGGAAATTATTTTATTTGTTGAATAAACCATATTAACTTGCACTATTTCGTCCTTGTTCCTTCACTTACACCCAATCAACCTTGTGGATGCCGATTGTAGCCAATCTGGGTTTTAATTATTATTCAGATTCTACCCTTATGATGAAATCGAGACGGAGGCCATTATGGCGTTGGATGATGACATCATCATGCTCACACCTGATGAGATCGAGTTTGGCTACGAGGTGAGTCCTTGACCATGCGTGTCAGTACAAGGTAGCTGGATACTTGGTCATATTTGCGAGGCTAACTTGGCTAATTTGCAACCATTTCTGGTTTCTTCGGTCATGCACCGATACACTTTCTCTTCACTTCGCCTCTGCGCCTCTACCCCTCTACCCGTTCACGTCGTTTCCCACTACCATGCACTACCCTTTGGACCTACCCGCACTACCGAAACTGGAGGGGCTGCGCACCCCTGTAACAGCAACAGCACGGGCGTTAGCCGTATCGCTCAGCTCGCCTGTCCTGTTACCCCTCTGTCATTCCGGACTCACCAACTCCAGCTCCTCGGATGCACACCCTCCTCCGTCACACATGGCTTCCACCTCCTCGCACACCCGAGTCTGACCAAGAGGTAATCCGTAGACTGAGACCTGAGAGCCCTCACACACCAAGTCTGACCAAGAGGTAATCCGGAGGCTGAGACCTGAGAGCCCTCGCACACCGAGTCTGACCAAGAGGTAATCCATAGGCTGAGACGTGAGAGCAGGAACCAACACGCAGCTTTCACCGCAAGGTAGACCCCTGTTGGTAGACCATGGGGTCATGGGTTCGAACCCGGGTTGAGTCAAACCAATGACTTAAAAATTGATACTTGTTGCTTCCTAGCCAGGGGGCTTGGCATTTCTAGTATAGAGCAGGGAGCAGTGGAATGAGGAAGACCAATTGTCCGCGATTGAAATTTCCCCTGCTTAAACAACTAATGTACTGCACAAAAATATAAAAAATACTTAGTGCCCTTGAACATAGGGCTATGAGTTTGACACGGAGCTCCAGCCCTCACCAAACTCCTCCCCCCTTCCCCTCCCCCTCCCCCTCCCTCTCCCCCTCCCCCTCCCCCCTCCCCCTCCCCCTCCCCCTCCCCCTCCCCCTCCCCCCCACACCTGTCTCCGGCGGTCCCCCGCACATGCCCCTCCGACCCCGGTCGCCAGACCTGTCTCGCCACCTCCACACACCCGTCCTCCCCCCGTTACCCGCCGCCACCCAACTAATGTACCAAAAAAAAAAAAAAAAAAGATTTACCGCCCTTGAATGTAGGGCTATGACACCGAGCTTCAGCCGTCACCAAACTCCTTCCCCTCCCGCACACCTGTCCCCGGCGGTCCCCTGCACCCTGACCCTCCGACCCCGTTCGCCAGACCTGTCTCGCCACCCCAACACACCCGTCCTCCCCCCGTTAGCCAACCCCACTGCCAAGACCAGTCCGTGTAGCTCACCCACATGTGGACTTATTCGTGGAAGCCAGCCTGCCCTACAGAAACCGGAAGGTATCCAACTGTTCCTTCATAACTACATTTCCCTAGGGGATAACTTTAGTTGAAGCAACATGGGCAGAGTACTTTACAGCTCTCCGCCAGCTCACCACCCAGCCTGCCTTCCCGGCCCCTCTTCTCAAACATGAAGAACTTTCTCGTATGGCCATAACGTGGGAGCGCCCACATGTCGGAGGTAGTCTGATCGCATATTTCAAATGGTCGCAGACAATCGCCTCAGACATGATTGGTTGGATGAGGCAGCCATTAAAGATGTACAACGTGAGTTTGCTCTGATGCTGTATGTGCCTCACAGTACCTTACGTCCCTCATAACGACTCCAGACCCGCGGCGGCCGCTTCAGCCCCCACCCCAGATATATTAACCGTCAGCCCATCAACCGATGAGATAACTACAGCCGTGAGTCAGGTGGCAAAGCCTGTTTTAAGTGGAACTGGGGAAAAGACTAGTTTCTCCGCCACGCATGGAACACTTTCCGAGCGTTATGTGCACATCTGCGCCTGGTGTTCATACAGGTTCAGGCAGGCTCTTCCTCACAAGGAGCAAGACTGTCTAAAGAAGAGGAAGTTCCTCGACAAGAAGTCCTCCACAGACCCAGTCCTCTCTCCGTTAGCAGTAACTGATGACCAACGCTCATTGTTCACCTCCTCAGTACACCAGCACCTAACCTCTGGGGCTCGCCTACCGGCTCTGGTCAGTTGACCTGGAACGAGCCTATAGGCAGTTACCCATATGCCCTTTCTTAGCACCACTTTTCGGTATCACTCTCAATTCTTACTTCATCTTCCGAACACTGGAAAGTTTCTTACCGGAATTAGGAAGATTTGGTCAAAATAATTGATACAATTATTACAAACTGGCGGTTTCACTTCATTGGTGAAAGTTTCTCTGTGAACTTATATGATTATAATGATGTCGTTACAGATCATACTGACTGCGAGTGTGCATGCCCTGACCACACACTCGGCTGAACACGAAAGCCAATCAAACCGTGGTGAGTAAGTGGTGTGGTCGCAATATTAACGCACAAGTTGGGTGGTGTGAAGATAATTGATGGCACGTATGATTGATGTCTACGGATGAACCCACACCCCATTGTCAAGCACTTGGGGGTTAAGTGAGAATGACTGATATGCTGGAAGCGTGTACGAAGGCAAAAAGAAAGAAAATGGCCACGGGCGAGGTGAAGACAAAATGGCGCAGGAAAGTGACGGAAGTAGGTCAGACAAGCCAAACCCACGTGGCACCGTGTGGGTCTCAAGCTTCGGAGATGGATGAAATAAAAAAGATGTACCAAGAAATGATAGCGATGAGGGAAGAATCTAAGAATGCTGAAGGGACACACTTTAAAGAATAAGCGAAATTATGGAAATTAGGGAGAGATAGCAAAGTTTTCGGCGAGGAGATGTATGTAGGTCATCGTGGCGGCGCATGTCAGGACATTTGGGATTACAATGATGAGGAAGACATTAATCAGGAGGAGGATTTGTATGTGTATGGTGATGTTGATGAGGACAGTGATTTTGAGTAGATAACCTCTTTGAGTATGGTGAACCAAATAGCAGCTTTGAAGGTGAAATTCGAGAAGAATTGATCGATTCAGCATGCAAATCAGGCCAAGGCACCTAATCAGGTCACTGCATCACTGTTCAGTGACTTCAAGGTGCCAGCCAAACCAAAACAGTTGGACACAACGACAGTTGCTAAGGAAAAGCCAAGCGATGGGTCAACAAGCAGTACCACAACTCCAAAAGTGAAAAGAAGGGAGTGCAAATTGGACACAGGACTCCATGAGAGAGCAATATTTACTAAGGCTGAGGAGTAATACAAGAATGTTAGGAAGCCGGTTGCCGCTCATATTACCATAAAAGAGAGTATGGCTGGCATTATCCACCACTATTACAAGGGGGGTGATGGAGTCTCCAAAACCTTAAAGACCTGCAAGGTAATCTCAAGTCAATATCCAGGCTTGGCAGATGTCCCAGGAGCCAGAGTTCAGGCCATGAACGAGATGATCATGCTCTTCATATGCTCAATGCGATAGGACCAGACGGGATGGCCGAATGAGTCACCTGATCAAATTTGCATCGACAGAAAGCAAAGTGTGAACATGGTCATGGATTCCCGTCTAGTGAAGGAACTCATTAAGCAGAAGAGAGACATATCTACTAGATTTACCAGAGCCAACAGAGTATCTGTTGGGTGACAATCTGGGCGAACGCAACAAACAATTGATGAAGTCGGTCCGAGCATCTGACAAGTGAGCCACCCTGTCCAGGTGGGTGACTCGTAGACTTTGAAGCCTGGTAAGAAACACTTGTGACCAGACGGGATGATCGAATGAGTTAGAGCGTCCGTCTCCCGGGCTGGTAGATCGTGGGGTCGAACCATGGTCGAGTCAAACCAATGACATAAAAATTGATACTTGTTGCTTCCGAGCCAGGCGCTCGGCATTATTAGGACAAGGCAAGGACTGGGTCACTCAGTGTCAGGATAATGTGACTGAGTCGGATATCAGGTCATGCTGCCGGTGGCCTGGTTTCCCAGTGGGACAACACTATAAAGTCACCATGAGTGCGCACTGTCACAAGTCAGTACCTGTCCTGATATGATCTTAGATGTTGCTAGGATGTAAAACAGCAACAAACAAACAGAAACACTTATTAAATGATCAAATGTTTATTGCAGGCAATATTGTTAACTATATACATAACTGGAAATATCTGACGTTGGATAGTTGGATACTAAATTGTGTAAAATGAATTGCAATAAAATTTAGAAAGGCTTCAGTACAGGAGCGGGAACCATTGCCCTTTAGGATGGATAAACAAGGAAAGGAATTTGTGGCAAATGAGGTAAAGTTACTGATTGAAAAGAAAGTGTTAAAAAAAAGTGAATGAGGACCCTGAACAATGGGCGTCGAATATATTTCTTAGGCCTAAGCCTAATGGTGATTTTAGAATGATCTTAGATCTAACAGAACTAAACAAATATATAGAATATAAACACTTCAAAATATTTAATTTAAAGAGAGCACTAGATTTACTAGAACCAGGCATATGGATGGCAAGCGCTGATCTCACAGATGCATATTCCTCAGGTTCCGGCTGGGGAATAAATTACTCAAGTACCAGGTGTTACCTAATGGGTTATCACCGGAAACCAGTATCTTCACTAAATTATTAAAACCCTTTTATGCTGAATGGGGGGAGAAAGCACATGTGGGGTTCCCTTATCTAAACGACAGTTTTGTCATAGGTAAAACTAAAGAAAAATGTCAGGAGGCTATTGGGGAGCTTACTAAAACATTCACCAGTTTGGGATTCAAAGTGAATAGAGATAAATTGGTTTTGACACCTGTGCAATGCCTAACATTCTTAGGCTTTGATATTGACTCTGTAAATATGTGTGTATCGCTAACGGAAGAGAAAAAATGCAAGATTTGATAGGTAATAAATGAGGTATTGGGCACGCCCCAGAAAAATCTGACCATGCGCCAAGTAGCGGGACTAATAGGTTTGATGGTATCATATGCACCAGCTGTGGAATATGCTGGGATCCATTTTAAGATGTTAGAAAGAGATCAAATTAAGGCATTGAAAAGAAGCAGAGGACATTTTGAAAGTAAAATGTGGAAACAAAATTTCAATGTTTAATCAGAAGGGCAGAACCAGACATTGAACTGTTTACGGACGCTTCACAGCAAGGGTTGGGAGCGCACACGGATGAGCAGACAGGGGGGTGGGGGGATGATGTCACCCAAATGAGTTGACACACATTAATGCATTGGAACTTAGAGCAATAGCTTTTTGCCTAAAAAGCCTATGTAGAGGAAGAAGCCTACACATTAGAGTTAGGACAGACAGCACCACAGCGCTGGAATATGTTAAAAACATGGGGGGGAACAAATTCAGAAGACTGTCTGAGGGAGGCACTGATAAGTTGGGAATGAGACCAAGAAAATGGGAATTGGTTAACAATTACTCATATGCTGGGAGTAGATAATGTGCTGGCACACCTTAGATCAAGAAATTTTAAAGACCATATCGAATGGGAATTAAACTCACAACTTTTCGGAGCTATCTGTGACCAGTGGGGAACACCAAACGTGGATATGTTTGCATCATGCTTAAATAGTAAAATAGAAAAATATGTGAGCTGGGAACCAGAGCCAGATAATTGGAGAACCGATGCTTTCTTCATGAGCTGGTCAAATATGTACATTTACTGAAGGAGGATCCAAAGGGACAGGGAAAGTGCGATAGTTGTGGCTCCTCGCTGGCCCGCACAACCGTGGCACCCGTTGCTACAAGGAGAAGCCAGGGACAGAATCAAGTTTCAAAAAGGGGAGCAGAACCTCTGTGGAGTCGGCAACTAGAAAAACGACCCAGAGTTGCTAGGTCACCTATTGCTCCCCTCACACCCAAGACTAGACTGGATTATATAATGTGACGCAACCCAATGCTGCTGGTGCTTACTCCCCAACTTCGTTCTTCGCAGCACAGTTCCCACCCGATCTCCTGGCCCATAATTTCACTATGGCTCGAGGCCCTTAATTTAGTTCAAGCAGTTGTCTCCCCATACCCCTTCAAATACATCATCAAAATTAACATAAACAACCTCGTCTCTCAGCAGGTACTTTCTTCCAGTAAAGGCAGGGATCCAGTACTCTGTGCCTGTGCAGGACAACTGTGGCTTATTTCAGCCCGAAATTATTGTGAACTAGAAGTTTCCCAATAGCCGGGCATAGATCTTGTACTATGAGATGCCCTCAGCCCATCTTTACCTCCACAGTACTTAATCAGAAAGCCTCTTCTCTGTGTAAAGGCATCAATCTTAGAAGTACAGATTCTAATTTCTTCACTCGATATCCTTGACTTCAGTCTGTAATTCACTCTAGCTTGGATGATACTACAGTTTTTGTCTCTATCTTCCAGGCTACTCACTAAAACACCACGCCCGCCTGTCAGTCTACAAAGGTGCCCTAGCAGAATCTATGTGGTTCAATCGGTAGAGCATGGGCCTCACATGCGGGAGACCGGGAGTTCAGTTCCCGGTCGAGTCAAACCAACGACTTATCAAATTGATAGTTGTCGCTTCCTAGCCTGGCTCTCAGCATTAATAGGATATGGCAAGGACTGGTTAGCTCAGTGTCAGAATAATGTGACTGAGTGGAATATCGGGTGATGGTGCTGGTGGCCTGATTTCCCACTGGGGCAGCACTATAAAGTAGGCATGAGTGCGCACTGTCACAAGTCAGTACCCATCCTGATATGTTGCCAGGACATAACACTCCAACAACTAACCTACTCCATCAAAGTCACATGGTAGCTTCCCACCGTAGTAGCCCATACCTCCTTAAGTTTGCAGACATCACCCTCTCTCATGCTGCCCATGTCCGAGTAGGTTCTACTAAGACCTTTCCCGGTAATCTCCACCTTCTCCACATCCCAGGTTCCCCTTACTGCCCTGTCAGGGCTTGGCGTAATTACACCGCCTCGGTCTCCTGCCCTCTCCTTCCGCTCTGCTTCCCTCTGACACAGAACACAGAGTCAAGGCCCTCACCAGAACTCTGAGGGTTGCTGTTACCAGAGCCCTCGCTCAGGACTTCCCATTCATGCTCCATAGCCTCCGGAGAGGCACTGCCTAAGCCTGCCAGGACTCTGGACATCTCTATCCCAGCACTCCGTGAGGCTGGGAGCTGGAAGAGCAAGGCATTCTAGTCATAGATCTCTGCTCTCGAAGTGAAGGACACCCCACAGCGCTGGGTAATTTGCCACCGAGGCTGTGCTTTTTCTGGTTTCTTCGGTCATGTGCCGATGCACTTTCTCTTCACTTCGCCTCTGCGGATCGACCTGTTCACATCATTTCCCAGCCACCCACCTACTTATCTGGGGGTGAGCGCTGATTTCCTACCTGCCAGTCATCTCTGCCTCGTCTACGTGCCTGAAATGACCAACCTCCTCACCTGATGCCTGACTCCACCAGCGCCCCTGTTGGCATGCTAGATGAACTCTCGGGTCCTGGTCACTTGCCCGATACACGACTGCTCATCCTCCTGTAGTTACCGATTATTTTTATTAATAAATTCTTTAATTCATTTCATCTTCGTCTTGTTCTGTATGAATGCAGCCAATTGGCATGTGCTGATTTCCCTGCATTTTCATGGGTTCATGATCAACTGGCTACATCATCATCATCATGCTGTCGGTCGTGATGCGACAAAGACTGCTTTCATTACTTGACTGCCGCTCTCCATTTAGCTCTCTGCTGTGAGAGTTGCGTCCAAGAGTCGGTCTTAATATCTCTCAGCTTCAGGTTTCTCTTGATGGTATCCTTGAACCGGAGACGAGGGTGCCCTCTCTTTCTGTAGCCAGAAGACAGTTGAGAATAGAGGATCTGCTTTGGTAGCCTGTCTGATGATATCCTCATGAGGTGTCCAGTCCACCGGAGATTCTTTTTGATCAGAAGATCTTCCATAGAGGGCAGCCCCGTTCGTTCGAGTATTTCCTTATTTGTCACTTTGTCCTTCCATGTTAGCCTCATGATTGAATGCAGATGTCGCATCATGAAGGCATGCAGCTTTTTCACCTGTCGTCTGTACACTGTCCAGGCCTCGGCTCCGTATAGTAGGGTGGATAGCACGATTGCACGGTAGATCTTACCTTTGACCCGAATGGACACATGGTGGTTGTTCCAGAGTCTCTGGCATAGTCGGCCGAAAGATGTGCTAGCCTTGGCCATCCTCCTCTGTATTTCAGCATCAATGGGTCCATCACTTGATATAGTGCTTCCGAGATAGGTGAATTCCGGAACAGAGTTCAGCTTGTTTCCGTCAACCATGATCTCCTCCTCTCGGGTTCTTGTAGAGTTGGGTTGCTACAGCACCTCCGTCTTCTTGATGTTAATCTTCAGGCCAAACTTCTTTGATGCATCGATCGGAGAAAGCGTCCACTATTTTCTGGATCTCTTCAGCAGAGTGGGCAACCAGTGCACTGTCATCTGCGAATAGTAGCTCTCTCACCAGTATCTGAGTAGTCTTGGTCTTCGCTCTGAAGTGTGCGACATTGAATAGGTCAGTGCTCTGTCTGGACTGTATATAGATGCCATCCCCCATGTCTCGGAAAGCCTCGTCGAGCATTGCTGATAGGAAGATGGAGAAGAGTGTGCGGGCCAGTACACAACCTTGCTTGACCCCATTGGTAACCCCAAATGATTCCGAGACTTCCCCTCCAGCACTAATGTTCGCCATCATTCCTGTATGTAGAGCCTCGATCATAGTTGTGAACTTCTCTGCGCATCCGTACTTCCTCAGTAGCTGACATAGCCCAGTCCTCCCGACTGTATCAAATGCCTTAGTGAAATCGACAAATACCATGTACAGTGGTCGGTCCTGCTCAATGCACTTTTCTTGTAGCTGTCGGAGACAAAATATCATATCCACGGCGCTCCGGTTACCTCTGAAGCCACACTGTGACTCCGGAACTACATCAGGTGTTATGTGAATAGATAGTCTGTTGAGTAGGATCCTGGCGAAGATCTTGCCTGCTATGGAAAGAAGAGAGATTCCTCTATAGTTCCCACAGTCTGTTCGATCACCTTTCTTGTAGATGGTTACAATGCTGGCATCCTTCCATGCTTGGGGTACAGAACCCTCCTCCCAGGCATTGGTGATTAGTTGGTGCAGTCTGTTGAGCAGATTGTCTCCTCCGTGCTTCCATACTTCAGGAATTCCATCACCCCCAGGTGCTTTGCCATCTTTCAGGCTGGTGATTGCTCTAGCCATCTTATCCATGGTTGGAATCTCATCGAGGCATGTTTTGGTAATGCGCTGCTGGATGTTGTCCAGAGCTTCGTGATCTATGTCACCAGGGACGTTGAGTAGCTTCTGGAAGTGTTCACTCCATCTTTCCACAACTCTCTTGCTGTCAGAAAAGGTCTCCATTCCATCTGTTGATTTCAGGTGAACAGGTCCCTTCTTCACGGGTCCCCACACTTCCTTCAGTCCGCTGTAGAAGCCTTTCATGTTGTTTCTGTCTGCAGCTCTCTGCAGCTCCTCTGCCTTCATTTCCCACCAGTCTGACTTCAATGCAGCCATCTTTGTATGCTGCAGTGGTGGATCTCGTGTTCCTGGTCTGCAACGCTCTCGCTGTGACTGATGGTACTTAATTTTGCTGTGTTGAGCTTTGTCGGTTTATTTGTCCCTTGCCTGTTGTGCTTTTGTCGTATTCTGAATGCCACTTTTGACCTTAGCATCTGTTGATCGGTCCAGCAGTTAGCTCCACGCATGGCTCGAGTACTGTGGATGTCCATCAAATAAAGCCAAACGGGTACGCAGATTGCCGTGCGGAATGTCAGGAGTTAGAATCCCAGTTGAGTCAAACCAATTCCTTACTAAATTGATACTTGTCACTACCTAGCCTGACACTCTGCATTATTAGGATAGGGCAAGGACTGGGTAGCTTAGTGTCAGGATAATGTGACTGAGTAGGAAATTGGGTCATGGTGCTGGCGGCCTGATCTCCCAGTCAGGCAGCACTGTAAAGTTGCCATGAGTGCACAGTCACAAGTCGGTACCTGTCCTGATATGACTTTAGATGTTACTAGGATGTAAAACCCAAACAAATAAACAAACAATCAAATCAAGCCACACCCCATGTCATCATCGTAAATACTCGCTCTACCATAGTCTACACATCGTTTCATTCATCAACTCGTCATGTGTGGATCCCCATGTTCTGCTAAGTGTCGCTTCAAAGGAATGTAGAAATACCATTCTAGCCCAACTTGCATTATCGCTCAAGCATCAACATTATTGATCAGACAGGATGGCTGAATGAGTTGGAGTGACTTCTTTCTGCATGGCAGGTCATGGGTTCAAAACCCCAGCCGAGTCAAATCAATGACTTAGAAATTTATACTTATCGCACATTTATACTTATCGTATACCCAGTACATAGCGTAACTAGAATAGGCAAGGAGCAGTAGAATGTTTGTTTGTTTGTTGGTGTTGTTATACGTCCTAGCTACATCTAAGGTTATATCAGGACGGGAGCAGTAGAATGAGGAAGAGCAATTGTTTGCAGTTAAAATTTAAATTCTTACTTCATCTTCCGAATACCGAAAGTTAAATATCAGGGGAGAGGTCAAGCCGGTGCAGACCGGATCTGGCTTCAGTTAGCAACTCGGCAGTGGAGGAGCAACAGCGAGTTGGAGGAGGAAAACAAACTTAGGTAAGTTTAAGTCAAATTAAGTGATATTGATCCAAAATATAATATGCACAGTAGTGAAGTGACTACTCTGTTGTGCGTGTGAAACATAATACATAAAATGTATGTTATGTGTGATTGAGACACTGTCTTATCTCTGCTCACGCTGTCATTACAGAACGTCGCCATGAATATGGCCTATGCTTCCGACACTGGGTAAAGAAACCACCAATCAATCAATCAATCGTTACAGAACGACGTACAAACAAGACTGCGATAACACATGCTCCTGACACTTCTATCGGCCGGATCGAACACGCATGGCGCCAGTGAATCGGAGTGTGAATTGGCAGAGCCCACGAGAGTGTCAAAAGCCAAGCTGCGAAAGAAAATGGCGGATACTAAGCCGAAAACCAGAGCGAAGGCACCCGACACAGTGCAAGTGCCCACGGCAGCAGCAACCTCTACGCCACAACCAGAGGTGGCGGAAATTAAGAGGATGTATGAAGAACTCACCCTATTAAGACAGGAGGCGAGAGAGTACAGACTGGAGATGGAGCAAATTTGTGACAGCGCCCGAGAAGAGTGGCAGCAGCAGTCCGCTGAGTGGACCAAGTGAGACACAAAAGTAGATCAACATGGCGGCGGTGTGGCCACATGGCAAGACTACGAAGATGAGGAGGAATACGATCCCTACTGGGAGGAGGAAGACACGGAGGAAGGCTCCCTCAGTACCCCTGAACAAGTGTTGGCATTAAAATATGGTTTAACACGCATTAGTGAGAAACAAAAACCGGTGACGAGCGAGACGATCAAACCGTCACCATTTAGCTCATTCAAAGCACCTCCGCCGCCAAAACCACAGCTGGCGGAGGCAGCCGTTACAACAACACCGGTGGCAGCAGCAACCATGTCAACGGCTACCGACTGGTGTGCTCAGTGTCAGGATAATGTGACTGAGTGGGATATCAGGTCATGGTGCTGGCGGCCTGGTTTCCCAGTGGGACAGCACTATAAAGTCACCATGAGTTCGCACTGTCACAAGTCGGTATCCGTCCTGATATGACCTTAGATGTTGCTAGGATGTAAAATAACAACAAACAAACATCAACGGCTACAAAGCCTCAGCCCAGACGGGAGTACAAGATGGCAGATGGGCTGCAGGTGGGCTCAGCGCTAACAAAACTGCAAGAGATTTACAAAAAAGTTAAGCGTCCGGTGACTTCTAGAATCACAGTAAGCGAGACAATGGCGGGGGATGATACACCACTACTATGGGGGCCAACTATGGGGGGCCAACCATGGGTGGCCCAAAACATCTCAAGACCATACGAGATGTGGCATGGCTCTACACAGGGCTGGCAGATGTGCCCGCAGCTAGGATCCAAATCCTGAACGACAAAATTTGTTTCGCAAAAGGACGGAAAGAAGGCGAAAGTGCCTTACTGATGGGGTCCAAAGGGCTGCTAGGAGCCCGCACAGCAATCTTTCCGACTATGGACCTAATCATACAGCAGGGTGCGGCAGACCCCGAGCTAGACGAGCAAGCAGTAAATATGCTCAATGCTATTAAGTTACTGGTAGCAACACTGTCAAGCCAGAGCAGACCGTATTGCTAGTGTGGGTAAAGTAGTACACACACACTTGGGTAAGGATTTGTTTTGTTGTTTTATATCCTAGCAACATCTAAGGTCATATCAGGACCGGTATCGACTTGTGACAGTGTGCACTCATGGTGACTTTATAGTGCTGCCCCACTGGGAGATCAGGCTGCCAGCACCATGACCTGATATCCCACTCAGTCACAATATCCTGACATTGAGCCAACCAGTCCTTGCCCTATCCTAATAATGCCAAGCGCCTGGCTAGGAAGCAACAAGCATACATTTTTAACTCATCGGTTTGACTCGACCAGGGTTCGAGCCCACCTTGGGTAAGGAACTCGTACATGTGAAGCGGGACGTCAATGGCGAGACTAGGTGAGAACCTAGGGGAGCGAAATAAGCAGCTACTTAAGTCGGTCAAAGCGTCCGACAACTGCATGAACAAGAACCGAGCATACCACAACAAATGTAGAAACAGCTACGATCACCAGGGCAAGACTACGCCTTACAACAAGTTCCGGGGAATGGGCATTCAAGAGGCAAAGGCGTGAGAGGCGTGTCTAACTGGGGTGCGAGATCAGCTGCACCTGAAAATAAGTATGGGCACAGTACGACACAGTATGGCAATGTGCCATCCACCCCAAGAGGTAGGCAAGGAAACCCCCGGACGGTGTTTTCCGAAGTGAGGCGCCCAATCCAGGTGTGTGCCTCAACAGACTAATTAAACACTGGTAAGCATGAAATCCCACTGTCCAAAGAAATTAAAACAAAAGATGGGAACATTGTGCATCGTTTAACGTTTTGGAAACAGTTAACGTCTGATAAATGGATTTCGAAATGTGTAGAGGGTTTGACTATACCATTCACTAGCACCCCTGTACAAAACAGAGAACCTCACCCATTCAGAATGGATAAGGAAGAGAACTTTTGTAACAAACGAGGTAAAAATATTAACACACAAGGGAGTGTTAAGAGAGGTGGATCCAGTACAGGACCAATGGATCTCTAACATTTTTCTAAGGCTGGAACCTAAAGGAAAATTCAGAACGATCTTAAACCTCACTGAACTAAATAAAATCATCCAGTACGAACACTTTAAAATGTTCAACTTAAAAACAGCATTATATCTGATTGAAAGGGGAGCATGGAAATATTTGCGCTTTCGGCTGGGAGAAACTCTACTCGAGTATCAAGTCCTACCCAATGGTCTAGCACCAGGTCCTACGATTTTCACAAAATTGCTAAAACCAATTTATGCTGACATGGGTGAGAGGGGTCAGATATGCTTCCCCTATTTCAATGACAGCTTTGTGCTGGCGAACACACCAGACGAATGCCGAACGGCAATCTCAGATCTAGTAAACCTATTTAAAAAGTTAGGATTTACAATAAATGAGAAGTCGGTCTTAGAACCAACACGTCTAAAATTCCTGGGGTTCGATATAGACTCAACTACAATGGAAGTTGAACTGACGGTAGATAAATTAACAAAATTCCGAGAAGCAGCCCTAGAGATAATTGACGGTAAAAAACCTGTAATAAGACAAGTAGCGGGAGTAGTGGGGCTGATGGTAGCCTACTGACCAGCGGTAGAGTTTGCAGGGGCACACTTCAAACAGTTGGAAAGGGATAAGATTAAGGCCCTAAAAAGAAGTAAGGGAAACTTTGACGACATAATGTGGATCTCAAACCAGGGTCTAGCAGATATAAACTGGTGGTTAGAACAGTTAGAAACACCAAGGCAGATCAGGAAGGAACTGCCAGAGATTGAGTTGTACACAGACGCCTCACTAGAGGGATGGGGGGTGCATACACAAACAACACAAACAGGGGGCCGTTGGCACCCAGAAGAACTAGCGCACATAAATGTACTACAACTAAAAGCCATAGATTTCTGCCTACAAATCCTATGTAAGGTAGAAAACACACACATATGAATACGTATGGATAACACAACAGCATTAGCATATGTTAAGAACATGGGTGGTACAAGGTCAGAGGACTGCTTGAGAGAGTCAAGGCTGGGGAACCTCTCTGGGAAGAAGATTCCATTGTGTTCAAAATGATAACATTGCTAAAACACAACCAGCTGGGCCAACCGTTGGACTCGATGAGGTTCTACACATTCAAAGACGAACGTACACTGTGTGGTCAGGATGATCAAAAGGTACCTGGTAAGAACTGAAAAGATAAGGAGCCACATCGACCGATCTCATGAACAATGCTCGCGAGATGGATGCTGAGTGTCCTGAACTTAGCAGGAATAGACACGGCCCGGTATAAGGGCCACATCACGAGAGGGGCATCCGCTTCCTCGGCTCAGGTGATCGGAGCAAATCTCAATGCCATCATGCGCAACACGTCCTAGAGAGACAGCAAAAGCTTTGCGCATTTCTACCATGAATCGATCGAGGATCTGTGAGAAACACAAAGACTAATCCTGACCAAACGAAAGGCCAGGAAATAAAGGAGTGAAACAGGTCACAAAATAACATAGTCATGGTAGACAAAGTAGTACTGGCAAAATGAACACTGTAGACAAGGTGGTGGGTTGATACCATTGTTTTTATAAAGGATTGTCGATAAACTATGTACAGTGAAGCAAAGCCACATGGCGGATTTAAGTACACAAAATAATGAAAAGTGTTATAACGGTATATCGAAAAGTTATAAGTGTACAATGTTACAAAGTGTAAAATGTATGCACCCACAATGATCAGTGAAATGTCAGAACAAAGGGGTTTTAAATAAAGGTATATACATAAAGAACTATGTAAACGTGCTGTTGAATACCTAAACCGGTAAAAGTCCACAGGGGCCGCAATACACACTCAGTCGGTAAATGAAATGACATAACAAAAGTGCCCAGCACTATCCTCCTGTATTTACAGAAACAGAAGAAGTAGGTGAGGGAGGAGAAGAAAAGAAGTAAGACGATAAGTCGTGTCGCAAAAAAACATGCTTCGAAGACTCTCCCCAGATACTTAACTTACGGTATTCGGAAGATGAAGTAAGAATATGATAGTAATACTTCAACTTACAAGTAAGTCTAGTATAACTGAGATTCTTACGAATCTACGAATACAACGGTAAGGATCAGGGGCTGGCCCCTCGTACCTTAAAATAGGGATATAAAAGGAATTTATTGAAGTATAAACATAAAATAAATGGAATATTCCTAACGGTTAGGGAAGGTTATGGTACTGATCCTGGTTTTAGATTTGTTGCTCCCCTCCAACTACGTCCAACTAGGAAAACTAAATTGTTATCTTACATATTGGTGCTCTCATTATTTCTCTGGACGGGAGAGGATGGCTTCAAACATGACCGAGTCGAATCAATTACTTACCAAATTGATATTGTAACTTGTCGCTACCTCAGCTGTCACTCAGCATTAATATGCTAGAGAAAGGAGTGGTGTGCTCAGTATCAGGATAATGTGACTGAGATATCTGGTTATGCTGTCAACGGTTTGGTCTCCTATGAGTGGTGCACTGTTACAAGGTAGTAACTGCCCTGATATAACCTTAGATGTTGCTAGGATGTAAAGCCCAAACAAAGAAACGATTCTTTGATGTTTGACCCCTTAGAACATAGAAAGAAAAACCAACAATTATGGTTACATTGCGCAGGCGTGGCGTGAGTTCCCGGACCGCCTGGTGGGCTTCCCGTCCCGCCTGCACCTGTGGGACAATGTGACCGGCAGGTGGCGCTACGAGTCCGAGTGGACCAGCCAGATCTCCATCGTGCTCACCGGCGCCGCCTTCCACCACAAGGTACATAGCGCACGCCCAGCAGGAGTATTTCAGGGATCAGAAATTTCGATTTCCAAATGTGTGTGGGTGATATGGGTCATTTCCTTGTCAAATTTACCGGAAGGCAATTTTCCGCTTTCTGTTGTTGGACGCCTGAAATGGGCAATGTGTCAGATAAACATTCAAAAATCTATATTTAGCCCTACGGTGGCATTGCAAAAAGATTGTCAGGAATTATGTGTGACGTAATAAATGTTTAAAACTACCAGTTAATCTGACAAAAAAGACTCCAGAGCACTTTGGCGTAATTGTGCTCAGTTTAATTTTGATGGTTGCTTACACCGAATTCTAGCAATAATATAAGGCATGGGGGGGATCCGGAATTGTCCAAAAATAATTTGAAATTCAAATTACATGATGTATGTGTGTATATAGATTCCGCCAACTGTTATTCAAATTACATGATGCATGTGCATGTACAGATTACATCAACTACGCATGCACACACACACATAATTGCAGATTCAAATTACATAATCTATATGGGTTGTTCTCAGAAAAGGTGGTCCATGATGGGTTAGTCATTTCATAGGCTCATAATATTCTTGTTTTTCATGAAATCAACCCATTTGCATTTGTGTCTTCATGATGGTAGGATAAAGATAGCATAGAGAAAATCATTTACTTTTGTGGTTTTGTTTCTTTGTATACTGACAAATTAGGCAAAAATGAATGGTCGATTTGTGACATGCTGAACAGGCTGAAAAGCACAATGCAATTACATCCCTCCAATGCAGAGACAGAGACAGATAGATTATGTAAACTGATTCCAATTATATGATGCATGTGCATGTACAAATTATATCAACTGCGCACTCGCACCCACATTCACCCACTCACGCCCTCACCTTGCAGTACTACAGCTACCTGTACACCAACTCGATGCCGGGCAACATCAAGTCATGGGTGGACGAGCACATGAACTGCGAGGACATCGCCATGAACTTCCTCATCGCCAACGTGACCGGCAAGCCACCCATCAAGGTGACGCCGCGCCAGAAATTCAAGTGCCCCGAGTGCCAAAACCTGGGCCTGTCGGCCGACTTGGTACACATGGTGGAACGGTCCGAGTGCGTCAACAAGTTCGCCCAGATCTACGGGTGCATGCCGCTGAAGACAGTCGAGTTCAGGGCCGACCCTGTCCTGTACAAGGACAACTTCCCTGACACGCTGAAGCGCTACGTGGACGTCGGGGCTCTGTAGGGCTGTTACATTCCCGGGTGGGTATAGACCATGTCCACGGCCAAACCCGCCTTCTCAGTGGAAGAACTAACATTGTAGACACTGCTCTGTGGAAAAGGTCTCACAGAGAATTTCTACCACCAACCTGCCCTCTGATGACCGGCAAGAACTAATATGGACAGCTGACTGTGAAACATGTTGTTGAAAAGGTCTTGGATAGCAGCTCATTGTGTAGCATGCTGTGTGGAAGGTCTTATCAACAGGGATGAAAGATATACGCGATTTCGCGGATTTCCGGCAGTTTTCCTGTAGCTATACGTTCAAACGCCGTAGCACTATAAGTGTATACTAATATGTTGTTTTACGCTGCAGCACCATCAGTGTATACTACAAATACGTGCTTCAAACGCCGCAGCACTATCAGAGTATACTAAAAATACTTGCTTCAAACTGCGCAGCACTATCAGCGTATACCAATATGTATCAAAGCTGACTTCCCGGAATTTTCAGCGATCCCCTGGGAGAATATCAGCATTTCCGCTCCCCCCCCCTCCGGAAACCACTTTCATCCCTGTATCAAGGATTAGCCCTCTGATGGCTGGTGTAGAACTAACGTGCATAGCAGCTCACTGTGTAGTATGGTCTGTGGAAAAAGTCTTCTTGAGGATTTTCATCATTAACCTACCCTCTGATGGCAATGGCAAGAACTAATATGGGTATCGGCTCACTGCAGGCTTCGCGGAAAAGGTCTATTAATGTTACTGTTGAGGGAGTATATTCGATTGAAAACTGGCAGGAATAGTGTCCTTTGTTTATATTCCCATAATTTTATAATATATCATATATATATGTGTGTGGGTATATATACACACGCTTGTAAATATTATATATCTATATATATATATATATACACACCATATACACTAGTTATATAGAATATAACCCGTGTGTTAAAATAGCATGTGCTTATGTAAAACATTTGATAGGATATGTTTTAGGGGGTGCCTATTCACACAGCATTGCGTCACTAAAAGGCTACAGAGCTGGCCACATGCCACTTCGACTAATGGATTTTAATAACCAAACCATCACACATATACACAGCAAATTGAAATCATATGACGTCAACATCTTTCGATAGGTCCGACGTGAACAGATGAACTGAATATATAAAGGTCTTTCGTTCAAACTCTAGCCTGGAAGATTGTTTTGTTTTTAATTTAAAAAATTAAATCCTAGAGTAAAATGTATACAACAACGGTTGAATACACAATTTGCAGCATATAACACAATGAAATTCTGTTACCAAAAAGTTCCATAGCAATATGCAACAGTAGTGTCATATAACTAGATCACTATTAGTCAGATCAATGTGTGTATTTACATGGTATCTAGAATGTTAGTAGAAGTTATCTTCTGTATTCATTCGGTGAAGTTGTAGTAAGTTTTAATGTAGGGGCTGTTCAGGAGGAGTTAAGCAAGTGGTACATGAATGTCAGTTTGTTAGAAAAATATTAGTTTTACTGTTGTGTGGTTAGTTGTGTGAGTTTATGAATTATGCTGTTGGGGTGGGTTTGTTTGTTGTTTTACATCCTAGCAACATCTCAGGCCATATCAGGACAGGTACTGACTTGTGAAAGTATGCACTCATGGCAACTTTATAGTGCTGCTCCACTGGGAAATCAGGCCGCTGGCATCATGACCCAATGTCCCACTCAGTCACATTATCCTGACACTGAGCTAACCAGTCCTTGCCCTATCCTATTAATGCCGAGCGCCAGGCTAGGAAGCAACAAGTACCAATTTTAAAGTCATTGGTCTGACTCGACCGGGAACCGAACTCCCGACCTTCCACATGCGAGGCCCACGCTCTACCGATTAGGCCACCACGCCCGGTGGGGTTGTTAGTAATACACTGGATCAGCTGTGGCCAGCGACTTCGACAATTTGTGTTTCCAACTCGCCGTGAACAGACGTATGAAAGGAGAGCTGCAAACTTTCAGTTACCATTTATTTCTGGGTGAGTGCCTTACGTACAGGGATTTTGGCTATTACTTACGACTTGTTGGGGCGGTAATTAGAGCTAGAGATTTTTTGTGTAATATCTCATAAAAAGCCAAAATTGTTGTTGAAACACCTGGTTCGGTCTCCACTAGTGTGTTGTCGGTCCAATGGCATCGCTGTGCCAGCCCTGATGGGTGGACACTCGACAACCGACCATGCACTTGCCGGTGCCAGTCCCACGAGGGGTGTTCAGTTTTTTATTAGTCATGGATTTTTTGTTTCCCCATTGGGGCTTTGGATAGGACAATTGTCCATTTATTCGAGGTAGCATTGCTACACAGGCCCCCGAAAACAAGAGGGTTGGGTTCCTCAGACACGTTATGTGGAGATGCCGTGGCGTAGATTTGCGCAGCCATTGAGATAATTATATATATATTTTACCTCGGTATACAGCCTCAGCAATTAGCATAAACAACTCACGACTGGAGGACGTTCGTTGAGTTGCTCCGGCAAGTTTTATCTACAACAAGTGATTTAACCGTAAGTAGATATGAAAACTTTGGTTGAGTTTGTTTATGATGTATTAAGACCGACTTATGGACGCAACTCTCACAGCAGAGAGCTAAATGGAGAGCGGCAGTCAAGTAATGAAAGCAGTCTTTGTCGCATCGCGACCGACAGCATGATGATGATGATAGCATCTAGATTAGCTTTTTAAAATAACTACAGATAGAACAAAGGATTCTTTGTGCATATCGAAACCATGGTTCTATCAACCCGCTTTGATACGGGTAGAGATGTTGGCACGGTCACATCTCCTGTGGAGATTCTCTCGGACCCTAATAGAGGGTGTTGTTGGGGATGATCCTGGGTTTCTTTTATAGATTCCCCTTTTGAAGAAGGCGTTCCTCTGAGTTTCGTAGCATTTTCTCCAACTTGCTGGCGCAGAATGCCGCAGGAGGGAGAAGTGTACGCGACAGAGAGGTGGGACGTCCTAGAGGCCTACCCCTCGTATGGTTGGTTTCGATACCACAAAACCTATGACAATACACTTAGCTTATCACGCCTGTACTGAGAACGGTGTAAATACGTTACTCAATACCACATTGATCCTCAATCCAGGTTCCCTGGCGTCACTTCGGTGTTCAGTTGAGTTGATTCCGGTTTAATAAGTAATCTTTTTTGGTTACAGAGTACCGATGGCTACAAAGCGAAACAAAACCGCCGCCCGCTGCCGCGGAGGGGCGCGTGCCTACCGGCTATGATTCATCGCCGGGGTTGACAGCTCCCCCGTCTCCACAGCCTGCGGCTGATGTCGTTTCGGACTGAGATAGTGATGACGGCCCGATTTATCTGGTAGACCTAAAAGCCCAGATTAACCAGCTGGTCGAGCAGAAGCTGAGAGAACTTCAGCCCAGCAGCCACATCAACACAAGTCGACAGCTCTCAGTCCTAGATTCGGATTGGGAGGACTTGTCGGATCTGGAGGAAACAGATTCGGCTCTAGAGATCCCTGGGCCGACGAAACCAAAGAAGCGAAAGAGGGCGGTGAGCTCGTCAGGTGATGAGTTTACAAAAGCGAGCAAAGGAAAGAAAGCTAAGAAGCCCAAGAAGAAGAGTAAGAAGAAGAAACACTCTTCTTCCGACTCTTCCTCAGACTCGTCAACTACAGAGTCCGACTGAGACCGAGAGAGCCGGTCTCTATGCTAAAATCGGAGGGAAAGTCCGTAAGCGCTGCCGACAAGAAAAGGCGAAAAAGATAAAGACCACCACAATGATGCGGGAAACGATTAAAGGCCACTTTAATACGTTTAAGCCGGCAGAGATCATTAATAAGGTCACCAAGAAGATCGCAGGGATCAAAGGAATCCCAGACACAGTGGTGAAGGAGATGGACTCGGGAGTTCATCTCAGTGAGGAGAAGAAACGCTTTGAAAGCGTTCTTTTCACTGTACATAAGGCTGTGCTAGGGGCCAGCGACTTCGGTCAGCTAGTGACTCCAGTTGCAAACAGAATGCAGACAGAGAATAAGTTCTCATCGCTAGCGAGGGTCATGGATAAGAGCATCGCCTTGCTCACGGCTGCGAGTAACTTTCTAACGCGGAGGTACAAAAATGTATACAAGGCTGTCACCACTTCTGCCGGGAAAGAGGTCGAAAGATCTAAGAAGGTGACAGACAATGATGGGAAGGAGTACACCCTCTTTCTGGTGCCAAAACCCATTAAAGGCAAACCACTTGACAAGTAAAGTAATCAAGTCTTGCTTTTTAAATCGAAAGGTATTATGGAAAAAGTGGTTCACACTCCAGGGGAATTTATTTCTAATATTTTTTCCAGACCTAAGCCTAATGGTGACATCAGAATGATTCTTGATTTAACTAAATTAAACGAATTAGTAGAGTATCGCCATTTCAAGATGTTTTCTTTAGAAACTGCCAGGGATTTGGTTACACATGATGCATGGATGGCCAGCGTAGATTTACAGGACGCGTATTATACGGTCCCTATTTGTATGGAACACCGAAAGTTTCTCAGATTTATTTGGGGGATGAACTTTTCCAATTTACATGTATGCCAAATGGTTTAGCTTGCACCCCATGCCTTTTTACTAAATTGTTAAAGCCGGTCTTTTCAGCTAGGGTTAGGAAAGGACACACTATGTTTCCTTACATAGATGATTCATTTATTGTGGCAGTCATTTAATGACTGTAAAAATGCTGTCAGAGATGTATGTCATTTCCTGACGAGATTGGGGTTTTATATTCATGAAAAGAAGTCAGTTTTCTTACCGACGACCAAACTTAAATGTTTGGGTTTCATTGTGAACACGCATGCGATGACGGTTTTACTTCCGAAAGAGAAACTTGAGAAGTTTCTAGATACTGCGACCCACTTGGTCGAGTTAACTAGGCCAAAGATAAGGCAGGTCGCCGTGTTGGTCGGTATAATGATATCATATGCCCCGGCTATTCTATACGGCAAGGCACACATTAAATCTCTGGAAATAGATAAGAATTTGGCTTTGGCTCACACGAAAGGAAATTTCGAACGAAAAATGTTTATTTCTGAAGAAGGCATGGATGATATTAACTGGTGGTTTGAAAACATTCATAACTCTCCCAATCCCATTAGAATGGGTGAACCCAACACGGTAGTAACCACCGACGCTTCACTAGAAGGTTGGGGAGCACATCGTAATGATGTTGCAACAGGAGGGAGATGGTTACAAAATGAAATTTCGGACCATATTAATGGGTTAGAATGAATGAATGAATAAATGCTTAACGGCATATCAGCACACTAAGGGCTATACAATGATTAATGTGTTAGAATTGAGAGCCATTTATTTAGGACTAGCAAGCCTCGTAAAGGTTCCACGAAAGCATGTTAGAATACTAACTGACAATACAACTGCAATGACGTATGTAAAGAACATGGGAGGGACAAAGTCCAAACCATGTAATGACTTAGCAAAGATGATTTGGGATTGGGCGCAGCTAAACCAGGTTTGGCTAACAGTGGCACACATTCCAGGTATTCAAAATACACTAGCTGACCGAAAGAGCAGACATTTCCATGATCATTTAGAATGGGCCCTTAATCCGAGCATTTTTGAAATTATTTGTAAAAAATGGGGGCGACCTGAGGTCGACTTATTTGCATCCCGTAATAATTTTTAAATAGACACGTATGTGTCATGGCATCCAGAACCAAACGCCTGGCAGATAGATGCGTTTTCTCTGATCTGGGAAAATAAATTTTACTATTTTTTCCCCCCATTTAGCATGATCAGCCAAGTGGCCAGAAAGATCAAGATGGACAAAGCGCACGCAATATTAATCGTTCCCAACTGGGACACAGAACCTTGGCTAGCGGGCATAGTGGCGACAGCCACAGATTGCCTGCAATTCCGAAGATCCCCGGGAAATCTAACACACCAAGGCCCACTGAAACGACGCGGGCACGTGTCAACGACACCTTTGCTGGCATTCCTTTTCTAAATAACTATTTGAAACAATTTGGTCTAGACAAAATTTCACAACAAAGAATAGTTTCACATGCATGGCGGAAAGGCACAGTTAAAATGTACACAACTTATTTAAGAAAGTGGGGCATTCATTGCCTAATTAAGGTTAAGCCTATGAGCCCGACCATTTCCCAGGTCACAAGGTTCTTACGTATGTTAGAAGATGAAGGTTTAGGCTTCGGAGCCATTAATGCTGCTAGGTGTGCTTTGTTGGTTATCCTTCCAAGGATAAATGGCCAGACTATAGGGAAACACCAAGTTATTCACTGGGTTCTCAGGTCGATTTATGAAAGAAATCCACCCAAACCAAAGTATAGTCGGTTTTGGGATGTGTCGGTGGTATTCAAACTGTTTAAACAATGGCCATATAACAAACATTTAGATATTAGAAAATTGCGCATGTTATAGGTAACATGACTAATTTACGGGTGGAGAAATGCAGAACGAACCGATAGGTGGCGCCACTCGAGTAACCCTAGGGGCATCCGACCCGACCCCACCAGCTGACCCTTCCCGCCGTTTTGATCACGTGACCTCCCTTCGCCTGCCCGCTACCACCAACCCTCCGACCCGAGCTACTGATCACACTGATTCACTTTCTACCTGCTACCTGCTACATGCTACACAGCCTGTCTACATGCTACCACAGTCTACATGCTACCTGTGTCACTCCTACCGTCTCGCTAGCCGTGCAAGTGTGCCGAGGACTTCATGCTACCTGTGTTTGCTCCCGTATCGCCTCGCCGCGCGAGTGTGTCGAGGATTCATGGTCGACGTCTCGACTTACGGTATCGTAGAAAACAAAAAATATTTCACAATAGATTCGACGGAATTAGCATTGGCAACGTAAACCTCTTATTGTGTCACCCAGTGTGTCGACAGGTCGACGGCCTGTGTGTCGGCGTGGTATCGGGACAGATGTCAATATTGTCAATCTCAACTCAGATTCGACTTATTATAAGCCTATATCTGTTATAAGCCTATTAACTCTCAACGGTACTAATTGGGACGACAGAACCGGGCCCAGGATCGACGTGGACGCCATAGCACAGTAGCTAAAGTGAACCATCCAGACCGATTATTTATTTTACACTATTTTACACTATTTTATGCCGTTGATATTATAAACATTGACCAAGCTCTTAGATATAATAGACATTCCATAATTAAATGAACATATTTATTAATTGGGACGACAGAACCGGGCCCAGGATCGACGTGGACGCCATAGCCTAGCGCCAAAGCGCACAAAAAACTCACTGACAATTGGCAATTTGCTTAGGGTTAATTAACTCTCAACAGTACTAATTGGGGCGCTAGAACCGGGCCCAGGATCGACCTGGACGCCATAGCACAGCAGCTAAAGCAAACCACCCAGATCGATTATTTATTTTACACTATTTATGCCGTTGATATTATAAACATTTACATCGACCTGGCCGCCATAGCGCAGCGGCTAAAGCGTACAAACCCGCCAGGCTCCAAGGTCTTAGATATGATAGACATTGATAAATATATGAACATATGTATTAATTGGGTCGATATAACCGGGCCCAGGATCGACGTGGACGTCATAGTACAGTAGCTAAAAGCGAACCAACCTGACCAGGTTCAGCCAAGGTGCCATAGCCTAGCGCCAAACCGCATGGAAAAATTAATTATTTATTTTTCACTATATTATGCCATTGATATTACAAACATTTACATCACTGGCCGCCATAGCGCAGCGGCTAAAGCGGACAAGCCACCCAGGCTCCAATGACTTAGACGACAGTCATTTATAATTTAATGAACTCATTTAAACGCCATCGCTTTACACCACTATTTTATGGCTTTGATATTATAGCCATTTACACTAATCAACTCATTAAACGTCACCGCTTTACACCAGACTCATTCTAACCCACAAATCACCTAACTTCATCACTATTCTACTACATCACTTTTACCACATGTTACTGATTACCGTTACTTACCAGCACTGTTATGACATTATCCTACACATTTACATTTTAACGCAACTCATTTAACCACACCCGCACATCAACAACCTGCCAATACATCAACACGACAACGCTGTTTATTTTTATCTCTTACTACCTCTTCTACGGAGACTAGTCGGCACCCAACTTTTATAACACACCCACACGACTAGATATTTGAAATTCACTGACGGGTCACTGCTCCAACAGACACATTCTGGTACTGCCCAAATATGCCGAACACAAGAAAGAATTCGAGGAAGGCAAAAAGAAACGACACACCAAAGCCCCGGGGGCGAACAAGGAAGGCCCAGATGGAGCCGGATCTCCATGGAGACAACATGGAAGCATCCCCGGTGTCCCCAGCCAGCAGGAACTCAATCTCGGCAATGCAAGAGGCATCATCATCGGAGCAGGCATCGGCCACGAACGCAATAATACACGCGGTAAACGCAGCCGTTAGCCGCGCAATGGAGACACAGATGGCCACCATCAGGTCCGAGATAGCGGACAAGATGGACGCATTCAAACACAAGTCCCGCTCAACAAGGAAAGCGAAAGAGCAGGAGGAAAGCACATCATCGGGGGAACCTGATAGTGACATCGACAGTGCGCTTCAGACTCAACACGTCACCTACAGGTCAGCCCGACAACGGGCGCGAGCGACAGAAGGCATCGCCGTACCGAAGATGGCCCCTGCCAAAACTTATAAAAAACAAAAAAGTAAAGCAACCTTTGGGGACAACGCCAGGCAGTGATAACCAATACCGGGACTGCTATAACTCGGCCCCAATCAGGGGAGGAGGCCAGACGGGTCCCAGAGGACGACATAACCGGGATCGAATCAATGATAACGACGACCCGGGCAACATATCTGAACTCTTGGCGGCGGCTGGGGCGGCACTCGGGAAGAAGAAAGCTAAATTACCACGGCTCCCCCATAACTATGTAGTTCGCGGAGACAGAAGGGAGAGGATTGGCATGGCTGAGGCGACCTGGCCTGAGTACTTCGAGGCGTTATGCACTATGCTCAGGGCACCCGAGATCCCGGACACATGGTCCGACCCCTTAATAGACCACATTCACCAAATAGCCACTATGGCGAAGGACTGGCAATGGGAGACATGCCGCCGATGGTCGGAACGCGTCTTCTCAATGATTGACGATGGTCGACTTCCAAATGGATGGACAGATCAATACGCAATCAAGGATGTGCAACGAGACGTCTTTGCCTTAGGAACACGCGTCCATAACACGGTTCTTGAGAAAGGCACCCGCAACAGCTACAACACCACCAACGTAGCTGGCGGTGCGGGCAGAGCAATGGAGAACCATCACGAGTTTAATCATGACACAGACGGGAAGACATGCCACCCTTGGAATTGGGGCAACGAGTGCGGCTTCGCGGAGACGCACGGGACGATGCCAGATAGGAAGGTACACGTGTGCGCCTGGTGCGCAAACAAGTATCGCCGCGCGAACAACCACAGAGAGAAAGACTGCATAAATAAAAAGCGTTTCCTCGAAAAGAAAGGAGCGGCCGCATCAAACGCGCAACAGACCTCTCAGGTTTTTTTGAAATGGGGCTCCCCCGCGCGACACCGGTTCGGCAGACGAGGAGCCTGTCAAGTGCAACCAAGGCAAACGCGAGGCATCCAGCCCACACAGAGCAAGCACAGGCAAACTCCGGGGCAGGCACAACGTAGCGCAGGCCCCTACGGATAACGGCAAGCCACCTGTAGAACAGGCCGTTCAGACCCTCGACAACCCAAGAAACAGACGCAGTCAGGCACTCAAACCTGGCAGAAATCCTGGCATCCCCGATGCCATGCAGTCCTCAAGAAACCACCACAACTTCCAGGAAGTTAAGACAAAGCGGCGCCACCGGCGCAACGTATACCTGGCCGCCAGCAGAATACGCCGTTGGGACCAAGCCACCGACCGTGACCATACGGAAGGTCAGCATCAGTGACGACAGCATAGGGATCAAGGATGGCGGCGTGCATGGCGGCAACCATGACACTTATGTCACGGCCTTAGGAAGCAGAGGTGATGAGGAAGCGGGCTGGGATGATCCAACAATCCACGACACAGGCGCGGACATTGCAAGCCTAAACTCACGCCCTCCCATGACACCCATGGACGATAGGCCTATTCTGAGCGACATATGGCCACACCCACAAACAGACCTATGGGGCAAACACCAGGGCTATCTGAACATTTACCAGCAAGTAAGGGCTACAGCGTTACCAAGCCACATCAAGGCTCGGTTACCCATCCCCTCAGGCCTCGTCATCAAGGTTTGGAGGGAGCTGCTAGTAGGCTATCACGATAGCCAGGTGATGAGCATTACTGAAATTGAAGTCCGGCTCGAGAACATATTTACCCACGGCCTATAACTTAGCCTGCGAATTTCGTACTAATTGCTCCCTCTATTCACAGGCTACACCGAACAAACCACGACTATCTCAGACGGGCAGACATTTATAGATCCCGAGAAGGGCGCACGGTACTGGTCCGCACCACCAAGACCAGGTGGAGAACCGATTTAGCGTACCGCATCACCATCCCAAGCGTACCAGGGTCCCAGTGCTGCCCCGTGGCGGCTTGGGATCGATATGTCGAGTTCCAACACCCGCACCCTTCTGATCCGGCATTCCTGCTAGTTCCTGACCTCCCTCTCCGGCCACAAGTAATGCTGCCGTCCCTCCGCATGGCCCTCGCTGCCATCGGCGTGAGGTTGCCTTCGGACTATACCCTCCACAGCCTCCGGAGGGGAGGGGCACAGGCCTGTGCAGCGGCAGGCACCTCACTAGCCGAGATTATGCAGCCTGGTTCCTGGACATCCGCGGCGGTTCATCACTACGTCCCGAACAACAGCCTCGCGCGCGGCAACCCTCGCCACACTTAATTGGTTGAGGCTCGGGGGCCGCCCATTATGGACTGCAGAGACTGATACCGGAACTGTCTGACCTGTCTTGTTCCAACATTACTCATTTTCCCTGATTAAAGACTTTTATCCACTATCACTCCTTGACTCCGCCTCGTTAAATTGCGCATGTTATAGGTAACATGACTAATTTACGGGTGGAGAAATGCAGAACGAACCGATAGGTGGCGCCACTCGAGTAACCCTAGGGGCATCCGACCCGACCCCACCAGCTGACCCTTCCCGCCGTTTTGATCACGTGACCTCCCTTC
This sequence comes from Branchipolynoe longqiensis, assembly GCA_030323885.1. Classification (NCBI taxonomy): domain Eukaryota; kingdom Metazoa; phylum Annelida; class Polychaeta; order Phyllodocida; family Polynoidae; genus Branchipolynoe; species Branchipolynoe longqiensis. The sequence continues at coordinate 12,181,885 of CM059189.1, forward strand.
GCCTGCCCGCTACCACAACCCTCCGACCCGAGCTACTGATCACACTGATTCACTTTCTCCCACCCACCCACACCTTTTACCGGGTTATTATGCTAGGGTCGGGTTGAGGCTCGGGGGGCCGCCCATTATGGACTGCAGAGACTGATACCGGAACTGTCTGACCTGTCTTGTTCCAACATTACTCATTTTCCCTGATTAAAGACTTTTATCCACTATCACTCCTTGACTCCGCCTCGTTAAATTAGGGTTTAAAGTAGCAATGCTCCTCTTACTGGTAACAGGACACCGATGGCCTTGAAATAGATAAAAAAAAAAAAAGAGGCCACGTTTGACTTGACACCATTGTTATCCATCATCTATACCAATGTAAGATTTGTCTAACTAATCTATTTGACCTCGTCCTCAACCTCTTGGCTATTTATAGCCCAGTGAGATATATGTCACTCCCGCCCGATCAATTTGCGTTCCCAACTCGCCGTGAACGGACGTGCGAACGGTGAGCTCCGGTCTTCTAGAACAACCTACACTACCTCCATTACCAAAGGATATTGGATTATTGAATATTACTAAAAGCCCAACATAGTTGGCAACCTTCTTTAAAGGTTTAGTTATGGAGAGCTGCATTTGGCAAGCTCTGGAAGTTATTCTAAATTGTGTTGGTGGCCACCGGTGCAGCGGGAGCCGCCGGTGGTGTTGTCGGTGGGATTACATGTTTGCCCGGTTATGCCTAGCCCACAGAGGCCTGAGACGCCCGTTGTACGACAACAGAGTTGTGCGCCTCGCTAGTGCCAGTCCTCGAGGGCATTCGCATATAGATTTGGCCTTAGATAGGTTATTCAAAATTACAAGAAATAAGTCTTGTCTCCGGTCAGCGACCAAAAAATGGGGATAGGCACCCTGATACAGGGTATGCACAGAGGCTACATACACAGTGCACCAATATACCCGGTTTCGTTTAATTTAATGGAGGGTATATTGGATAGGTCAAAATAGTCTTTCGAGACAGAGTCTCATTAAAAATATGTTGCAGAGTGATTTTACTCGTGTGCAACGTGGCCTTGGCTAAATACACGTTGTATATTTGCAAGATGGGATTGGACGTGGTAGGGGAATCGGCATAATCGGTTTCTTGTGCAGAAGGTCGGAAGTTTGAATCCCAACCGAGTCAAGCAAATGACTGTTACGGCCAGACAGACCCAGTGCAGACCGGTCATACAAATGAGTCAGAGTCGGCTGGTGACCATGAGGGCAATCAACGCATCAACAAGATGACGCAACACTCTGGCCAGACCCTCAGAGATGGCAGAGTGAGGCTGACTAGATGCTTCAGGGAAGTTCAACAACAGCTGGTCATGGCAAGCTGGTCATGATGAAGTCTCCGTGCGCTCACAGCTCTCAGTTGCTAGGTGTGTGCCGGAAAGAAGGGGAAAAAAGCGCCGAAAATGTAAGTCAAATTTGTGTAAGTCGTCTGACACAGTTGTCTGAATGGGAAATACCGTCGACCAAAAGTAAGGTATCGAAGAGTAAAAGACGGTTACATGTATCACATTGCTATGTCTTTGATGTGAGTTAACTGTGTTGAACCCTTGGGTTCATTTCCCATGAAGTACTAAACCTGAGATGGACGCCATTGATATCGTTCAATTAAGGCTATGTGATGTTAAGAGGTACGAGAATGTTCAGTGCCTTCATAGAGCATTGGTAAGGTGCCTGTTTCAATCTTGGATGTCTAACGTTTGATTCCCAGTTAAGACTTAAGGTTTAATAAATACGACTGACGCAGGTAAAGAAGGCACTAAGATCCTAGAAGAGTTCTTACAGAAAGGAGATAGTCAGGTTTTGAAGACTATTCACTGTGAGATTAAGTCTCTGAGAAAATGGATGGATAACTTGTCGTCAGGCAGTGGTATTTCTGAGCATTCAGCGATTTACGCTGTGAATGCTGCGACGCCTTCTCGTGTCAGTTCTTATAACCATGGCGTACGTGTTGATTTGCCGCACGTAAACCTAGGACTGCGAAGTCGGGGTAGAAAATGCTTCTAAAAATAGGCATATTTCAGTCGCACAGCACACGGTGAGGCATGCGCTGTTAACGCAACAGCAGGGAAGCAATGTAAACACTTCACCGGTTGCGCAGATGCAGACATTACTGACGAGAATGTCTCACGTGTATCCGCATGTGTGGAAAAGCAATGCTTTTAGCACCAAGGCTGTACATTCAGAAGGACAAGTTGTTTCCAACATATTTCTTAGGCCCAATGTTTCACATTGTGTTTTTCTTGAAGATTTATACTGCCTATTATGGATAAGCCTGAATAGACTTGTTTTCACCATTAGACAGTTTGTCGATAGAAAGCCTGAGCCTACACTTTTACCGACCCAAGAGACTTTTAACCTCCCACACCACATAGACATGGTATGAGAGCAACTGGCCTTTGATGATGCTGTAAGTTATCCACAGTGGTGGAAATCCAAATTGGCAGAGGTGGGGGTATGGGGAATCGAACCACCGACCTTCAGATTAGGAGTCTCACCTAGAAAAAAGTCAGACACTCTAACCACTTCTCCACAGAGAACACCACATGTGTAATTCTAGACCTTGCGGTTTTGAATAAATTAGTAACCTATACGCATTTCAAAATGTGTTCGTTTAAAAATGCTCTGGATTTGGTAACACACAAAGCTTGGATGGGTAGCATTGATTTAAAGAATGCTTATCATTCTGTTTCGGTAGGAAAACATTCAGAAAATATTAAAGATGGTCTGGAGGAATTAGTTATATGAATACACATGTATGCCGAATGGATTATCAGTCTGTCCACGTATATTTATGAAATTGTTTAAACCAATTATTCCAAGCTTAGTAGCCAAGTTGTTAATTAGGAAAAACGCGAACACAGCAAGTTATTGTTATGCCCTTTTAATTAACATAGAAGTCTTAAATGTCAGAGTATACACAATGTCAGGTCACAAATGCTTTAAACGAGGCTAGAGATGCTATAACCCTATTACCCTCTCTTAACATTGTGGGGTGGGTGGGAGGCAGGCAATTTAAGTTAGTTAGTGTCTCCAGGCTCCTCCGGTCGTACTGACTAAACCTGGCGGCAACGTCGCCTCATATAGCGAATGTCTTCTTCCCGAGAGGGGGCGCATGCCAGTTTGATGCCTGCTGCGTGATACGTCATCAGGTTTTGTTTACCCGACTGCCGGCGAGGTTCAGAAACACCCGCTAGTCGGCGGTACAGTTAATCTAAGTAGCACTACAAAATTCCGCTAGTCGGCGACACGATCAGACATCCTTTGTACTGGCACGCCGCTAAGCTGTATTCGTGCTCCTAATTACCCGTAATGCCAAAGCATTACGAACAATTTCCCTTATTTAGATGATTCCTTCATTATAGCAGAAAGTGAAGAACATTGTAGTTTGGCCATTCAGGCCCTTAAAGTAGAATTGGTAAAAGAAGGTGTCACGTTAAATTTAGACAAGTTTGACCTAAAAACCAAGACAATGAATTGTGTTTCTAGGTTCCATATTAATACGATTAATATGCAAGTTACCGTACCGGCTCGGTCGGCGCCTGGGTTACCAAGGACCACGCTGCTGGAGCTCATCTTCCGTCGACAGCGGAAAATCAGCTAGGAGGAACACAACACAACTACTGACAATTGCTCAATGGAACGTCAGGACTCTCCTCGACCGAGAAGCAGCTGACCGACCAGAAAGACGTACGGCACTAGTAGCAATGGAACTAGCAAAATAATCGTGCTATCCACCCTACTATACGGAGCCGAGGCCTGGACAGTGTACAGACGACAGGTGAAAAAACTGCATGCCTTCATGATGCGAATCTACGTTCAATCATGAGGCTAACCTGGAAGGACAAAGTGACCAATAAGGAAATACTCGAAAGGACGGGGCTGCCCTCTATGGAAGATCTTCTGATCAAAAAGAATCTGCGGTGGACTGGACACCTCATGAGGATGTCATCAGACAGGCTACCAAAGCAGATCCTCTATTCTGAACTGTCTTCTGGTTACAGAAAGAGAGGGCGCCCTCGTCTCCGGTTCAAGGATACCATCAAGAGAAACCTGAAGCTGAGAGACATTAAGACCGACTCATGGACGCAACTCTCACAGCAGAGAGCTAAATGGAAAGCAGCAGTCAAGTAATGAAAGCAGTCGCATCGCGACCGACAGCATAATGATGTAAAGGTAGAGAAAATACAACAACCTTATTTGTTTCTAGGATAATTTAATATACTTTAAGAATTGTGACGCCGACATCTTAAATAAACCACCAATTGGCACATTTTCGTGAGGCTGACTCATATATATATATATATATATCTAGATACCTATATATAACTAGCTTATACGTAGTTAATTCTACATGAGCTAATGTTATTATTTTCTCAGCCAGTCATTAGGTCTGTATGTTAGTTTGAGTAATCGGTTGTTGAGACCTGGTCAGCAATTACATGCTTTTTGTGTAACACATGTTGGTCGAATTTTCCCTCACACGTGTCAATCTATTTACAGATGCAGGCAGACGCAAAAGCACAGAATGGTGTCAAAACCACCAGCGGAGCACCAGTCAGATGATAAGCCAGATGACTACGGGAGCCAGACAGACACGCAGGCTGAAACAACCAGGTCAACCAGGGGTGACGTGATGGCCACCGCTGACCCAATACCGAGCACCGGTGGGATGAACTCGGGCACGGGGCTTGATCAGCCCCTCGATGCACACCTCAATGAGTTGTGAGCATCGAAATTACAACAGTTGGAGATGACACAGAAGGTGTCACGCAAGTCTAAATGGACGCGACCAGATGGGATGGCCGAATGAGTTGAGCATCCGTCTCCTGTTTTTGGAGATCAGGGGATCCGAACCCATTGGTTTGCGGGTTCAAAACCTGGTCGAGTCAAATGATGTTAAAATTTATACTTGTCACTTCCTAGTCAGGCACTCGGCATTAATAGGATAGGGCAAGGACTGGTTGGCTCAGTGTCAGGATAATGGGAATTGATTGGGATATCAGGTCATGGTGCTGGCGGCCTGGTCTCCCAGCGGGGCAGCACTATAACATCGCTATGAGTTTGCATTGTCACAAGTCGGTATCCGTCCTGATATGACCTTAGATGTTGCTAGGACATAAAACAACAAACAAACAAAACTTCTCTGCCAGCTTCATGATGACCTCCGCTGGCTTGAAGGTGTGGAAATGGCCCTCTATGGTCTTCCTCATCATAATGGTGGTCTGGATTTTCTTTCTCTTTTGGACCTTGATCTTTTTGACCACCTTGCCACTTAATTTGGCATATTTCCCAGCCCGTCCCATGTCCGAGTCCGTGTTCATCGAGGACAAGTTGGATGAAGAGTCTGAAGAAGACGACTTTGACTTCTTCCTTGCTTTCTTCACCAGTGGCTTCTTTTTGCGCACCCTGGTGAAGTCGCCCCCCTCGGACGAGTCAGCCTCCTTCTTGCGCTTGCGCCTACGCACAGGCAGCATTACCTCTTCATGGGACTCTTCATCGGAAGAGTCCTGAGGTTCAGAGTAGTCCTCCCAATCGGAGTCCTCCAACATGACCGACTGCTTCCTCCTTGTGACCCGTTCATCTAGGTCAGCCGGCCTGGCCTCCGAGCCCCCCAGCCTCCCCAGAATCTCTTTGTTTTGGTGACCTTTAACCTCTTACCGGTGGTGACGAGTCTTCGTCTTCACTGAGCTCGCGAGGTGAGTTAGCCTTACTCCGCTTCGTAGCCATAGAAACCGAAAACCAAAAGGTTAGGAATCTTTCACGGTGGCAAACAACAATTATTATTATTACCAAAAGTGTCTAGTGGTGTTAAATCCATATTTAATCCATTTTTAGCACAGGCGGGTGGTTATTTTTTGTTAGGCGTAGGTAACCGGGATGGATAACCAACTGAAACCAAACGAGGGGTAGGGACCAGTGTAGCGGTAGCCTCCCACACTCTCTGTCCGATAAACTTCTCCCACCTGTGGCTTTTGTGGCCAAGAAGTTGGAGAAAATACTATGGGACTCGGAGGTACGCCTACAAAAACTTGGGGAATCTCAAAGAAACCCAGGAATAAATCCTAACGATGTAAGTGGCTCCTGCCAAACATCTCTCCGTTCGGCAACGGGCAGCATTACAAAGAACAATGGCTGCATTGTTGTAACGATGTTATGACACATCATAATTAACCTGTAAATCAGTTAATATTCAATCCAAAGTTTTAAAAAGTTCCGGAGCTACTCAACAAACGTCCGTTGTGATTAGATTATGCTAATTGCTGGATGGATGCGCTTCCTTCTCCCTGGACTACTAATAGTCAGAGGCGTAGTACAGAGGTAAAATATATATATATAAATATATATATATGTGTGTGTGTGTGAATACAAATAAGTAGGCGTGCACAGTAATTGCCATGATCTGCTGACTTTGTTGTATATAATCTGGGTGTTCACAGATGTTTTATTTTGGAGTATCCGTGTGTTGAGGCTTTGAAACATGTTTAAAATACCCCCATTGTTTTGTTTTGTGGGGGGTGGGGGGAGGGGTTCTTTTATTCTAGAAGTGAACTGTAATTTAGAATTAAAAGGTGTACCATTATACCATTATTTGTTCTAGCATTTTCCCAACAAACGAACAGAATTACGTCATGTGTTATTTACTTGTTATATATGTATATTCTATGTGGCATGTGATTTCTATTTATGAGACCATTTACACTGAACAAGAATACTTATCTTGAGTACGGATCTTCGGGGGAAGGGGAGGGGGGGTGGGAGGGGTCTTTAATTAAAATTAACAGCCGTGAGCACCATGGTAATAGTGGATTGTGTAAATCTAGTTTGTAATGTTGCGTGTTCCGCTATATATACATAACCGGATTAATGCTTTTTGTTTTTCACACTATTTGCCATATTTCTGTGGAATGTGAATCGTGCTACTGCCATGGTAAAGTTTGTGGTCCTAGATATATCTTTATAAACGTAATGTTGAGCGAACAATTTTTTTTCCTTTTCAGTTCCGTAAATAAAAATCTGCAGCTTGTAAATAATAAACAAATGTCCTAACAATCCGTCGTTTCCTCCTTTTAAAGAAGTTTGTTGAAAATTAGATGTTCGCTGAAATTCCTGATAATTACATGTACTTTTCTAGCATGGTATATATCAAAAGAAATACAACATAAATAGTAGAAATCCACAAAATTAAAAACTGTATATTTATTTTATTTAAGCAATTACATAATTCTGCAAATCGCTAGGTACAAAACTTTAAAACCACATTTCATTTCAGCCTGTGATTAAAACTAGTTAATATATATTAAATTGTCCAAAATATCGAGTTTTGGAACATTGTAAATGTAAATAAAAATGCACAGTTTGGAATTATTACAAGAATTTAATTATGGTCTACTAAATTAATTCCTTGTTATATTTACCGATTAAAATCCATGAATTCTACGATCGGTAATAATGTAAAGTTAAAGGTAAATATACCATGTCGATTTTGTTTATTTAAATAACCATTTTAGTTAGTTATCACGAGTTTAAAATATAGCCATAAACAGATGACTGACAGTTGGTTAAAAGAAAAAAACCACGCTTTCAAAGGCAAAAATCATACTTAGTTATAGACGAGGTGTTAGTTACTCATATATGATACAAATATCCTCTCCAAAATACCAATAGAGGGCGATGGATTATGGTAAAAAGACTTGAATTAAAGAAGAAGCAATAATAGTTACTGTTAGCAATAATTTATTATTTAATAAGATATCACAGGTCGGTGTTAGGCTTCGAATAGCATTCATTGCCTTTTGCGTGGTGTTGCATTAAAAACTGCTAGGCCCCTACAGAGTGATCTGGTTGACCTTGGGGATGATGAGGGGCATGCCCTTGACGGGCGAGGAGACGGCCGTGGTGGTGAGCTGCAGGTTGTCCAGGACGTAGTTGCGTTCTCCCATTCGGCGGCGCTGGTCTGGGTGCGGGCCGGCCATGGGGCGGCTGGCCACCCCGACGGGCGGCTCGTACTCGGGCAACACCCCGCGCACATTGTACGTCCACTGCATATCCTCAGTCTGCAACAGAGGGAGCTATCAAATAAGGTAACTAACTAAGCAATGTCAATGAGAAGTGTCAAAAAAAAAAAAGTGTAGGGGACCGCTACTGGAGGCGGGTGGAGGCTGAGTGGCTTGGGAGCAGCGGACGGCCCGGTGTGGCGGTTTCAGCGTGTTCCCATGCTCAGACGTGTACCTCGCTTCTGCGCATGCGTCAGAATCTAATAAACATGGCCGTAATCGATTAACACTACCCGGGCGACTCGGGTCATCCCAGTCGTCAGAATTTCAAATAGAACACAGCGAGTGGAGTCGACAAAAATACACGTGCCGTGTGCAAAAAAAGAATAACTTAGATTAATTAAATGGAAATATAGGTAAACTAGGCCATCATAAAATACTTTAAATCCTATTTTGCTGTATTTTTTATCGGTTATTAAAAAAAAAAAAAAAATTGTCCACCCGAGCGCGGAGAAGGGTATTCGATTATTCGACCCGAGTTTGTAGGATGTGCGCATGCGCATATAAGTGTCTCGGGTGACCCGAGTTGATGCGAAATCCGCGCATGCGCAGAAGCAACGGGACACGGCTGAGCACGGGAACACGCTGAAACCGCCACACCGGGTTATAAGGGCCGGGAGAAGGGGAGGGGGGCTACGTAACCCCAACGGTCGGAGCAGGGACGGGAGGAGGCGGGGCCACTCCTTCACCACGAATCAAAAGCAATGCATGCATTACGACCAATTGATTGTCTGCTTTTACATGTAAAAGCGATGGTTTGAACAAAAAACAAACATTTCTTGCCATGAATATGGCCTATGCTGGCGACACAGCATAAAGCAACCACTAATCAATCAATCAACTACCTAGGAGGTCCGTCCCGATGTGACCATAGATGTTGCTACGATGTAGATCTCTAATAAACAAAACCTATGATGCAGATGTAGAGTGAGTCGTTTATATGGGTCCCTCATTGAAGTAATTGAATGGCTAGTTTTAGTGGAGATGGGGGGGGGGGGGGCGCCATACCAGCAACAAAGGAACTAACGTAAATTCGCCACTTCCGCAACACCAACACCTGTGTCCACCCAAAGGGTTGCCACAAACCAGAGATGTCAAAATTCCCTGACTTTTCCCTGACAAATTTCATTTTCCCCTGACAAAGATGAGAAAATCTTTTTATTAAACGGCCTCCAACTAGTTCTACAGCCGTCTTTTCCTCCCATTTATTTTGTTATTTTAGGCCCAGACTTTTCGAAACACCATACCTTAAACCTTTCTTGGCAACTCCTGTAGCCAAGGTGATGATTGTTCCAGGCCACAGCAAGGCCCCATACGTTGTTACTTTTGATGACAACTAAGTATATACTAAAATAATTGCATAAATATGTGGTATATTTATTATGAGCAGAGTCAAATCTGGGGTATTTTGTTTTCTTCAATATACAATTTCGAGCGTGTCAGAGTTGGCCAATTCTTCATGCATAGATCTGGAAATTTCATTTTTCCTTGACGAGGGTCAATTTCCGGACATTTTTCAAAATTCCATATTTCCCTGACAAATTCCAAAACAAAAATGTCAGCAAAATTCCATTGGAAACCCCACCAGAAACAAGGACGCTGCCGAATTTGATTCATCAAGAACCATGTTTTTATGGGTTCAAAGTGAGTGTGCCTCGAGTGAAAGATATGGTAGGAGAGACACCGTCCTACTTCCGGCATATAAGCACGCCAATTCACAGCTTCAGTTCCTTCTCAGGAGCAAGTGGATGTTAACTCTGAATAGTCCCATTTTTCGAACGATGTAGCCAATGCTTCTCTCCGAACAGTACTCGAACCGTCTGGCCGGGACTGCTTTCAATGTTGGTCAGTTATAAGTGAATTAGTCTGATACTCCACGCTATGGCTAGAGAGTTAGGATAATATTTGTTTGATTGTTTGTTGTTGTTGTTTTACGTCCTAGCAACATCTAAGGTCATATTAGGACGGCTTGGGATAAGAAACAATGATACATGGATTCAACTTTATATTCTGATTACAAATAAAAACAAGTGCTAACAAGGTAAAAAATAAGTTGTCAAGGTAAGAAATAACATATATTTGGATTTCTATGCTAAGTTAATCTGTAATGGTGTATTTTCCTAGTAATAACTATTTCAACGATAATTTTTCTGTCAGTTTGTTTCAGAACTGAATAAAAATAGTTCCTGAGTTTTAAGTTAAATATTTAATTAAATATTCAATAAAGAAATAAACTATCATAAATTTAAATTGTTTAACTAATAACAAACTTAATACTAGCATATGTGATTGGGTGCAGAAAAAAACCTGGAAATTATTTTAGGTTATGATAAAGATATATATATATATAGAGAAAAAAGAGGGATGCAAATAGTGTATTATAGAGGTGTTTCGGCGTTCAGAAAAAAAGAACGGAATTTTTTAAAAACCCGGAATTCCAGTTAAAACCGGAGAAATCACATGCCTGTGTAATAAATAATTCACATGATATTTCGCCCATTAGGTTATGGGACCTATCATGGATTGATGTATAAAAGTCGAACATAGCTTCATCTAGTTTGATATCCTCTTTGTAACACTCTCATACTGCATTACCCGGGTATGCGGGTAATGCAGTACCTATCTGCTAAAATACCTCAGGGTGTTTGACGCCCCTGCCTTGCAAAGTTATAAACCACTGCCTTGTGGTATAGGTTCTTGATAGAATCAACGGCTAAGGGAGCAAACCCTAACAGAAAATCATGCTTCCGTGGCAGCATTAAGGGCGGTGATGAAGGGAACTCCCAACATCTCCCGGCCAGCTACTGCAGGGACAAATAGTTTGCGCCTGTCTTGACGTGTTCTTGCCGGTGTGAAACCTCTATTTGCTCCCCGAGAGAGTGCTGCTAGTAACTTGCAAAAGCCAGCAGCACTTCAACACTTTGCAAGCAGCTTTTATGAAATGCACAACCGCATGGAACAGCGGCGGTTAAGAAATAAAAGCAGTCTTTGTCGCATTGCGACCGACAGCATGATGATGATGATGATGAACACTCTCATTGACACACATTTTACAATTGCTTGTGTACAAATGTAAAACTTCTGTTGGCTGGTTGTTGGAGTTTTACGTCCTGGCAACATCTAAGGTCATATCAGGAAAAGACTTTTGTTTAAGAGTGTGATTAAATAACAATATAAGTATAACAGGAATATATTTAAACAATTGTCCCCGTGAATATGGTCTTTGCTGCTGACATGGCAAAAAATAGCCATCAAACAATCTAGTTTTATTGCAACCGCAATAGGTGGGTCCTGTAAGCCTAACAGTAGAAAGGAACTGCTAAATATATGTGCTATATCACTGATATATAGCACGCATTGTCGTGTCACGGGCACTCACCTGCACGACAAGCTTTCCCTTGAACACCTTGCCGTACTTCTTGGGCACGAATGAGATCTGAATGAGCGTTCCCTTGGTGCTTGTTGGAAGGAGCTCGCCACTAGAGGGCGATACGGTGAACTCTATGTCACTTCCGGCCACGAAGTATGCGTTGTACGGGAGAGGGTGTCTGTACGGGTGATGTTAGAAACAAGCAGGCATTGAGTACATTACAATATAGCTAGACCTATCTGGTCAATGTTCCTATTAAACAATTAACACATGAAATAATGTCAATATGTATTTCTTGGTCATGTCAGAAACAAGTAGGCATTGATTAGTACATTATAATGTTGATCTAAATAGTCGCTGTCCTGGTTAAACATGGTGATTTTATAGTGCTGCCCCACTGGGAAACCATGCTGCTGGCACCATCGCCCGACATCCCACTCAAGTCATATTATCCTTATACTGAGCTAACAAGTCCTTTCCCTATTCTAGTCATGTCGAGCTGGGCAGCGACAATAATCAATTTTGTCATTCATTTGACTCGGCCGGGTTTCGAACCCCCGACCTTCCGCACCGGAAGCCAGCATGCTTCGGCCACCGCGTCTGGCCTCAAATAAAGGCTGATGGCAAGTGTGATCAAGCTGTAACTAAGTAAGGTCATTCAGCTCTAATATGACTCCTCAGCTGTTAGAGTGTCATAGGCTAGGGAATGCTCACTCATTTGGATAGGCTTTCTCTGAGATTCTCTGTAGACTAAAGGGGTCCCTGATTGTAGAGGAGGGATATAAAGAAGCAGTTCATTGCAATAGAGTTCCCAACAACGATCATACAACCTAGTAATACTAGTAATAACGAATTTGAGGCCCTTTGACTATTTATTATTACCTATCTAATTCCAATTATCCTTTCCCTCATATGGCGACTGAACTGTCCAGGACAGACTACACCATTAGAATGAAGCATTTACTAAATCATGTAGATTAAAGCTGCATATTCCAATGAAAACATCAACTTTTCAAAATCAAAACAATTATCTAGATTTGATTTGACATATCTAACTTAGATACTCGTCTATTTATTAAACATTTGCCACCACATAAAAGGGAATATTTAGGTAATTTACTAGAACCTTTTACTGCAGAATATCTCAAAAGCTAGTCATTTAAAATAAAAGTTACTTCAAACTAATTATAATGATCAACCTAATATATCTATCTCAGAAAATGACACAAACTCAAAACCACCGGCCTAATTGAGAGTATCCAGTAGCTGCCATCTGTTTTTTTGTTTTTTATTTTTGTTGCTTCTTTCCCAATTCAACAATTATACATCAATATACAGTAAAATCTCTCTAAATCGACCGACTTTAAGTTATCCATTTAGGGAGATGGTCGATTTAGGGAGTTAGAATATGGTTACAATTGTATTGTTGAGAACCAAATAAAGCGATCGATATAGGAGAGTGGTCGATATGTGGAGGTGGTCTGTTAGAGAGGTTGTATCGTATATATGTATAAAGACTGCACACTGGAACAAGGACATCCACAACTTGCTTATAGTTGATTCATAACAAAGGCATTTTTTTGCTCAGATTTAGACAGGGTCGTCTCGTCACTCACCCCTGGCATAATCAATTAATCAACTCGGGTCACCTGAGCCACTTTTTGGTGCATGCACACATCCTACAGACTCGGGGTGAATAAACGAATACGCTCGGGGTGGACAAAATGGTGGCTTAATCTAAAACTTAATATCTTTTTTCGATAACCGATATATGTACAGCAAAATAGGATTTAAAGTATTTCATGATTGTAGAAGCTGACAATTTGGGTTATTAAAAAAAAAAAGCATTAAAACAACACGTAGGAGTTGTATTGGTAGCGGTTATCCTACAGGTACCAACACAGATGTGATGTCATCGCTCCTAGCAAACCCCAGCCAAGAGGTGGGTTACTGGGGTCGGGTCGTTTTGCACACGGCAAATGTATTTGTTGACTCCACTCGCGGTGTTCTATTTGAAATTCTGACGACTCGGGTGAGCCGAGTCGCCCGGGTCGTGTTAATCGATTACGGCCCCCATGACTGAGTGGGGGTGAATATTTTATCTAGGGGGGCAGTGGGGGGTAGCCTGATCGTGGGGGACCGGAAGTGACGTGTTGTACAAGTGCAAGCGGACTGACGTGGCCATGCTGTTGAGTCTGAAGCCAATCAGCGCCTCCTTGTTGAGCCCCACTGCCGGGATGGTAATGACGTCATCGGCCTCAGGCTCAGTGGCGACAAATCTCACGGGGAACTTCCAGATGCCTCCCGTGGCTCCCTTCACGAGCAGCTCACAGTCGAGTCTGTCGGCAGATATAGACACTGGGTAATTGGAGACCTCAAACACAGCATAATTATGCCACTTGACTGCTTTTTGGTTTGTTTTGTTCAAGTAGTGTTATTCCTCTGATTAGCATATTGTCATTGCTGATGCACTGGTCTTACAGTCAATAAAATATCATTACATGACCTCTACATCACCATTACATTACAATTACAATACCAGTGCAATACCATTACATTACCGTTCATCATCATCATGCTGTCGGTCGCGATGCGACAAAGACTGAACCGTTACACTATCAGTATATTACCATTACCATTACATTATCGTTATATTACCATTACATTACATGCTCGGTACATTACCATCACATTACAGAACTCACAACATGGGCCTGTAGGGCGCATAGACGACGTTGAAGAGCAGCATGACGAGCCCCGTGTGCTTACAGCGGGAGGTGCGCACCAGGGTCAGCGCCACGGTCGGCTCCAGGGCGTGCTCCACGTCCTCGGACCCGTACACCAGCTTGTACATGAACTCGTTAGCGGGCGCCAGGGCTGAGCAAGCAGACAGGGGAGTTAGAGCGCTGCAGGAACCCGCTTACACCACCCACCCATCCCATCAGTAACTACAAGTGGATTCCGGCCCATTCACAATACCGTCTGCCACTTCGTCACCACTGCAATGGTACAGCCACATGTTTCTTTCCACTCCTCCAGAGGGCGCCACTAAGACACCTCTTTAGCCCCTTTTCATCCCCCCCCCCCCCCCCCGGTAACTACAAGTGGATACCGGCCCATTCACAATGCCGCCTGCAGCTTCGTCACCACTGCAATAGTACCACCACATGTTTCTGTGCACTCCTCCAAAGGGCGCTCCTGTGACACCTCTCTAGCCTCCTTTCACTAAGACACCTCTTTACCCCCTTTTCCCTCACCCACCCACCCTACCGGTAACTACAACTTAGTGGAAGTGGATACGGGCCCATTCACAACGCCACCAACTATCCTTGATTGAAATTTCCCGCAATTCAAATTAGTTTGATGGTTTGGGGTTTCTACCATTTCCTTAGATAAATACATTAGATTGATATTTAGCTTTAGTTCAATACATATGATCAAATCTAGGTTAGTGTTTTGGTTTTGAAAATTCTGTGCTTTAATCGGATCATGCAGCTTTAATCAAAGAACGTCACCCACAAAAGCTATGATCATGACTGACACCCGCTACCAGCAGCATACCTTTACTGACGACGACCTGCTCCGGGGTGGTGGGTGGCTTGGGCTCGGCGCCTTCGGCCGCCTTCGGGGTGACGGAGCGCAGGCGCACCCCGCGCCGCGGCCCGCCGACGGCCGGCGCGACTCCCGACAGCGTCACCTCGAGGCGTTCCTCGATTCGGGCCCGCGCCTTGCACACGACGAGGGTGGGCTGCGCGTCAGGTGGGTTCAGCTCCGGGTAACCGTGCACCAGGTACTCCCACGAAATTGTCGACAGCGTGTTGCTCTCCTGCGGGCCTGGCACGTGCTCACTGGGAGATGTAATATACATATATAGTATAGTTATACGAGTCTTACCTGGTACAGATGATGGATAACTCTTGTTTTACCGAGGTACAAGCCTCGGATAGTCGTGGGCTAGGGAGAAGGAAGCAACACCCGGTTTCACCAATCTTCACCTAATTATTCAGGATAGAAATGAACTCAATGATGGAAATCTAATGTCTCCGTTTGGCACAAGCGAGTCGAATAGTTGTGGTAGGGTGTGGTGGGTGAGCCCTAGCCCACGACTATCCGAGGCTTGTACCTCGGTAAAACAAGAGTTATCCATCATCTGTACCAGGTAAGACTCGTATAACTATACTATTTTACCTCGGTACCAAGCCTACGGCTACTCGAGGTCGAGGGAGACCTTCACGTAACCTCATTTCTATCCTCAACCAGCTGATGAACATTATAATGTCTCAAGATCAATTCACAGAAAAATTGTTTTAATATCACCCATCTTGTCAGTTGGTGAGAAGCCGGGTAGCCACCCGACTTGGTTTCTCTATTCGTTTGTTGTAATGTTTTGCAAACGACGTTGCCGTCTTCCAACCGGCATGTGACAGGATCCTCTTAACTGAGATCCCTAACAGTCTTGCTTTAGAAGCCATGGCTCCTCATGTGGAATGAGAGGCGTAGCATTTCGTATCCACTCCCGCTGCCTTAAGCACTGTAATCGTCCATCTTGCTAGCGTGTCCCTAGAAATCGCCTTATGTGGCTTAATGAAACTAATTAACAACTGTGTAGAATTCCTGACCTCGTTCATCCTGGATACATAAGCCCTAATGACTGACACTACACACAACTTCTTATCCTTCGGAAACGCCGTAAGATGCACCGACGAGAGCTGATCTCCCGTACGGTTGGATTTTAATAATGTATTCAACTCAAACGTTGCTTCATTGTCATCAATATCCAAAAACTGTAACCAAAGGGCAACAATTGTTTGGCCTCTATGGCCGGTAACTAACAGTAAAAGAACGGCTAATTTGTAGCCTAACTGTTTAATCGATAAATGCCTGTTCCTGGGCCACCCTCGGAACAGCGTAAACACTAAAGAAACATCCCAGAACCGATTATACCTCGGTTTTGGGGGGTTCCTTTCATAAATGGATCTGATCACCCAACGAATAACCTCATGTTTTCCTATCGTTTGGCCATCGATCCTAGGTAACACGACCGACAGAGCACATCTGGCCGTATTGATAGCTCCATAACCTAAGCCATCATCCTCCATCATGCGCAAAAACCGTGCTACTTGAGCAATAGACGGGGCCATAGGTTTGACCTTATGCAACAAACAATACAAACCCCATTTCTTTAAATATGTGGCATACAATTTTACCGTACCTGGCCTCCAAGCATGAGACAATAACCTATCTTGTGTAATTTTGTCTAAACCATATTTCTGAAGATATCTACTCAGAAAAGGAATGCCAACAGGGGTGTTGTTGATACGTCCCCGTCCTGTGTAACTTTTCCTTGGTGTAACAGATTCAGACGGCGTCTGGGGAATCTTAAAGCGCCCCTCGTTCCCCACTCCACCATTGCTCGCCATGGCTGAGTGTTCCATTCTGGTACTATGAGGACCGCCCGTGCCTTGTCCTGTCTGATCTTCCTGGCTACTCTGGAGATCAGGATGAATGGTGGAAAGACATAATAAAATTCATTAGTCCAAGTCAAAGAAAACGCATCCACACACCACGCCTCCGGCTCAGGATGCCAGGCCACATATTTCTCCAGTTTCCTGTTCCGCCTCGAAGCAA
This sequence comes from Branchipolynoe longqiensis, assembly GCA_030323885.1. Lineage (NCBI taxonomy): Eukaryota > Metazoa > Annelida > Polychaeta > Phyllodocida > Polynoidae > Branchipolynoe > Branchipolynoe longqiensis. The sequence continues at coordinate 12,198,976 of CM059189.1, forward strand.
ACAGGTCAACATCTGGGAGCCCCCATTTATTGCAAATTGTGTAAAATATTTCATCATTTAACGACCATTCCAAATGATCATGAAAATGGCGGCTTTTAGTGTCAGCTAAAGTGTTTTGTGAACCTGGGATGTGAGCAGCCGTAAGCCAAACTTCCTGCCGTTCTGCCCAGTCCCAAATCTGCTTAGCTAACTTATTACAATTCCTTGACTTTGTGCCCCCCATGTTACGAATGTAGGCCATAGCCATTGTATTATCCGTGAGGATTTGTACATTAAATCTGGACACCTTTACTAAGCTCTTTAAACCCAAAAAGATAGCCCTTAATTCCAACACATTGATGTGATCATCCATCTCCTCCAATAACCAACGGCCCCCTGTCGCTACCTGGTCCCTATGGGCACCCCATCCTTCTAAAGATGCATCGGTAGTCACTACAGTGTTCGGTTCACCCATCCTAATGGGATTGACTGAGCTAACAATGTGGTCCAACCACCATTGAACATTCCCAAGCCCTTCCTTGGAGATGGTCATAAGTGACTCAAACTTACCTTTAGCTTTCGCTAAAGCGTAGTTTTTATCTATCTCTAGGGACTTTATGTGCGCATTGCCATAAATGACGGCCAGTGCATAAGCCACCATCAGGCCAATAAGGACCGCTACCTGTCTTATCTTAGGTCTTTTAAGCTGTCTCAATTAACAAGCTGTATTAATAAACTTGTCTATCTTATCCGGGGTTAGAGACACAGTCATTTGTTGAGTATCAATAACAAAACCCAAAAATGTTAAACGTTTTGTGGGGAACAGTACCGACTTTGTAACGTTGATGTAAAACCCTAACCGCATTAAGGTTCGACATAAATCGTATACCGCCAACTGGCAATCAACTTGCGTTTGAGCCACAATAAAAGAATCATCAATGTACGGGAACATAACATGTCCTAAACTAGCCATTTCCGCAAACACCGGTTTAAGCAATTTCGTAAACAAACGCGGGGCGCAGGCTAAACCATTGGGCAAACAAGTGAACTGGTAAAGTTATCCTTACCAATTAAACCTCAAATATTTCCTGTAAGATTCATTAATCGGAACCGTGTAATAAGCATCTTTCAAATCTACACTGGCTAACCAAGAGCCTGGTGAAACCAGATCCCTGGCTGTTTCCAATGAGAACATTTTAAAATGTTTATACTGAACCCAATCGTTCAGTGTTGTTAAGTCCAGAATCATCCTCAAATCCCCATTCGGTTTGGGGCGAGAAAAAATGTTAGAAATATATTCTCCGTCTATATGCTGAGCTGGCTCTATAATGCCCCTGGTGCGAAAATTCACGACTTTTTCATTTAAAGCCATTCGCTCGTCTGGAGACAGACGGTAAGGAAACAGCACCTTACTCTGGACTGGAGTTTCAATAAATGGGATCAAGATACCCTGCGCAATATCAAGAACCGCAATATCCTGTGTTATCCCTTGCCAATCACACAAATGGTTGGACACATTGCCTGCCATAAAAAGGCTTACATTTGTTTGCGTTGAACAATCTACTTGTTGGCTGGCTTGTGGAACGGCTTCTGGGGCTGATTGTCCCTCCTGAACGGCCGGTTGCTGTCGTTCCAGCCGAACTGGTTGCGCTGACTTCGGCCCCTCGACTGGAAGCCATGATTCCCGTTCCCGAACCGGCTGCCTCGTTGTCCGGTCCGTCGGGACCGAAAATCCGACCTCCCCTTCTTGTAGTTAGCCAGATTGTTGTTCTTCTTCCCGTCCAGATGTTTGGACTGTTTTGCTGCCGTTTCCACTTGTCTGAACAAGTACTGTAACTGGCCGCCAAACATTTTTGTTTTGTCCAAAGGCTTACCCTTGATGGGCTTAGGGGCAAGGAAGAGCGTGAACTCTTTGCCATCATTATCCACGACCTTCTTCGACCTGGCCACCTCCTTGCCCGCATCCGTGGTGACCGCCTTGAAAACGTTCTCAAACCGCCGATAGGACAAAAAATTGCTAGTCGCCGTCAGGGCTGCAATACTTGCATTCATGTCAGTGCACAACGACGTAAACTTATTGTCCGCCAGCATCCTATTAGCAATAGGGATAACAGCAGACAAAGCCACCGACACGCCCTTATGGACCGTATGCAGACAGTTCTCGAACTTCTTACGTTCCTCGCTCTTTTGAACCTCAGCGTCCATTTCTTTGCAAGTTGCCTCCGATATCCCCTTGATACCCGTGTACTGTTCTGCGAGCTTCGCGATGGTCTCCGCCGGTTTGAAAGCGTGAAAATGACCACGCAAGTTTTTGCGCATCAGCGAGCAGGTATTCATCTTCCTTTTCTTTTCCATCCTGATCTTCTTCATAACCTTATCTGTTATACATACATATTTCCCCGTTCTCTCCGTATCCGACTCCGAATCGGTGGTCGTAGAATTATCCGAATCATCCGAGGAAGAAGACTTACTGCTCTTCTTCTTGAGCTTCTTTGACTTCTTTACCTTACGGGCCTTGTTACGCGCTTTATAATACGCGTCTCCGTCGGACGAATCCCTCCTCGAACACTTGCGCTTACTCGGGCGAAATTCGACCTCCGAACCAGTCGTATCCTGCGGCCCCGAGTCATCCTCCCAGTCCGACTCCTCTGCCTCCGCATGAGCCTGGCTACTAGTAGCACCAGACCCTGCCTGGGGAATGAGCTGCAGCAACTGCTGCTGAATCATCTGCATCACTCGCTCCTCCGAGGTGGAGAGCCCTGCAGAAGGCCCCGCCTCGGGCGAATCCCCATTGGAGACCCCTGCAATCGGTGATCGGTCACGTGACTTTACAGGGATTACGCCATCATCGCTGCCTGCGTGTGGTACACCGGCGCTACTCCGTCGCGGCGCCATCGTGAGTAGTCTGCAACCAAATTATTGGATTACTACGTACTCAAAGCGCAAACCACGTACAAAAACACGCTACTAAGCGTCTACACGTACAGCAAGCAGGCAGGAAGGGTTTAAAGACGTATTTATACCGTTTTAAACCGGGTGTGTAAGCTAGAATTCAGTCAAACGTGTATCCCAGGCGAACCGAACGCGGGAGCGGAACCAGTGTAGGTATCCGCCCACACTCTCTGTATCATACACTTCTCCCTCCCGTGACTACTACGCCGACGAATTGGAGAAAATATTATGAAACTCAGAGGTACACCACAAGAAACAACTATCTAGCGATGAAATGGCTCCAGCCAACCTGTCTCTCCATTCGGCAACGGGCGGCAAAAATAAACGTGATGCTACGATATTTACAGCACCGACAAAAAAGGTTCGTAACTCTCTAAATACATGTCAACATTCCTACAAATCTCACAACATGTGCCTCGAACCTTAATACACAAGATATAAGATCCTTGTGTCGGTACTCACGTTAGAAATCGTTAATCCTCTGTAATAAACTGGTGAAAAGCGTAAACGTATTTTCGTCTTAAGCGGAATATGCTAATTGGTGAAACCGGATGTTGCTTCCTTCTCCCTCGACCTCGAGTAGCTGTAGGCTTGGTACCGAGGTAAAATATAATTATACATGGTTATATCTGCAAAATAGTCAAGAATTACATTATATACTACTAATTATTAGGTGAGTGCTATCACAATATCATAAATAGGTACGGTTGCAAAGTCCGATGGTTTTGAGTTTCTGTCATTTTCTTAGATGAATAGCTCTAGGTGATAGTTATAATCTACTATACTTTAGTTTGAAGTAACTTTTAATTTAAATGGCTAGATATTTGAAGTGCCAATATACTAAATTAAATTTGGCAACCTTGAACCATGACAAAACTCTCCCATAGAATTCTGTAGTAACAGGTTATATTAAACTGACTCAGTATTCCCTTCTATGTAGCAACAAATGTTTAATAAATCCATAATCTAAATTACATATGTAGAATAAAATCTAGATAATTGATTTGGTTTTGAAAATTTGATGCATTCATAGGACTATGCACAACACAATTTCCCAAACTCGTTTATGATATACCTCCGTCTCCCTGTCTAACAGCTATAACACCAGGTAATATTTAATATATTCTGCTTATATTATTCTGTTAATATAAACATAATACATCGAGAAATATGATGGATACTAATACAGTTAAACTAGACTTACCTGTAAGTTGACTTATTACTTAGATTCTTACAAATCTATCAAATACGAAGATAATGATCAGGGGAGAGGGATATAAATAGACCGCACTTGTCGATCCCACTCAGCATTCGTAGTATGAGCAATAATAGCTAATCTAACTAACCCTTTAGTGCCCCCCTTTCCCCACAACCGTATGTTCGATCTTTTTTCGATCCTACACAATTAATTTGTTCATTATTTTGATCGAACCCTATGGCGTGAGTGGGTGGGCCCCTGATGATTGTGTTCGTATTCGATAGATTCGTAAGAATCTAAGTAATACATAAACTTACAGGTAAGTCTAGTTTAACTGTAATATTTTTACTTCATCTACGAATACGTGAAGCCAATATCAGGGGAGAGATTTCGCAGTATTATTATTATTATTACAAATCATACATTATTATTTGTATTTCTTATTCTACTTCATTTTCCTTTATTATTATCATTTTCCTTATCATTATTCTTTGAACAACTGAACACAAGTCTCGGTATCAATTGTAATATCTAAAATTCTTTTTATTATTACCTCATGCCTTGTAACAATCTTTTCCACAATTCAATGGCAACAGTTGAACAACTTTATCCAAAATTCAAACAGCGATTGATTTAATCACCATTTTACCTTCTATTGGCTGGTTCAAAGACTGCCCTTTGTGCCTGGCCAGGATCGTTTATCGTTCTATTGTAATATAACGCAAAAGACTGTCTTTCCATGACACATTTTTCATAATTGCATTGAGACTTGCTCCCATTGCCCTAGCTGTTGACGCAGCTGCACCCCTAATGCTATGTGCTTCATACCAATTTGTGTCAATACCTGCCAAATCTTTTTAATTGGGTCATGTATGCTTTTTTTCGTCGAGTCTGTGCAAGTAAATAAAAAATAACTTCATGCTTTATCATTATTTAAACCATAACCTTTCAACAAGTTGGCCAAAAAAGGAATGTTGATAGGATTGTGCTCTTTACAAACTCTACGTCTCGATTTTTGTTTAATTGTCCTTTCCCAATTAGGTTTGGGGGATTCTTCAGTTAGGTCACGCTGCTTACTGCCAGCCTCCTTAGCAAGGCTGACCAGCGCTGGCACGTCCAATGCGGGGCAATGGCTATTGCCCTGGTGTTGTCCTTCTGGATTTTCCGGATGACTGTAGGCAGAAGCCTGAATGGCGGAAAACAATAATAGAACATATCAGTCCATGCAAAGGAAAAAGCATCTACTTTCCAACTGCCTGGGTCCAGTTCCCAGCTGACATAAGTAGGTAGATAGTGATTTAATCTAGAAGCAAACAAGTTCACATCAGGACTACCGAATAGTTTACAGACATCTTGAAAAATCTTTTGTGCTAATTCCCATTCTACTTGTTTAAAGCACCTAGATTAAAAATCTGTCAGTATATTTAATATGCCAGGTATATGTGTAATCGACAACCAACAATTGTTCAATTGTGCCCAATCCCAGATCTGTCTGGGCTCATTCATACACGACTCTGATCTTGTGCTGCCCATATTTGTTACATAGGCCAATGCTGTTGTACTGTCTGTCCTTATTCTAATATATTTGTTCTTTTCTTTACAAAGACTTTTTAACCCGAACAGAATCACTCATAACTCTAATACATTAATATGGTCTATTTCCGTTGGATTCCAACTTCCACCTGTTTCTACTTGATCCGTATGCACCCCCGCAACCCTCTAAGGAGGCATCTGTCAATAATTCTAAATCAGGATCTGTTCTACGGATTTTCTTGACATTTTTAGGTTTTTTTAACCACCAAATTATGTCTACCGTAGCCATATAATATCATCAAAGTTACCTTTAGACTTACGCAAAGCTAGAATTTTTTCCCTTTCTATCACTTTATAGTGAACTGTGCTTAAGTCTACTCGTGGCCACCGTGAGTCCTATTAACCCAGCTACATCCCTAATTACTGATGTTTCTAAAGTGAGTATATGTTGAGCCATCCCTTCAAATTGTTCTATTTTATCCAACATTAAAGAGACCGTCATGTCTATTGAGTTTATGTTAAACCCGAGAAATTCTAAAGTTAATTTTGGAGTTAGTTGTGGTTTTTCTTCATTTATTGTAAATTCTAGGCTCTTAAACAGCTCTACTGTATCGTCGACTGCTTTCTGACATTCCTCTTTCGTATTTCCCATAATAAAACTACCATCAATATAAGGAAAACATGTGTCCTAACTCCCCCAAATGGGAGGAGACTAGTTTTAATAATTTTGTGAAAAACCTAGGCCCTGGTGCAAGTCCATTCGGGAGTACCTGTTATTCATAAAGATTTTTATTCCAGAAAAATCTAAAAAGTTGTCTATGTTCCGATGTGACGGTTAAGTCAGCACTGGCCATCCAAGTGCCATATCTAATGAGATCTAAAGCTGTTTTTAAACTTTTAAAATGTTGATATTCCATTTGATCGGTCAGAATGGTTAAGTCCAAAATCATTCAATATGCCCTACTAGGTTTCGGCCTCAGAAAAATACTTGAGATCCATTGGCCCTCGACTGGTTAAACCTTGGCCAGGAACCTTTTATTCAATAAACTAACAATCTCTATCAATAAACTCCCTTTCTTGAGGATCCATTTTATATGGTGTTGGCACTCTCTTCTGTGTTGGTAAGGAGAGAAAAGGTATAGTCAAACCCATGACACAATTCAGCACCTGTTGATCAGTATGTAAAAATATACGGATTTTCGGTTAAGAATTGTAGATTGGCAAAGAGCATCATTAGTCTTGGGCGACGGAGTGGGGACAATGTTATGTAAACTAAAAGTAATAATATCCCACTCTCATTATGACATGATATAAGCTATGTGAAATATATGTTCATACATGATGCCTAAGATTAATGGAGAGGTGCTCCTATATAAGAGACAATACATGGTTGTTGAAATACTTCTCTATGCATTCATAAAGAGTGCAATTGGAGAAAAGACCATTTTAACAGAGATCTATTGTAACTGTTGCAACAACCTGTCCCTACATGACCACTGGGTGGGCACACCAGCCTAATCTGCATATACACACAGGGCACCACCTGGAGCTGGGTTGAGTGACAGCCACCCTACTGGAGGGGGTGCCACCCACCCAGACTGTGGGGGTGCCTGATTGGCTGGCTGTGGACTGCCCAGTCACCTACACCCCATTGGCCCTCTGACCACACTAGCCTCAAACCAAGATCATATTTCTAGACTCTGCTTCAGACACACTGGCGAGAGATCACTCTACTCCTGGCTCTGGAGTGAGACACCTACTCTAGAGCAGGAACCCCAGAAACTCTGTCTGATGCTGGCAAAATTCATATATTCCAATTGAGTGTGAATACAGCCATAGGACTCTTGTCCCATGTGCTGTGGACACTGCTTTCTATACTGGCTAAAGTAGTAATGAGATACTATGTGGCTAGAAGGTAAGGGGTGTGGATGATAGGTCACTGGTAGGTGGACAGGAGTTGGTGTTTATCTGTGTGACTTGTCTTCATTCTTACTTAGTATTGGTTAAATGAGCTCACAGATAAGTGATAATGACGGGGAGAGTTTTGTAATATTATCTGGTGTCCCAAACGTGGCCGGGCATTCAGTAATATCACAAGTAGTTATTTTGTCCCAATTCATTTTATAATTGATTAGATTACCAGCTTCAGGTAGGCTACTACTTTAGTTGAAACATTCACTTGAACTGATGATTCTACTTCTGAAAACCCCTCTGCGGTGCCAGGGCACCCCTGCCATGAGTCATGCGCTGGTCATTCTGGTGCGGTTGATTGCCACCATAACCACCTGGCAGCCTATTGAACCGTGACTGCATGCCTCTACCAGTTACCATTCTTCTCCTGAGATTCCACTGACCTCTAGGCCTAAATGATGATTGGACTGACCTCTCGTAGCAGTCATTCGACCTATGCCATTCTTTGGGTGTGAGGGTGGTATTCATTACAGTATCAGACGCATGTGCACTCTTGATTATTTTCTTGTTTTTCTCAGCCAAATCTTCTCCCAAGAAATTTTCCGTTTGCAGTTCTTTTTCCCAATATGCATTAGTTTTAAGTTTAATTACTTCTTTTCCCAGGAAAGAGTACTACCTTTTTGGAATTTTGTAGTTTATCCCCTGTTAATTGAATAGAATTTTGACAATGTCCAATGTTCTGAGTGCTTGTTTGTCTAATTCATGATCACCTCTCCCGCATGACAGAATTAATGCTACCGTGGGCGCTGCCGCAGTGAGTGCAGCTACCATCCCTTTAGTAGCCCATAGCATTGACTACTCAGCATGCTTTCTTGCATCTAGAAACTTTATCTCCTCATTTAATTTCTGAACCCGTGCTTCTGGAATGTGCTTAATTCCCCTATACTGTCTCACAATATCATTAAGTGCCTTTTTTGGCTTACTAAAGCCATAGTAATGTGCAATGGCCCCTGCTAGATCATTATCTATCTCTATCCTGTGTCTAGTAGGCTTTCTAATTTTCTTAATTCGGAGTGCATCACTCCTTCCCATAGGTTCTCTGATAACGTATACAGAGGACGGAGTTTATCCGGTTCTACAGGAGCACTATTTTTATCTGCACTCGTGGAATGGCCCGACTCAGGTTGTGTGCCATGCATACTCCATGTCTCACATAATAGGCGTGGTTGAGGCTCCGAAACAAATACCGAATCATCTATATAGTACTCTTTTTTCATCCCCTTCTTCCTTTGTCTGCCACCCTGCTTCACTCTGGCTATTGAAAACCGCCCACATTTCTATATCCCCATTATCTTGCAAAAAAGGAATATCTACCTCACATCCCGGTTGTTCAACATTATCAACTCCTTTTACATTAGGAGTATTAGACATATGTTCAGGCACAGCTTGTGCAACAGTAGCAGTAGGTGCAGGTGTAAGCCTAGCTTGCTAATCTTTTGCCATTAATTCAACGTAAGCAGCATATTTCGCAATAAGCCTTTTTATCACCGCGAACATAGCGCGCATTTCTGCCAATTCCTTACTGTCCTGGTTAGCAACAGGAGGCACAGGGGAAGGCTGGTGTGTGGGAGCATTGGAAACAGTAGAGGCAGCCGGTGGTGGTTCAACAGGTGCCATCTTGGTTTTTCTCATGACTCATTTCTTCTTCCCAACGTCTAGTCGCATCAGGAGCCGACATAGCATGGCCGTATGTAATCTTCCTGCCTCACAAACCCACCGCGGGAGACTGGACGGTCTGGCTTCGGGACAGGGAACGCTGTGTATTACTGTGTTGTAACCTTTACACTTGCCCCTACAAGAGAGTGTTAAAGATATATATATAAGTTCCCAGAATATACTAATATGTCACATAAAACAAGTAAATTCCATATAGTAATAGCATATAACATAACAAGTCCCATAGTATCCTATGTCTAACTATCTGCACTCACCTGTGCTCCTCTGCCGATGCTGGTGGTCCGACTGCCGGCTCCCGACTGAGGGGGATCAACAAGCGTGGTCTATTTATATCCCTCTCCCCTGACGTTGGCTTCAAGTATTTGTAGATGAAGTAAGAATTACAGTTTCAAAACCATTCGGTCTAAGGTTTTTATTACGGATTTATCCCCAATATGTACATACATATATATATATATATATATACATATATATATATATATATATATATATATACCTGCATATATATATATATATATATATATACCTGTATATATATATATATATATATATATATATATATATATATATATATATATGCAGGTATTGCAGGTATAGCAATACCTCAGGGAGTTTGACGCCCCTGCCTTGCAGAGTTGTAAACCACTGACTTGTGGTACAGGTTCTTGACAGAACCGAAGGCTAAGGGAGCAAACCCTAAACAGAAAACCATGTCACTGTGACAGCATTAAGGGCGGTTGATGTATGGAACTCCCAGCATCTCCCGACCAGCCACTGCGGGGACAAATAGTTTTGCGCCTGTCTTGACATGTTCTTGCCGGTGTGAAACCTCTATTTGCTCCCCGAGAGGGTGCTGCTGGTAACTTGCAAAAGCCAGCAGCACTTCAACACTTTTGCAGGCAGCTTTCATGAAATGTACAACCGCACACAAAAATGGAGCGGCAGTCAAGTAATGAAAGCAGTCTTGGTCGTATTGCAACCGACAGCATGATGATGATGATATATATATATACAGTAAAACCTCTCTAAATCGACTGACCTTGGGACCGACTTTAAGTGGTCCTTTTAGGAAGGTGGTTCTTTAGGGAGTTAGAATATGGTTACAATGGTATTGGTGGGACCCAAATAAAGTGATCGATATAGGGGAGTGGTCGCTCTGTGGAGGTGTTCGGTTAGAGAGGTTTTACTGTACATATATACACATCTGTATACAACCACCAGAAAATCATATTATATATAAACATCTATATATCTGGTATATATATATTATATTAGGATTTATATAGTTTATAATGCTATGCATTACTATAAAACTACCAGAACGCCATCACACAAAACAACAACCTCCCCCCCCCCCCTCCCGTCTGCAAACAGCAGCGCGGCGCACCTCTCCTCGCGCAGGTTGTACTTCCAGGGATGGCCGCTCTCCTGGCGGATGGTGACGGTAATGACGGCGTCAAACCTGCGCATGTCTTCGGGCGCGAAGGACACGGGGACATCGACGGTCGACTTAGGCCCGAGGCGCAGCGCCGCCGTGTGCTTCAGTAGCAGGCAGAAGGGCGAATTGGGCGGCACAAGTTCGTTGGACTCCTCCTTCGTCAGGTCCTTGTCTGATGATGCAGCACAGATTGGGCGTTAAATATAGCACCAACAAAATAACGGGGCAGATCCAACAGCTCCTTCACTTCTATTTGAAATGTGATTTTGTTGTTGTGTTGAGGGGGGGGGGGGGGATTTAAATCGTGGACAATTGGTCTTCCTCATTCCATCGGTCCTTGCCCTATCCTACTAATACCAAGTGCCAGACTAGGCAGTGATAAGTATCCCTTTTTAAGTCATTGGTTTGACTCGAATCACATGACCTACCAAAGCAGGAGGCGGACGCTCAACTCATTCGCCCATCCTGTTAAAGTTAGGAACACACCGGACGCGGATCACGTCTTGCAGGTTGGAGTGATTTTTTTAACGCTTGACACCACTTGGCTTTTGCCAGAGAGAGACGGAGACAGAGAGACTTTTCTCTCTTGACCGCACTAATGTCTGTGGGTGACCTTCTGGAGGAAGCAGGCATTTGGGCACCTACCACTTGAAATTAACATCAAATCCCTACTCATGATAAGGCAGCATTTGGAGATTTGAAGTTAGACACCTCCAAATATTCCAATTAATCAAAACCTTTACTAGCCCACCTCTTCCTGCTAAATATAAAATGCTGATAGAATAGTTGGGTACTGTGTACATCGCCAATAGCAATAGTTACCGTATTATGACTCACGTATATGTAAAATTAGGGGATAGCTTTAAGAGATAGTGAATTTCTACACACAGATGGAGCCATCATCGTGTCAAATAATAAACCCAGACTAGGTAATTCTACATACATGCATATCGTCGTGAGACATAGTATAGAATGATAGCTTGTTTGTATTCACATAATGTATCATATAGTGTATATGTAAATTTAATACTGAAAAAAACATCCAACATTTGGTCTCACTATATAGATTACAAACAAGTTTTCGCCAATTCTCGCTGTTTTAATTTACATATTCGTCCGAATCTTTTCTTTTAATAATACTTTTTATTTATAAAAGAAATGATATTGGGTGTTGCCTTTGAGAATGATGCTTGCGACGACGGGGATGTCTAGCGGGTTCCTGAAGGGGATGATGAGGGTGGAGTTGGAGCCGGCCATCGATGTGATGCTGACTGGGTCCTGTGGCTGCGGCAGGCGGCCCACCCCCGACAGCAGGAACACCCACTCACCGAGCTGCAAACAAAGCGACGGAGCTGATCAGTACAGCAGCGCACCGGATCAGGAAGAGCCCAGTCACGTGACCCGCGTCTCCGGGCGAAGCGACTAGTCACATCACGAGTTGTTGGTTGTTTAAAGTCGTATATTCCGATGTTTTTGTTTGTTCTTGTGTGTGTGTGTGTGTGGTGTTTTTTTTTTTATAGATAAATACAGACCTGTCAACCGTTCTGATTCTTGCAGAATTATTTCGATTTTCAGGTTCTGGCTCCCAAGTTCCATTCATAATCGCGATCATTCTGTGAAAATATTGAGTTATTATTGATGGTGTACTCATTTTACATATGGTGGCTTTTGAACACAAACATGATGCATTAAAATATATTCCGTAGATGTCAATGGCTTAATTATTCTTGAAATTGATCGAGGCTTAATTTAAGGGCACAGCGGTGTAATGAGGCTTGTTAAAATCTGAATAACTGGTGACAAGGCACACTCGTAAAAGGTTTGTTTGTTGGGGATTTTATGTCCGAGCAATATCTAAGGTAAAATCAGAACAGGTAGTGAGATGTGAGAGTGCACACTCATGTTGACTTTACAGTGCTGTCCTAGTGGGAGATTGAGCTGCCAGCAGCATGACCTGATATTCTACTCAGTCACTTATCCTGATACTGAGCAAACCAGTCCCTGTCCTATCCAATTAGCACCCAGCGCAGGTAATAGTAAATATATATTTTCTAAGTCATTGGTTTGACTCGGTCAGAGTTCGAACCCACGACCTCCCACATGGAAAGCCAGCCAGGGCTCTCATAGATTCGGCCATCTCATCAAGAACTTGCAAAAGGAACATTGGATAGAGCAGCTCATATAATAATGAACTAGTTAATGCATGGCAAACGAAGAGATGCTACATGAATCAAGTACATTGCATGCAGGTGGAGAGAATAGGTTATGAGGTCAAGCACGACCGAGTCATGTATGACCATGCCACGCACGAAGAGGTCATGTGATACCTGTGCATAGGCTACGCATACACAGATGTGCACGCAGGTAATGCACACACGCCACGCATGACCAAGACGTGCGCATACAAGTCAGGCATGAACAGGTCATGTATAACATGATCCTGCAGGATGCAGGGTGAGTGTCATGTATGAACAGGTCAGACATGAGCCGGTCTTGATATGAATGGATAATGCATTCATTAACTGATTAAGCATGAACATATAACGGCAGGAAGAATAAGAACAATAGATAATCAGGCTAACAGATAACGCGTGAAAGACGCCTGAGACTGGACTTCAAACGGCTCACCTCCGATAGCTGCGTCACAGAGGTCATAGAGATCACAGCCAAACAGATATATATTAAAACAGAAGTTTTCCCATAGAAATGTCAATTCTTTGCAGGGTAGATCCATAGAAATAACAGTGTACATGTTAGGGATAACATGGGTAATTCACGACGCTGGAGATCGCATTAGTGTTGCCAAGGAAGCATACCATCCACTGCAGCATTTGGTTACTACAGGGCCCAAAGCTTTTGTGTAGTAGCCATGGAGAAAGTCAACGTTGCGATTCTGAACGGGCGATTTGGCATTCACTCTCAAAGCCTGAAGCATCGCCGACCTATATACCCAATATGCCTCGGATTACTACGGTTAACATTTTTAACATTTGAATTATATGAATCACCTCTCAGACTTGCATAACGTTCTAGTTGATCAGTTAAAATCTTAATTGCTTTTTATTTGAACTCGGTCATTCATGATTATGATCATTTGTTTGTTTGTTGTTTTCGTCCTAGCAAAATCTAAGGTAATATCAGGGCGGGTACTGACTTGTGACAGTGCACACTCATGGCAGCTTTATAGTGCTGCCCCACTGGGAGACCAGGCCCCCAATACCATGATCTGATATCCCACTCAGTCACATTATCCTGACACTAAGCCAACCAGTCCTTGCCCTATCCTAATAATGCTGGCTAGGAAGCGGCAAGTATCAATTTTTAAGTCATTGGTTTGACTCGACAAGAGTTCGAATCCACAAACCCATGGGTTTGGATCCCCCAATCTCCCAAAACAGGAGATGGACGCTCAACTCATTCAGCCATCCCGTCTGGTCATGATATGATCAAGAATGCCCACAAATATTTCCAGCTGAATAATAGCATGAATGCCGATAGACTGGTTTGAGCTCTGGTTTGAGCGATAGTAATGTTGAACAAAGGCCCTGTAACTAGTGTAAGTTAATGGACATATGGGGAAGGGACATAGCTATACTGAAGATACAGAGTTCTAAGAAACCACACAAAGCTTGGTCTTCATTCTCGATCACTCTAAAATTAGTTTCAATATGACTTAATTCAACTGTATTAACTGCTGGTAACATGATATAATTAGAACGCTTATGGCTTAACCCAAAACAAATTGCAACAGAAATGATTTCAATGGGATTCATTCTAGGGAAGCCCCTTAAACATATAATAAATCTAATATTGGGAAAAATTGGGAAATTGGTCAATTATGATAATTTATGTTAATTAGGTACTCCACCCTGCCAAAGTAAGAGACCCACCTTATCTTTGGAAATAATTTTCAAATTCTGGCATCCAAGATGTCTATTTCTATGTTTCTGGGATCAAGGAGTTCAATCATCCCATTGCTTGCTTGAGGAGACATAATGCAGCTTGGGAAATATGCAAATTAGGTGCCACACCTACCAAATTTAGATCAAGAATAGATCCCTTTTAAATCATCCAACCTTGACAACTGATATAGCTTTTCCCAAGCTTTGGGAGTCAAGGAACTAAAGAATAGACTCTAAATATGTACCACATAACTCATATTTTGATAAATACATATGATTTTGATGGCTAGTTGAATTAATTCAGAAACCTGGTACCACGATTACAACATTGCGGCCATGGCACACAGGACAAGGAGGCATGGATGGGATAACATGTCTATATTCCAGGCAGCCCCCGGGGGCATTACATGAATGGCTTTCTGGTTTGCGGGCGTCCGCGAGCTGCAAAGAATCAGTGTCATGTGGTGATCAGAGTGGGGGATGAGAATGGCATGAATGAGGTGCGACAGGTGAGCAAGGCGAGGTGAGATGTCAACCAGCGGGTAGCAGTGGTTGAGTAATGTAGAATATTATATAATAATGATTAATGGTTAATTAATTATTAAGTATCAATTAGAGGAATGGTCGTGACCATTGTTTAATTACGAGCCCCCGCAAGATAATTAATTGATGATTTATTGGTATTGTTTATATTTTTCCGTGGTGCGGGTGGGTGGGTAAAATTGTGTAGTGGTCAGTCCGGATGTGTGAGGTGGAGTGACCAGCTGAGGGCGGATGTATTCCCCCACGGCCTCCGGGTGTTTGGCGGCGCTGGGGTGGTTCCCGACCTGTCCTGTCCCGGAGGTGGGGCTGAGGTATCCGAGGGGGAAGCCGAGCCGGAGGAAGTCGACCAGCTGGCGGTGGTCGGGGGACTCGGAGAGCAGGGCGCTCCACCGGTTGACCCTAATGCCACTTGGTACCAGTATGCGGGTCTCCACCACGTTGGGCATCCCCGTGGCGCGGACGGCTGCGTATATATCCGCTATGCCGCCATCTACTGCGGAGGTGGGGTGCGGCCAGTGGTCACGGCGGTGCGCCGCGAATGCCCACGGGGCAGGGTCGATGCGGCTCCCGGGGAGGGTTGTAGCGTCAAGTAGCCGTTAGTGGGTGCCCCGGCGTCGGCCCCGCCGACGTCGGGTGGGGGGTCCCGGCCCCCAGAGGCGGCACTGGCGGGAGCCATGTGGTGAATACTTGCGCGGCGCCCGTGTATGTGGCGCTGCCCGCATTTAGTGCTGGGCCATTGCCCGCAATCCATCGGGCGCTCGCATTCCCCGTGCTGCTCGCACCCGTCGGGTCGTCCGCATCTGCCAGCGTGGGCGCTGACTGGCGGGGGCAGGTGTGATGGGGGGGCGCGGCGCGGTGCATGTGTTCGGTTGGTGCCTCCCGGGGGGGCGGCGGCAACGGGCGGCGCATCTGTCAGGTCGTCGAGCCGGGGGTTGTCCGCCAGATATGGCGGTGAGGCGAGACGGCGATATGGCGTGGTGATGGGCGGCACGTCTGGCGGGTTGTCCAGCCGTGGCGTTACCTCCAGATGTGGCGGTGAGGCGAGACGGCGGTGAGGCGAGACGGCGGTAATGGCTGATGGCCCTCCGGCCGCCGGGGCGAGACGGACCGTTGGTGCTGCTGCCGCCGTGTCCCGCTCCACTGCGCCCGAGGAATGCCAGGCGAACAGGGGCGGGCCACCGGCCGGCCCGCACCGGGGGTCAGTGAGTGCGGGGCCGGCGGGTTCAGTGGGTGCCCGTGCGCCGGCTTTAGGTGTGTGGTCCCGACCGCTGTCCGCCATGGTGAGGGCGGTGGTCGTTGGGCGTGCCGTGGTTGATGTCGCCCCCGCGGCCTGCCATCGACGTCGCGGGAGGGCGGGGCGGTGGTGGTGGGGTGGGGGGGTGGAGGCCATTGGGCCGCCTCCCCCACATCTAGTTTTTTGCACCATCCCATGCCTTGCGGCAGCACTGCTGCTCGGAATGGTCATAGAAGGCCTGCGTGACCCTAAAGCAGTGGGCACAGGCATGGACGACCTCGTCAGGGCTGTCCTGGTGGTGCTGGGGGAGGGTGCAGCGGCGGGCCGAGTTAAACGCAGGGCATGGCCGCTCGTGAGCCTCCGCCTCGATGCGGGTGCATCCCGGTTTGTTGCTGCCGTTGTTTTCTTCCCGTCCACCACGTGCGTCCGTCCGGGTCGGGGTGGGCGCGGCCGTGTAATAGGTGAGCCGCTCGTGCAGCATGGCATTCCTGTCAGACCAGGTAATCTTGTTCTTTTCAATACGATCAAAGATCCGCTGCGACCATTTGCATACCATGGGCCAGGGCTTCGTCATGCACTACTCAGTGATGCACCGGTAGTGGTCAATCATGTCCCTGTAGTCACGTGGGTCGTATATCGGCTCGTCGTCGAGTAGGGCCATAAACGCACAGAGGTACTCCCTCTCGGTCATGGTACCGCGCACGGCCAGTTTCTGGGCAGCGGACTGGCATTCAGCCCGCTCCAGGTACATGTAAGGCTTGGATATCGGGTTCGCTACAAACATGTCATGCATGATGGTTCGCTTACCTTCCAGCCTGCAGTACCACGAGCGGTCACGATCCATCTGGTCGTCGAGCACTTCTATTTGCTGGGCCCTAGCCTGCCTGCGAGCGATACCGTCCCAGTGGGCGTCGGCTGCTGGGACGACCGCTCCGACCGAGGATGCGACCGCGAGGAGGGGATCCGGTGCCAAGCCCTGTACGATGCGAGGCGAGGGAGCCGGCCGTGTCGCCCCTCCCCGTGTGGGGGCCCGCGTATGGACTCCCCTGACCTGGGCCTGTTGCTGGGCCATGCCAGGCGCTGGGCAGGGGGCAGCCGGTGTGGCGCCGGGGCGGTCGTCAGCACGCGCCGGCGGGTTGATCTGGGACGGGTCCCGCCCCCCGGCCGCCTCTGCTATGAGAAGTATGGCGTTGTTGGGGTCCCCGAACTGGTCGTCGAATCTCACCTCCATTTCCGCCAAAGGTCACTCGATGCGGGTGTCCGCCTCCTCGCCATGTACGGGCCACACGTCGTGTGGGGACGCGGCCGCCCCGGCGGGCCGTGGGGAGGATTGCCCCGGCGGTATGTAGGAGTCGTCACTGTCAATGGCGGAGCACCCCGCTCCGCGCGGTGAGCCTCCATTGTCCTGGGGGCTCTCCTCCCCGAGGGGAAGTATGGAGCAGGATCCCCTGGGCCCGGACCCCATAACATTGCGTGCAGGTCATGCCGCCCGCCGCTTTTTCCCGGCCGATCCGTGTCTGGGCATATCTCGTTGGTGTTTGCGAGATGCCCTGGGTGCCAAAGTAAAATTGTGTAGTGGTCAGTCCGGTTGTGTGAGGCGGAGTGACCAGCTGAGGGCGTGAGCATCGGTGTGCATGCTCTGTGGGCCCCCCCCGCAATGACCCCGAATGAGCACATGCTCATTCCCCACAATTACTGGTGTAGGTTAATGGATAGGCTGCAGTAATGATTCTTGATTGCAAACCTCTTTTTGTCCACATGTCGCGGTTAAACTGCAACTTAGTCCCTTGTATTCACAACAAGTCTAGCATCTGCATTTAAGTGTGCCACAGCTGGTATTGCACAAATATCTTAAAACCTTCAAAAGTTCACCAGGGGCAGCTGGTACATGAGTTGCAACTGGCTCCCTTCCAACACCTTCCATCCCCATTCTGTGGTTCAAGATCAGAGATCTGTCCTTCCATCCCCATTCTGTGGTTCAAGATCTGAGATCTGAAAGTACACCCACAAGCGATGCTAACATGCTGATGCCGATATTGGGGGCAAGGATTTAGCCTCAACAGCTTTGGCAGCCTTTCTAATCTTCTCAATGTATCGTTTTAACCAGTATGCAGAATAACTAGTGCAGCCTCTCCTTCCTGTATGATTTTTTTTCATGGGGAGTGGTAGACAGACCCCAGAATACCCAAGCAAGTTTGAGAAATTTGAAAACATTGATAATTAGTTTCAAGGCTGCTGAGTTCCCATGTCCATGTAATCATGATGTGGTATCACATCTCATGATAACATCAATTCCTTTGTCTTCCTCATATCCCAAACTGCACATTTTGTGGAATTTCTTGAGTTCATGCCAACATGGTAAATTTGTTGTAGACTGTCCAGTTGACACCCAGCATAGATTCCAAACCTGGTGTATTGGTAAGCCGGTGTCGCAGTTTAAAAAGGTACCCGGTTTAAAATGGGGCTTTTCACAATATGCATGCTTGTTTGTTTGTTTGTTGTTGTTTTACATCCTAGCAACATCTAAGGTCATATCAGGACGGGTACCAACTTGTGACAGTATGCACTCATGGTGATTTTATAGTGCTGCCCCACTGGGAAATCAGGCCGCCGGCACCATGACCGGATAACCCACTCAGTCACATTATCCTGACACCAAGCTAACCAGTCCTTGCCCTATCCTAATAATGCCGAGCACCAGGCTAGGAAGCGACAAGTATAAATTTTTAAGTCATTGGTTTGACTCGACCGGGAACCAAACTCACAAACTCTCGATCTTCTGCACGCCTGTGCTCTACCGATTCGGCCACCACGCCCGGTCCAGAATGTGCATGCAGCAAAGACGAATGGCAAGCCTGAAATCTTATCTGAATTTCTGGCTTGCTTCTATCTGTGGAGGAGATCTTTGGAAATGTACGGCGAGACAAGCCAGGATTCCTTCAGGAATCATTGTAGTGACTATTCTATTCTTGATAGTATATATTATCCTCCACCGCTGGAGCCCTCCACCGCTGGAAGAGAAGTGTGCATAAGGAGGAAGATGGGTGGGTGGGTGGAGGAAAAAAGGGGAGAGAGCTGGAAGGCGGCAGGAGGGCGAGTGCCTGAGGGAGGCCAGCGGGCGACCTTATAAGGGGAAGGGACGGGCGACAGCAGGTGAGGTGTGAATGCTGCCGGCCCGGGGGAGGGGGAGAGGTGGCGAGCAGCAGACGTCGGGTGAGGCGCGAATGCTGCGCGGCAGGGGGGCGGGGGGCGGGGGGAGGGGGCGGCGCGCGTCGGCCGAGGTGAGAAGCAGCGCGACAGCGCGAGGCGGGGGAGGGTCTCTTCCTCTCCTCGCATCAAACGTAATGCTTCGCATTACGACCGATGCGCGAAAAGGAAGAAAGCAAGGCGGGGGTGGAAATAAGGCATTTATTTACACCTCAGACAGACAGAGTATACAGAGAAAAGAGAGAGGCTCATGAGGAGCAACAGTAAAAAAGCTCATAAGGAGCAAAAGTGCAATGTAAGAAATAACAATAAATGGAAGAAAGTAAAAAAGGCTCATGAGGAGCAAAGTACAGGGTAAATAAAGTTCAGTTTATAGTCGAGTGTCAGTAGATGAATGAGGGGGTGCCGAGGAGCCCTCCACCAAGACGGCGGAGAGGGCTCGAGGCGCGCCCGAGGGGGCGAGGCGGGGCACGTATGCGTGGACCGCCTCGGAGGTCCAGGTGCCTTGCGCCATGATCTCGGGGAGGGGAACCCCGGCGCGCTGGCAAGCCTGGGCGGCCCCTCGGCGGAGGCTGTGCAGGGTGAAGGCCTCGGGCGCTGGCACTCCTTGGGCCAACAGGGCCCCTCGCAGCAGCGCGGTAAGGGAGCGCGGGTCGAGGGGGCGGCCGGAGGGCATCATGAAGGCGGGGGCATCCGGAGCAGCGGGGCAGAGGGCGACGGCCCCAAGCCAGGCTGCTACGGGGCATAGGGCGGAGCCGGGGATGGCAGGAACGAAGAGGGCCACCGCGCCCGAGGGCTTTGAGATGGTCTTGGAACTTCTGATCAGGAGGCGGAGCCCTCCGGGCGCGGGGGGGGGACATCGTCACGGGTGAGGCTGTGGGGGCCGCCCCTCCCCTCGGGACTCGGGGCCAGCAGGTTGGACTGCCGCAGCATCCCGAAGTACCCGAGGAGGAGCGCGGCCCGAGGAACAAGCGAGGCGGGGCCCGCTCGGGAGAGGTGGTTGATGGCGAGGGCAAGCTGCTGTGGAGACAGGGGGGGCGCCTGCCGCTGGACGTGGGTGGAGGACCGCTCCGCTCCTCGGCAGACGTCCTTGGGGAGGCGGGCATCAGAGCCCAAGGTGAGGCCCCCGGCGCCCTCGACCCAGGAGCGAGCTCCCGAGATGGTGTTCTTCACGGAGGCGGGGGCGAGCCCGCGGAGGAAGAGGGCGGCGGTGAAAGCGGTGAAAGCGGCCACGTCGAAGGGCGTGGGCGCGAGGGGGTCCGCGCCTCGGGCAACCGCGTAGGATACGAACTCCTCGGCCTGGCGACGACGGTTTCTCCAGGTCGCCGGGGCGAGGGCTGCGACACGGAAGCGGGCGACGGCGGCGACCTCGGCAGGGGGTAAACCTACAAACCGGGGAAGAAGGGGAAAGCGTCATGGGTGGCATCGACTGGGAGAAGCCCGAGGCGTGGCACCTCGGCGTGGGCCGTCGCGGCCCAGGCCCCCGGCAGGTGGGCGCGGCTGAGGGCATCGGCGAGGAGGAGGTCCGCCCCGGGCTTGTGGATGATTCGGAGCTCGAAGGAACCGGTGGCCGCCATCAGCCAAAGCTCCCGCGCGCAGGTCCCGAGGGTAGGGTCTCGGGCGCGCCCCGACTCGAGCGCGACGGCGGAGGCCATGTTGTCGGTGTTCACCAGGACCGTCGCCCCCGCGACGTCGTCCGGAAGGAGGGCGCGGAGGGCGACGACGAGGTTGACCGCCTCGAGCTCGTGAATGGCCGAGAAGCACGCCCGGAAGTCCTCGGAATACCCTCGGGCGTAGTAGTGCGTGGGGGAGAAGGCCCCGCCGCCTGTGAGGCAGGAGTCGCACTCGATCACCCACCGGCGACCCTCGGGAGCCCGGAGGAGGTGGAGGCCGTTGGAGATACGCCCGTAGGCGGCGAACCACCTCAGATCCCGGAGGGCGTTGTCGGCGAGGGTGAGAGTGGAGGTCCCGAAGCAGCTGCGCAACGCCCCGAGGAGCCGGCCCATGAAATTCCGGCCGGGGAGTACGCAGCTGCTCACATGGTTGAGGCGACCGAGGAGGCTCTGGAGCTCCTGCTTCCCGAGGGTGGGGCGGGCGATGCGGTCCTCGCAGTCGTCGACGAGGGCCTGGACTTTTTCGGGGGCGACCCGGATGGTCATCGCCTCGCTGTCGAGGGCGAACCCGAGCCAGGTGAGGCGGACAGCGGGCGGGTGACACTTTCCGGGTGCCACGTCGAGGCCGAGGGCTGTGGTGAGGGCGAGGAATGCGTCAAACGCATGGCACGCCCTCAGGTAGGAGCCCTCGCACCCGATAAAATCGTCGACGTAGACGAGGGCGTGGAAGCCCTCGCGCCGAAGAATCCAGGCCAGCGCCGAGGTGACGCGGACGCAGGCCGCGCCCGAGGAGCGGCACCCAAAGGGAAGGGCGAGGTCGATGTAGGTCCCCCCGTTCAAGCATATCCCGTAGAGAGGGCAAGATAGGGGGTCGGCACGGAGCTGGCGGTAGGCCCGGGATATGTCCGCCGACCAAACGTAGGCCCCAGTGCCCTCGGAGATTAGGCGGCGGCCAACGTCGGCGATGGACGGGAGAGTGTAGGTGTGGGGCTCCCCGAGGTACTCGCGGCGGGGGATGCCTGAGTTTACGCTGGCCCCTCGGGGATGGGAGAGGTCGACGATGACCCGCCTCTTGTCTGAGTCGGACTTGGGGCGGGTCATCATAGGAGAGACCTGCGTCCAAGGAGAGAAAGGGGGGACATGGAAAGGGCCGATGAGGGCGCCGAGGGCGAGCTCCGTGTCGACGAATGCCTGGACGTGGGGAAGGAACTCCGGGGGCTCACGGTGGTTTGAAAAGGAGGGTCGAGGGAGGGTAGGGGCGGAGTAGTTGGCTGGGAAGCCGAACTCGAGGAGGTCTAGGACGGCCTGGTCGGGGTAGCCCTGGAGGCGGGAGTGCCAAGCAGGAATGTGGAGGCCTGAGGGGAGGGGGATGCGGGCGGCCAAAAAATTAGGTAGGCCCGCTTCCCGGAGGGCGGTGTAGGTGCGGAGGAAGGTTGGGTAACGGTCCCACGCCTCGCCGGAGGTGTGGGGCCAGGAGGCGAGGATGGTGGGGCGGGTACTGAGAGGGGGTGGGGCCGCAGGAGGGGGCGGCGGGGGAGGGTGGCCTGGAGGTCGGGGTTGATGACGTCGACGGTGGGCTCGTCGAGGGTGGCGGCGGGGCGGGGTGGGTTTCAGGGCGGGGGGAGGGGAAGGAGGTGCGGCGGGGGCGGGCGAGGGGGGCAGCGAAGCCGTGGGCGGTCAGGGGAGGGTCTGGGGCGGGCAGGGCGGTCGGGGGGTCGGGGGGGTCTGGGGGGAGCTCGTCGGGGGGGCAGAGGAAAGCGGTGTCGCCTGGGTCGAGGTGGACGTCTGAGTCGAGGGTGATGGGCAGCTGGCGCTGGGCGGCAGTGGGAGCCTTACGGGGGGGGGGCGCTGGGCCCTGAGTGATAGGTGGTTGCCGATGAGGTCGGCAGTGCCGAGGCGGCGGTCAGGCCGCGCCTCGGGCAAGCTAGTGGCGCACTGGTGAGTGGTGTCAGGGGGGATGGCAGGGGTGCGGTGGGCGGCTTTGTCAGGGTAGGTGGGCCGGTTAGGGGCCTCCGGGCCGGGCAGGAGGTGCCGGCTTCCTAAAAATCCGGCGAGGCGCGGGCCGCCGCACGTGCGCGCTTCGCCATGCATGCGTCCTCGCTATGCATGGTGAGCACTTTGCGCACATTGGCGCAGTATGCGCAGGCGTGGCGCTGCTTGGCAGCCCCCTGGCCGTGGGCCTCCCCCGGGGTAGCTTGGGTGCAGGAGGTAGGATCCCGGTTCCAGGCGTAGCAGGGTGCCCCGTGGAGGTCCCTGCTGTAGGTCACGCGGGTGTCGGGATGGGCGCGGGGCTGGGGTCGGGGTCGTGCAGGGTCGAGTTGGCGGGCTGGGGTGCTGGCGGCTTGGGCGGGCATGGCGATGCACTCGACTCTCAGGAGGTTGAGTGCTACCGGGTCATGCCACCCGTGGGGGAGCCTTCCGTCCGCGATCCACGTGAACACGGCCTCGGAGTATCGACGGACGGTCGGCCATGGGTAGATGAGGTTATCCCGGGCCAGTGCAAGGTGGTGGTGGTGGAATCCCTGGGCGGAGTGGGCGGGGAAGTCGGGGTGGTCAATGAGGGTGAGAAGGGCCAGGCTATACTCGTCTTTCGTTGCCTCGCCCCTCTTCACCGGTTTTCTCTCAGGCCCCCTCTCTACCAGATCCGATGGAAATATGTAGTCGACCGGGATACCTTTGCGCCTCACGGAGTGACGCGCCTCGGCGAAGGCCAGGATATCCCGGACGGCGTCGGCCGCGGAGGCCGGGGTGTGCCGCCTCGGTTCCTCGTGGTAGTCCGGCGACGTGGCTGGTGCGGCTTGTGTGGCGGTACCTCTCGTACTCTGGGTGAGCCGCCCCGGGCAGGGTTGCCTGAGGCGGGGGCGGGGGCCGGGCTCTGACGGCGGCGCGCGCCCGAGGCTCTGGGGTAGGGCAGGCGGCCTGGCGTCTTGGGGCAGGTGAGGGCGCCTCCGGCGCGGGCCGGGCCTCCCCGGCCTCCAGGGCGTCCATCCTGGCGCTAATGTCCGCGGCAGTCTGGCGCACCTCGGCGGCGGTCTGGCGCTGATCAAGCTGGAGGCGCTGGAGGGCTTCCAGAATCGCCGAGGTCTCGGCGCCTGAGGACCGGTCCGAGGGCGCCGCGGCAGACGCCGGGGCTGAAGCCGGAGACTCGTCCCGCCGGGGCGTTGAGGATGGCCCCGGGGTGCGGGGGGCGGCGGCCCGGGAGCCCTTGCGTCCCTTTCCTTTTCCTTGAGGCATGGTGTAGCTTGAGGTGAAGCAGCAATCCGAGGTGGAGACGGGAGCCCAAACAGGAAAAAAGGGGAGAGAGCTGGAAGGCGGCAGGAGGGCGAGTGCCTGAGGGAGGCCAGCGGGCGACCTTATAAGGGGAAGGGACGGGCGACAGCAGGTGAGGTGTGAATGCTGCCGGTCCGGGGGAGGGGGAGAGGTGGCGAGCAGCGGGCGTCGGGTGAGGCGCGAATGCTGCGCAGCAGGGGGGCGGGGGGAGGAGGCGGCGCGCGTCGGCCAAGGTGAGAAGCAGCGCGACAGCGCGGGGCGGGGGAGGGTCTCTTCCTCTCCTCGCATCAAAGGTAATGCTTCGCATTACGACCAATTTAACAAGCAATTAACAAGTTATTAAACATGGTTGCAATTTCAATCAGGCAGAAATGGATGTGCATGCGCATTGTGACAAGCCGTTTTATACCGGGTACCCTTTTAAACTGCGACACCAGAACAGGAAGCACGGCTAAGTGAAGTAGACACCGACTGTTGGGAAAATCTTTGCTGATTCAACACCTGATTTCCCTATCAATATATCCACATCCTGTTTGGCATATAATAGTGTACAAGCAGCCATCTCTACCTTCAAACTAAGCAAAGGAGTGTTTGCTCCACAATACCCCTGTCAGACTAAGACATACCAGGCCAGCGAGTGGGCAACGTAAAAGTAATTTTTTTACATTGAGATATGTAAAAATTCTCGGCGTTTCAGGACCAAATTCTACCTCAGTGCAACGTAGTGGATGTAGGCAAAGCGTTGGTCCAACGTAGTTGCAACGTGTCTCAACGTGTTAGAACGTAAAAAAAATAAATCCCAACGTAAGGCTAACGAACCTCCAGCGTGCACGGCGTCAGCCTAGTGAGACCCTCGTGAAGGCTTAGCGTTACACCCGCCCTAACATAGCCACGTGTGACTCTGGCGTAATTCGCAACATGAGTCGACGTCAGGCCCGCGAGTGAGTCCAGCGTGCTCAGCGTATGGGCACCGAGGCAAAACGTTCAGAGCACGTTCACAGCACGTTCGCTTACGTTTGAAGAATGTTGGCACACATTACATATGTTATGCGCACGCCAGCCATTCGTCAACTACCTCGAATACGTCAAGACACGTTAGACCTATGTCGAGATACGTTAACACCAAGTTGTCAGAGCGTGGGCCGCACATTCCTCCTGGCTCTCCCTCAGTCTACCGTAAGTTGACTTAGCTCAAGGTAGACCGAAGTAGCTCTAACAAACGTCTAACATATGTCAATGTAAGCCTAATGTGAGCACAACGTAGCCCTTTACGTCAAGCTATGTCGAAAGTTGTGGGTATGTCCAAAACCTTGACGTGTGTCACTGTATCTCGACGTAGGCTTAACGAACGAGTAACGATTCTCAACGTAATGGCCAAATTTCACCTATGTCGGCTTACGCTACCACATTACGTTGTAGTGTGAACAGGGCCATAAAATGGACCCTTGGTCCAGTTTGGCGAAAATGAGCTGAATCCTCAGTGGAAGACCCATTTGTAAATCCATCACAAACAATGGTCGGATTTTCATTCCTTCTGGACACATAGTTAATATGGATATTACACAACTTTTCAAAGGTTAACCCTTGCTGTCAGGGCAAATGCTGGAGCAAGGTACTGCCATGAATGATGAAATGTATTTAGTCAGGTGGGACTATTTCAAGTTGCCCATCTTCCACTTACTCCCATAGAACATCAGCAAGTGTAGCTTTGTTTGTCTGTTGTGTCACCAGTGATGAATCAAATACAGCAGATGGAAAGCTGCAGAGGTCATATTTGAATGCGTCAGACGGATTCTCACCATCGGATGTAACAATGCTCAATCTCTGAAACAAAAGTTGTGGGTCAATAGTAACTTTTTCCCCCGTTTGATATCAACAGCTTTCTTTAAATCCAAGGTGACTGCCTGGCACTTACTCTTGAACGAATATTCCTGCACATTTTGACCAACCATTGACTCAAGAATTCTGTCTAACCTGTTGTGCCTGCCTGATCTATGTTTACCTTCTCATTAGCAATAAACCCATTCACCATCCCACACAATGATGGGTCCTTAATTAAGAAGTTCCACTGCTGGAAAGCCTGACTGGGGTACTAATTTGAATGTGTCTAATTTGTCAGGCTGCTTCCGACTTTTACCCATGTCTTTATACTAGACACTGGTTTTATATTGCATCCCTGTGAGTGTCTGTATATAGCGAGGTTAACCTGTGCACAGGATGGCATTGAAAGAAGCCAAGCAAGTCTTTGAGATTCATTCATATCCCTCCCCTGGGTAAGCCCACCTTGACTCCTCACACTCCTCATCAACACCTGTGCTATAACAAGGTCAGTTGAGAGCCCACCCCAGCATTTGTCACTTCTTCAAATAACATGCTGTCCATTCTGAAAACTTCTGAATACATCTTGATGCTCATCTTCAAGGCATAGCACAAATAACCAGACTTTGTGGTTGTAGGAAACATTTCTTGTACTGCTTGCAAATGAAGATTCCAGTGTCCAGTTCTTTCTGCTGTTATGAATTTAGACAATGTTTGTACCATGACCATGTATTGCAACCAAAACCTTGCTCTATGGAAGTTTTGCAGAGATTTCCTCTCGTCCTCAATTTTGTCTACTCAATTATTTGTAGTTCAGTGGAAGAAACAGTATATTGAGTAATACTAGACTTACCTGGAGTTACTAAGATTCTAACGAACGTATGGATATGAAGGTAAGAATCAGGGGACAGGACAAGCCTGTGCATGCCAGAAGTAGCTTCAGTATTCAAAGTTGGAGGGGAATAAAAAACCTAACTCTTACAAAAAATGAAAATATCAGCAAACCTTCCCTATCCTCACCTATATCTGATTTTGTATTTTTTGTTTATACTCGAGTAATATTCTACCTGTTCTTTATTAGGTGTGGGGAGGGCGGGCCCCTGATCCTTACCATCGTATCCATAGATTCATAAGAATCTTAGTAATACTTCAACTTCCAGGTAAATTTAATTTTACTAAAAATATTCTTACTTCATCTTCCGGATACCGGAAGTTAAGTATCCAGGGAGAGTCTTGGTAGCATAGTTTTTTATTCCCCGACTTCTCTTACTTCCCTACTTCCTTCTCTTCATCTTCTCTCATCCTTCTGTCAAACGACAATTCTTGTCGTTTGACATTAGACATTGCTTTCAACAGTTCTCTCAAACGGAATCATAGTCCAGTCTCAACATTCACTGTTTCTGTGCCTACGGCTTTATTACTTTACTAAAGTATTTGATTATTTCTTAATTTTTAGCTCCTTCTATTGTTTCTTAATAACAATCTCTGTACTTCTCCTGGGTATTCAATGGTTTTATGGTAGACTTGCAAAGCTCTTACTATCCCGCCAGGAAGCGTTTTGCATGATGGAATTCAAACTCACTCCTAACGCTTTTGCTGACGCCGCCGATGCTCCTGTAGTACTGTGACCCTTGTATTTATCTGTATCAATGCCTGCCAGGTTCATCGCACTTAGCGTCCACCTAGCCAGTGTCGCTCTACGCATGTGGCCTGATATACAAAATCAGTAATTGTTTATTCCGCTTTCGTATATCTGCCGTTCTTACCAAATACTTCTTGACAGTTCTTACTACACACAGTCTCTTATCCTCAGTTTAAGTATGGAATCTTATTGACTCCAATCGTTGATTCAACTGGTTATGTTTTAACAATGTTTTCATTTTAAACACCACTAAACTTTCTTCGAATCTCATTCTGTCTACTGACAAACTTAAAATCGTTTGCCCTCTTTGTGACGATGCTTAGTGCAAAATTATTCCCTAATTTCTTAAATCCAATCTAGTATTATGTCTACACTCCAGTAACTATCATACCTAGGTTGTGGAGGTCTCCTCTCATGGCAACTCTTGCAAAGCCATCTTAGTAACTAGTTTTCCCCAATTGTGCTCCCCTCTCTTCTAGGTAAAATTACGCTTAACGTGCATCTGGCCATGTTGATTGCTCCCTAACTTATGGCTGTTTCAAAATACATCCTTAAATATTTCAACATCTCTGCCATCTTAGGGTTTAATACACTGACTCTATGGCCCACAATGCCCATCTATTAATATGTGTGATGCATCCTTTTCTAGTTGATTTCCTCCATGTATCCTGAAAATAACTCAATGCCTTATTATCTATGTCAAAACCTTCCAATGTCCTAGCTAGAAGAGGAACACCCTTAACTTGATATATTCTAGATTTTGCTGAACCCTCTCACCACTTGGGTTGATTGCTCCACTCAGGTTTCCAACTTGCCATTGGGAACGCCATCTCTTCTTTTACCTCCAGCCTTATCAGTGCATGCCACGGTTGTGCTGTCCAGTCTGGAACCACCACTATCCCCTTGGGGGTCCCTGTCGATCTTCTTCATGACCCTCAGTATTAGGCTGAATCGTGGAAAGCTGCCAGCTTACATATTTTCATACTTTGGCATTTAGTCTTGATGCAAACATGTCTATCTCTGAGGTTCCCCATTTGTTAAAAAATTTCCTCGAAAATGGTTTCACTGAAACTCCATTCTAGCTAATCCCAGAATTTCCTGAATCTCAAATCTGCCAAAATATTTTCTACTCCTGGCATATGAGTAATGGATAGCCAGTTTCCATGCTCTTGTGCCCATTCCCAGATCTTTATTGTCTCTTTTAAGCAATCCTCTGGCTTGGTTCCTCCCATGTTTTTTTACAAGAAAACTGCATATCTGCTTCAAGTAACAGCTGCCTCACTTGGTATCCTGCTGGAATAAAGCGTTTTAAGAAAATGGCGAGCAAGTTGCATTTGAAGATTGATGTTCGGAAGAAGCTAAACAGCATTCACTGTTCGGGTTATATCATTCAGCTCTTGAAGCTTCTCTTCACATTTGTCCGCTCGGTTCATCAACACAACTTTGGTTTGTACCTCACTTCACTGAAGAAGATGCTACCATGGTATTTCGTAATGGACCACCTTAACTACTTGTGTTGGCTTTCGGTACATGTGAATAACCTTGTCAAACTCGAAACTACTGTGCCTGCCATCTGCTGAAGATTTCTCACCGGAGACTTAGCTATCTGTAAAACTCATATGCCATTTTCGGGGATTGGAATTGATCAAGCCCATGAGCAAAACAATGCTGTTGTCAAAGGTGATATCAGACTTACTGCAGACAATGATGCCTTACATATATGGAATATAGTTGGTCCAATTTATCAACGAAATTGAGGTTGATCTCAAGAACTCGGCTCATGTAAATCCGAAACACCATGAGCAGTATCGATCCTTTCAAGCGAAGTTCTTGGAAGAATGTTCAATCTGTGTGGGATTCATTCAATGAGTTTGGTAACCCATTCAGTGATGACAGTTCAGAGCTATTCGTCTTAGACTCAAAGGTCGTCATTCAAACTGACATCGTGGAAAAGATGAACGGAGCAGAATCAACTGGACTGGAACAAATTTCGAGAAGAAAGATTTGTTCGGAGATCAGAGCCACTGGATGCAGCAATTACTCTGACAAATTTACCACTATTTGCGAGTAAGAAGAAGTGTTGCACAAAGGCCAATGGACATGTTAGTATCCTTAAATTGGATGTAGAGTTGTTCTCCAGATTGTTCATCCTCAGCCAGAACCATCTGTTTGTTTGTTTGTTTGTTGTTGTTTTATGCCCTATGAATTCCGCGAACATCATCTTGAACTCAGACATTTCACTCAGTCTCTTTGCTTGTACTAGTGATTGGTGAACTTTTGATCTGTATTTTTCAACCATTGTTTGGCTTATGAATCTAACGATGCCACCTTCCTTTGTTTTGATTTGTTTGTATGCGAACAGTCCACCGAGTCTGAACCGCTTAAATTGTGAATTGCCAATTTCACATTGGCTTGGTCTTCAGTAGACATCATTCAAGCCATTAATGCGTTGAAACCGTTATGATTTGTTGCCTTGAGCAACCACACCATTTACTAGTCACGTATTTGTGATACATGCATTCGTTCCGGCCGAGAGGTTAATAGCGCTTGCTCTCGAGTCTTTGTTCTGTAACGACAAGCGTTAGAACTATAAAAATAGGCATAATTTGGAGGTAGTTCTTGAATTCATTTATTCCACCGATCAATATATAAATAATTACCAGCTTCATTTCCAATATTTCCATTTGGTTTGTTAAAAACTTGCCTTAATATTTGTCTTTCTCCAACTCGTACTGTTTTCTCCGCTGCTGAGTGGTTTACTGAAGCTACTTCTGGCATGCGTGGACTTGTCCTCTACCCAGATATTTAACTTCCAGTATCCAGAAGATAAAGTAAGAATCAATATAATTGCCATTGACCAATCAATCAAGAATCTTTGCTGCACATTCCAAATCCTGGAAACCCATGTCTCCTTTTAATGCAGAATAATACTTTTCTGGGACACCATCAGCTGATTCATTGTCACTTTCTCCGTTTCTGGTAATGGTAGATTGTAGGCATTTGCAACTAGAATGGTATGCAATGCACCATATACAAATAAATTTCATCATATTGTGCATGAAATCACGTTTCCAGTGAATATATGATTAATGCTATTAGCAGCATAGATTGTCTCCATTACTTCTCAACCAGAACCAGTCATTAGATGGCCCATGCTGCTGAGAAAGCTCATTTGAAAATGAAGGTCTCCTAATTGTAGAGCAGCAGACTTAATGCAACTTTCTGTTGGTTCTGAGAGTTTAATCATTGATGCCTTCTAATGCAATGGCTGATCAAAGGTCAGGATAGGGGCTACATCATACTGTTTGGCCTGTCTGTATACGTAATAAAGTTGAGTTAGTGCCATTCATGTCAATCGTGGGAATAAAAAGAACACTTGCTTTGCCAGGATGCTCCCCTTGAGGTACAGTTTGGATTACCCCTGACCAAGCTGGCATTATGGGATGCATCAGACATGACACTTCCCACAAAATGTCAAGATTATTAGCCCTCAACTCCTTGTAATTGTATGTGAGGTATCTTTCCAGTGTGTTGAGATATGAAGTAGTTTGTATCAATCCTCCCAACCTGCATGATGTCTTTCATTGGCACTGTTTTATCTGAACCGTTTTAATTTTTATCAGGGCAAGGGTAACGGTTGCCACAATCCCCATTCCATGGAAGGTACCATGACCATCCAGTATCCTGATATCATGGTTGACATTGTCAGCAATGAATTGGATAAGACTAGTTCCTGTTTTAGGTATTGTCACATCACTTCCTTGTTGTAAATTGACACTCCTTGCTGTCCACAGGGCAACCACTTTCCTTATTGTAATTATAGCATAGGTGCTTCCCATCCCACATGAAAAGCTTTGAACCTGGGCCACTGCCCTTGCTCCGAAACTTGTTCTCAGACTTCAGAGCCTCATAGGCATAAAATTGAAGCGCCAGCTCCTGGTCTTCGCCTGTAAAGGCAACGAAACCATCATCCAGAGCACGTTTCCGGACTGCCAGGTCATAATTAACATGTGCACTATCCACATACCTGTCCCCTCTAGCCTTCCCTGACATATAACTGACATGTCTTATGAACCCCAAGCAGTCGTCCACTGTCAAATCATTTTGGTCCACAAGCCAGGCACAAGAACTGTGAATTAATTCATGGCAAGTGAGCTTCCTGGTGTCCTTTCTGTCCACAATATATTTTCGAACAGCCCACTTACTTTTCCTCTTTCTCTCGCAGCTCGGAGTGCACTCCTTGGAAGATGAGAAGTTCTGGTGCCATCTGTGCCAGTGCCGGCGACGGTCACGTGACGCGCTACATCCCCTCGGCTCATGGGCACCGATTCGTCCATGTCTCCGCCCTCAGTTCAAGAACGCGCCTCCTCTTTCACAGCTTTCTTTTTTGCACCCGTTACCATTAACTTTCCCACAATGCAAACCACCAGACAGAACAATACTTCTCTGACATATAATGTCACTGTAGCATTGTAGCGCAAAAATAATGGACAATAATGTCCGCCAACAGCCACTTGGATGTGCGTGCGGCGGCACGGGCAGTCAGGCAAGCACTGTCGTTCGCACCTCACGTAGACAGCCACAGCTAAGGAACGCAGAGTCGCCCAACGGATACTACCTGAACTAGACATGTGTGGTGTCTTACGCACCGTGAGGGGGAGCCACTATGCTCCGCCCCTTACAAACAGAAATAGGTACGTATATCTAAGCTGTAAAGCAGCACTTCATTCATACATCTGTACCTCTGAGTATGAAGAACCAAAGCCATGCTTTGTAAGGGAGTCCACAAGGAAGTGTGATCCAAACAGATGATGCATCTGCATAGACAACCCAAACTTCAAAGGGGCAAGAAGAACCCTGAGGTGACAGACTTGCATCATGGCCTATCCAATGGAAGCTAGTTTCGCCTTGTTCGTATCTCCTATGTTTATTTGTATTTATTTTTCAATTGTAATTTATCTGAATCTTAATAACATTGGAATAGTAAATTGCGATTCATCAGTGTCAGTAAACATAGTTGAACACTTATAGTTGTTATCGGGGGGTGGGTGGGGGGGGGGGTGATGAAAATGGGAAATATTGTGCTACGCTAGACTGGGAATCGACCCCACATCCAGGCCACCTAGGCACCCTGATGCCATCACTCTATCCATGTCCACCTGAAGACTACTACACTGTCATGGAATTGAATACATATTAGGAGCATCTTCAATTTTCTATAGGCGTGGCATCTAATTTGCATATTTCCCATATTACATCACGTCTCATCAACCAGACAATGGCATATTTGAACTACTTGACCCCAAAAACATAGAAATAATGTTGGATGCCAAAATTGAATAATTATTTCCAAAGATAGGGTAGGTCTCTGACTTTGGCAGGGTGGGGCACCTAATTAACATAAATTATCATATTTGATCAATTTCCTGATTTGTCCCAATTTTTGATTTTTGATGTTGTTTAGGGGGTTTCCCCAGAATGAATACCAGTGGAAGCGTTTCTGTTGCAATTTGTTTTGGGTTCAGCCCCCAAATGAGCTAGATTTATAGGCCTATTACCCCTGTTAATTATATAACACACAATCTGATCTGATTCAATAGTTGGCGGAATTCAGAATAGATACATTATTTTAAATCAAGCCTAGTTCTTATAGGATTGGGTAGAATAATAATCAAATAACAGAACCCCTACAATCATCTAACCAGGTCCTTAAACCATAGCTTAATTATGTATGGCTTGACGGCCAGTCTTTGGATATTATCAGGGAACTCTGTATTGTTGGAGTGATTAAAAGTTTATCTAGATAAACATTTATTTCTCCGAATAGAATTTTTCTTCAGCACCAATTATGATTTGCTAGACATGAAATTTCCACAAGAGCACAATGCTAAATGTGCTTATTGAATAAGAAAATACAATAAAAGGCCTAGCAGCAACCACAGTTCCTTACATCTAGGGCTGTCAGATGTGTCACCTTTTTCTAGAATCTACTACGTGTCAAACGACTAAAATTGAAGCCAAGAGATAGATCTTAAAACCATGAACTTCAAAGACTCATAACAATTCAAAACGCCTAAGAACCATGGGGTACCGCACCTGCTCACAGTGGAAGGCGATGGTGGTGTTGTGGTCGGCAGTGCCAAGGGCGGACGGCATGAAGGTGACAGGCACTTGCACCGTGGCGTGCGGGGCCAGCTGCAGCGGCATGTCGTTGGCCCGCTCCAGCGCGAAGTTGTTGCTGTTCGACACGACGGGCACCAGCTCCAGGCGCTCGTCCGTCGGGTTCATGAGCTCGATGTGCTGCCGCACCCAGCGGCCCAGCTCACACTCCAGGCGCGGCATCACCGTGGGTTCCGGCGGATGGGCTATCAGCTCCAGCTCATACCAGAACTCGCCCACCAGCGGGTTGAAGAACAAGACGCTGGGAAAGGGGCCCAGTCAGATAATGGTTAGGAGGAATGCACAGTTTCTGTCATTGTTAGGGTGGGGTGGTACCAGAACTCGCCCACCAGCGGGTTGAAAACACTGGGTGAGGGGTCCAGTGAGCTAATGGTTAGAGGGCATGCACAGTTTATGTTTGTTTGTTTATTGTTGTTTTACATCCTAGCAACATCTACGGTCATATCAGGATGGGTACCGACTTGTGACAGTGCGCACTCATGGCCACTTTATAGTGCTGCCCCAATGTGATACTAGGCCACCGTCACCATGACCTGATATCCCACTCAGTCACATTATCCTGACACTGAGCCAACTAGTCCTTGCCATCTTAATAATGCCGAGCACCTGGCTAGGAAGCGACAAGTATCAATTTTTAAGTCATTGGTTTGACTTGACCTACGATCCGACGGTCCACCAACACGGGAGACTGATGCTCTAACTCATTCGGCCATCCCGTCTGGTTCAAAGTTTACATCATTGTGAGGGGGGGCTGGTACCAGAACTCACCCACTAGCGGGCTTAAGAACAAGACACTGGGTGAGGGGCCACTGGGTGAGGGGCCCATCTCAGATAATGGTTAGGGGGCATGCACAGTTTACGTCATTGTGAGGTGGGGGGTGGTACCAGAACTCGTTCACTAGCAGGTTGAAGAAAAAGACACTGGGTGAGGGGCCCAGTCAGATAATGGTTAGGTGGCATGCATAAATTATGTCAAGCTGAGGGGTGATGCATGGATGCTTGGAGAATCTTAAGCCTGACCTAAGGTAGGGTGTTTGAATCACGATTATGATTTGTTTCATTCACATTTAAGTTGTATGGTCGTAAACAAAATCGACTACACTATGTTTTCTGGAGAAATTAATACATTCATATTTTTTAATTAAAACAAAAAAGAACAATCCATATGCCTCTCTATGCTGTATTTTATTATTCTAAAATGAGCCGATCCGTTTAATAACAGTAATCCGCTGATACCACATAGCATATTTTATTACTAACTTTGGTATCTCAGAAAGACATGGAGACGAGCTAAAGAAAGGGTCTAGGGGTGTATTTGTAAAAACAAACTTAGTGGATATAAGAACTAGAATATCCCTAGATTCCCCACAGGAATAGGTCAGTGTACATTAGGGCACCACTCATGTACATATCATCATGCAAACGTAGGTCCCTTTAGACCTGTGTTGAAGCTACGTAATTATTTAATACAAATATAATCTCTGAACTGTGAAGTGAATACAGTTTGGTGCAGCTCAGCTACACATGCATTTCCCGTAACTGGCTTTATCTGGTACAGTAGTACCCCATTTCAACGACCCTCGTGTTCGGCAAACCCCTGCCATGTGGGAACAATTTGTTCAATGTACAGACTGCTATTGTCTCATTTGACTCTCCCTCAATGACAAGACACCTGATATGTCAAGACACCGTTGGTCTGGATGCAGAGTTGCTGTCCTATGAAGACATGTACTACTGTACATTCGGCTCCCGGACATTTGGCAAACGGACATTTCACCGAAAAGTAAACGACCAAACAGATAACTGGCAAATGTGTTGTTCCTTTTAATACATATACGAAATGTACATATTAGAAATAGGAAATTTGGTTAAAATCACTTTCGATTTTAATATGTCACATGCGTTAAGGTACTGTTAATAGTGTAGTGGTCTGCACTGACCTCTCAGGCAAGTAACCACATAGACAGGTAGGCGTGGGGAGTGTGTTGATATCAGGGAGCCTAGGTGGTGTAATGGTTAGCACACTGGCCCGGAATGCAAAGAGGTGTGGGTTCGAGTCCCACTCTAGGCACAGTATTTCCCATTTTCATCACCCCCACGACACTGGGTGCCGTGACCAGGATCCTGTACAAGCTTTGCGCTGTATGGTTGTTGAACCTACCCTGTGTATGTATGTGTAAGTGCATTGCCTGTATGTATGTAATTGTAAGCATTACAAGACTTACAATTCCAGGGGGACGAGTGTAGTGGTCTGCACTGACCTCTCAGGCAAGTAACCACATAGACAGGTAGGCGTGGGGAGTGTGTTGATATCAGGGAGCCTAGGTGGTGTAATGGTTAGCACACTGGCCCGGAATGCAAAGAGGTGTGGGTTCGAGTCCCACTCTAGGCACAGTATTTCCCATTTTCATCACCCCCACGACAATATTAAGAACAAATTAGCATTCATTTTAAAGCAGATAGGAACAAGAAATAAAAATAAACAATATTAAAAGAATTAATTGTTGTTGTTAAAAGAACATCAAAAAGAAGAAATATAAATAACAAACAACATTTAAAAGACCATGTCGATTCGGTCAAATGTCGATTCGGTCAGATATTCGGTCAAATGTCCGTTCGATGAAATGTCTGTTGGACATCTGTCCGGCCACTGTACATTCGCCCTACAGTGTGCTGTGAAACTGTGCACCGGAAGTGGCCGAGAATGGGCGTGTCTACACTCACCTAGCGGTGTATTTCCCAACGACAGCGGGCGCGTACTCAAACTGGTAGATGCGATTTGTTTCGGGCAGCAGGACAATCTGGTTGTTACCCGTCAGACCGAGGTTGTTCGGTTTGATCTCAATTTGGAGACACAAATTGCGCTTTGTCGGGTTCTTCAAATCAATCTCCAGCACCGTTTTTTTCTGTTGCAAAAAGGAAAGTAAAATGTATTTTTAGAACTCTTTCAATTAAAACCATATTATAACTGTCCTCTGCTACTTTAAATGTTAAAACCATCTCTAAAATATAGTTAACAAGTATTTTGCTATGGAATTACATTCCAGTTGCTTCTGATGAGAAGAAAGTAACCCGATAACCATTATCACCACCACCCCATCATCATCATCACCATTAGTACCAGCCACCCAGTTTTCCAGTGGTGCAGTAGTCGCACTATCACAGGTCGGTACCATCCTGATATACCCTTAGATGATTTAACTTTTTTTTTAATTAAATGCAGTTTGTTCATATCAAACAAAAGGTTTTCCAATGCTAGTAAAATTCAGAGGCACTTTTTTTCAAATTTGGACACACGCTGCCTATACCATCCTGATGTTGGACTACATTCTGGTCTGCTTGTTTGTTTTTTTTGTGTTCCTTTTCTTCATGGTAAATGGAGCCAATACATAAGGTTTAGGAAAAAAAAAAAATTTATTGTATGTTTCCCCCCCGCTTTCTCTTCGCTGATTGGCCAACACCTGTTCATTTACATACTAATGATATGAAGTAAAAGCTAGTTGAGCTTGCCATCTTCCCGGAATAACAGGCACATTCAGGAAAATGTGTTGGTTCCGTTACCATGAGGGGACCCATCTATAAATATATATGTGTCCCATTGTGTTCATCCTTATGAGCAGAGTCCTGCCTTAGATACACTTTGTGTATGCCATCCTCATCTTGGACTATGTTCTGGCTTCCTTATCGACCTTCCTTGTGTGCCTGTGGGTGTAGACATGTCCCTTTAAGTGTTCTTGGTTAATCAGCATAGGCTTACCTAGTACTGCAGGTATCATCCTCATCTTGGACTATGTCATAGCTTCTATATCAAATGTTCATGGCTATGATTATGGGCTTACTTACCTGCCGTAGACACATTTTGTGCATGCTATCCTGATCTCGGACTATTTTCTGGCTTCTTTATCAATTGCTCCTTGAATATGAATGAATATGGGTGCATCCCATTGGGTCGTCATGGTTATGAGTATGGGCTTACCTACTCTTGTCTATACTTTGTGCATGCCATACTGATCTTGGTCTATATTTTGGCTTCTTTATCAACTAATCCTTGTGTGAGTGTGAATGTGGGCGCATCCCATTAAGTGATCATGGTTATGAGCATGAGCTTACCTACTCCTGTCATAAGATACACTTTAAGCATGCCATCCTGATCTTTATCGGCGGCTCCTTACATACCTATGAATGTATGTGTAGCCCTTTAAGTGTTCATAATTCTGCTTTCCCAGATCTACCTTAAAGTGTTCATGATTATGAATATAGGCTTACTTAGTCCTGCCGTAAAAACATTCTCCCTATGTCATCAATATTCTAGACTTATGTTATGCTTTCCATATTGCTTACAGCTGTTCTTTGATTACAGATGTTTTTTGTGTTTATATATATATATATATATATATATATATATATATATATATATATATATATATATATATATATATATATATATAATAGTTATACGAATCTTACCTGGGTATAGATGATGGATAACTTGTTTTCCTGAGGTATAAGCCTCAGTTAGACGTGGGCTAGGGAGAAGGAAGCACATCCGGTCCAGCAATCTTTACCTACTTATTCAGGATAAAAATGATTTTAATTACAATGGATACTATCATGTTTTCCCCTTGGCACAAGCAAACATAATAGATGTGGCAGGGTGTGGAGGGCGGGCCCTAGCCCACGTCTAACCGAGGCTTATGCCTCAGGAAAACAACAGTTATCCATCATCTATACCCAGGTAAGATTTGTATAACTATACTATTTTACCTCGGCATTACGCCTCTGGCTAGCCTCAGGCTAGGGAGACTTTTACGTAAATTCATTTTATCCTCTTAACATCTCTTTGTAACTATAAAGTTTCTTATTCTTCTGCACTACATAGTGTACCATATAGTATACCTAATCGTTAATACAAACATTCAAACATCATTTCAACAAACAATTGTTATGTTCTTCTCACCTGTCTTGTTAATTGGTGAGTAGTTGAGTTGCCAGGCCACAAGACTTTTCTAGTCATTTGTTGTAATGTTTAGCAAACGATCTAGCTGTCTTCCAGCCTGCATGGGAGAGGATTCTCTTAACTGAGATTCCTAATTGTCTCGCCTTTGATACCATCGCACCTCTCGTTGAGTGACAAGCATAGCAGCCAGTGTAGACTCCCGCTTATTTTAACGCCGTAATTGTCCATCTAGCGAGAGTGTCTCTCGAAATGGCCTTGTATGGTTTAATAAAGCTTATGAGAAGCTCTCGTTGAGTGAGAAGCATAGTGGTCAGTGTTGACCCCGGCTTGTTTTAACACCGTAATTGTCCATCTAGCGAGAGTGTCCCTCGAAATGGCTTTGTGTGGTTTAAGAAAGCTTATGAGGAGCTGTCTAGAGTTCCTTATTCCTTTAGTCTTGGATATATATTCCTTAATAGTAGATACTACACAAATATGTCGATCCTCTGGGAAGCTAGTGAGATGCACTGAAGACAGTGGATCCCCTGTAAGGTTAGATTTCAACAGTTTGTCTAAATCAAACGTCGCCTCCTTACTGTCTATCTCTAATCCATCTAGAGACAGTGCTACAATAGTCTGTCCTCTATGTCCAGTTACTAACAATAATAGAACTGCTAACTTATAACCTAACTGTTTCACAGATAAATGTTTATTAGAAGGCCAATGCTTAAATAACTTAAAGACTACTGATACATTCCAAAACCTATTATATTTTGGCTTTGGTGGGTTCCTTTCGTATACCGACCTAAGAAACCAGGTAACTACTTGATGTTTACCAATTGACTCTCCGTCTATTCTTGGTAAGATAATAGAGAGGGCACATCTTGCTGCATTAATTGCACCATATCCTAATGCTTCGTCCTCAAGCATTCTGAGAAACCTGATGACTTACGCTAAAGTTGGTTTCATCACTCCAACATCTTTCATTAAGCAATGTAAACCCCACTTCTTCAAATAACTTGTGCACAATTTCACCATTCCTTTCCTCCACGCATGCACAGTCAGCTTCTGCTGCATTATTTTATCAAGTCCAAATTGTTCTAAATATTTATTCAAAAAAGGAATGCCACCAATGGGGTTGTTGACACGTCTCTGTGTGTCATAAGTGGTCCTCGATGCTGAAGATTTCCTATTTCCCTTGGTATTGTCATGCTGTCTCTCACTCCTATTGCTATTGCTGCCAACCAAGGCTGTGTGTCCCAGTCTGGCACTATCAGAATTGCATGGGCGTGATCCATGCCAATCTCCCGTAACACTCGGCTGATTATGCTAAACGGTGGAAAAATAAAATTAAACACCTCATCATTCCAATCCAAGGAAAAAGCATCAACTCTCCAAGCCTCCGGCTCAGGATGCCAAGAGACATACTTTTTAAGTTTGTTATTATTAAGTGACGCAAACAAGTATATCTTTTGTTGCGTGAGTGAAACAGTCATCTCAACCGTGTCAATAAAGAAACCTAAACACTTTAAGTTTTTAGTTGGTTGAAAAACTAATTTTGTTTGATGAATAAAAAATCCCAATTTTGTAAAAATTTGACACAAGTCATTTACTGCTTTCTGGCACTTATGTTGTGTTAGCAATGATGAAAGAATCATCAATGTAAGGAAACATAACATGTCCCTTACGTGCCATCAGTGAAAAAATTGGTTTTAACAATTTTGTAAATAGTCTGGGCGCCACAGCTAACCCATTCGGCATGCATGTCAACTCATACAGCTTATCATCCCAAATAAAGCGCAACAACTTCCTATCGTTTTTAACAATCAATATAGTATAATACGCATCTGTTAAATCTACATTTGCCAACCAAGAATCTGGCCACACTAAATCCCTTGCTGTGTCAAGAGAAAACATTTTAAAATGTTTATATGGGATCAATTTATTTAACATAGTTAAATCTAAAATTAATCTGACCTCACCATTTGGCTTAGGTCTCGAAAAAATATTAGAAATAAATTCCCCTTTCTCATGATTTACTTGTTGTATAATACCTTTATCACAAAATTTCTTTACCTCCACAGTTAATGCTTGTCTTTCATTTGAGTCAAATCGATAAGGAAAAGGCGCTTTAGGTTGATTTGGTTCAGCAATTAATGTAATTCTAACCCCACAGACCATACTCAAAATTGTTTGATTATCTGTAATTTTTTGCCATTCCGAAACACAATTACTAATGTTACCAGCTTTAAAAACTCTTACGACTGTTTGCGTGGTTGCCTCTACTTGTTGCCCGACCGGGGGAAAGGCTTCTGGTAAGGCGGGTTCTGTTTGAACGGCCTGTTGCCGTCGTTCCAGCCGAATGACTGCCTTTGTCCCCTGCCTCGGGACTGGTGGCCGTAGTTTCCCCCTGATGTCAAGCGTCCTCGAAACCCAGCGCGATGCCCCCAAAAATCCTGCTTTCCTTGGCGAAAGCGGGCAGGGTTGTTGTCAATTC
The DNA here is from genome assembly GCA_030323885.1 of Branchipolynoe longqiensis. NCBI lineage: Eukaryota > Metazoa > Annelida > Polychaeta > Phyllodocida > Polynoidae > Branchipolynoe > Branchipolynoe longqiensis. The sequence goes on from CM059189.1 coordinate 12,240,566, forward strand.
TCTTCCCATCCAGGTGTTTGCCGCCCTTGGCTCCTGTCTCCTCTTGTTTAAACAAGTATTGCAGCTGGACATTTTAGTTTTGTCCAGAAGCTTTCTTTTAATGGGTTTTGGAGCAAGGAAAAGTGTGTATTCCTTCCCCTCGTTATCTACCACTTTCTTTGAACGTGCTACTTCTTTCCCAGCATCCGTGCAGACCGCCTTAAAGACATTTTCAAACCTCCGGTACGACAAGAAATTACTTGTCACCGTCAGGAGTGCGATGCCAGAATCCATGTCCGCACTCAAAGTCTGGAAACGATTTTCCATCATCATTCTGTTCGCCACCGGAACTATGGCCGCTAATGCCGCTAACACGCCTTTGTGTACAGTGTGAAGACAGACCTCAAACTTCCTCCTGTCCTCATTCAATTTCATATCACTATCCATTTCTTTATCCACTGACTCGGGAAGTCCCGGTATAACGCTTACCCAGCTTGGTTATCACTTCCGCGGGCTTGAATGTGTGAAAGTGTCCACGTATGATCTTTAATTTTCTTAACCACTTCAACACCAATTCTAGCATAATTGCCAACATGCTCAGTGTCAGACTCAGAGTCTGTTGACGTCGAATTGGACGAGGAGTCTGAAGACGAAACCTTTTTCTTCTTTTTCTTCTTAGAATTCCTCTTTTTTGTCTTCTTGACTATAGAAACTTTAGCCCTGGCTTTGTAGTATTGATCTCCTTCAGAAGACACTACTTTCTTCTTACGTTTCTTCTCACGTTTCCTCTTACGAGAGGAAACCTCAACTGTATCTGAATTGTCAGAGGACGATTCCTGATCTGACATGTCGTCCCAGTCAGATTCGTCTGACCCGACTTGTTTGAACCGCTGTTGTGATTTTTGCTGCGGCAGCATTTCATCCAGCCATTGCTGGACTAGTTGGGTCACCCTGTCATCCAAATTAGCCGGCTCTGCCGGTGACTGTCCAGGTGAATCGTTTGACCCCATTTCAGGCGACCGGTCACCCTCACTGACCACATGCGACTCGGTTTTACTCCGCTTCGCCGCCATCTCAAAATACACACGTCCAAAAGATTAGACACGAGGAAATGTGTGTATTACAGATATACGTACTAAATCCGTATTTACACCGGTTTAATACAGGCGTTATAAGCTAAGGTATGCCGAAAGGTTCTTGGCTGGTCACCCAAGCCAAAACCTATGGTGGGACGGGACCAGTGTACTGTCCCCGCACACTCTCTCTGTCCCGTACACTTCTCCCTCCCGCGGCTACTACGCCAGCAAGTTGGAGAAAATGCTACGAGACTCGGAGGTACGCCTATAATAAGGGGAATCCATTACAGACCCCCGAGAAATATTCAAAAACAACTTCCCAGGATAATCTCAGTGATAACTGGCACCTGCCAATCACCTCCCCGTTCGGCAACGGGCGGCAAAAAACACGATGGCCGACACCAGTCAGCCACCTCTCCGCTCAGCAACAGGCGGCACAAAATTAACACAAAACCACCCTAAAACCCCTTACAAGTTTTTACTTTTGTGTTACAAATAAACAGCATTGCCTAAACAACACACCCTGAAACAAATGTAACGTACTTACTCAAAATTCAGTCGGTTTTAGACTAAAACCGCTGGAGCTCTATCCACAACGTCCTCCTATTGTGAGTAAAATATGCTAATTGCTGGACCGGATGTGCTTCCCTCTCCCTGGCCTATGAATAGCCAGAGGCGTAGTACCGAGGTAAAATATATATTATATATATATATATATATATTAGTATAGTTAGATGAATCTTACCTTGGTACAGATGATGGATAACTCTTGTTTTCCCGAGGTACAAGCCTCGGGTAGTCGTGGACTAGGGAGAACGAAGCAACATCTGGTACAGCAATCTTCACCTAATTATTCAGGATAAAAATGAGCTTAATGATTGGAATTCCTTATGTTTTCTTTTTGGCACAAGCAAAACGTAATAGTCGTGGCAGGGTGTGGTGGGCGGGCCCTAGTCCACGACTACCCGAGGCTTGTACCTAGGGAAAACAAGAGTTATTCATCATCTGTACCAAGGTAAGATTCGTCTAACTATACTATTTTACCTCGGTACTAAGCCTCGGCTACTCGAGGCCGAGGGAGAGATTTATGTAGCCTCATTTTTATCCTCAACCATCTAACAACATAATAATGTATCAGTTAGAAAACATAACTTAGACTGTTCACACTCACGCAACCTTCTTAGTTGGTGAGTAGTCGGGTGGCAACCCCGCTTGTCTTCTCTATTCGTTTGTTGTAATGTTTTGCAAACGACTTCGCCATCTTTCAGCCGGCGGGTGATAGGATCCTCTTTACTGAGATCCCCAAATGTCTTGCCTTCGAGGCCATAGCCCCTCGCGTAGAGTGCGAAGCATAGCGTTGAGTATCGAAGCCATCTGCCTTGAGCACATTAATCGTCCATCTGGCGAGTGTGTCTCTGGAGATAGCCTTATGCAGCTTTATGAAACTGTCTGGAATTACGTATTCCTTTTGTCTTGGATATATAAGCCCTAATGGCTGACACTCCCCACATTTTCCTGTCATGTGGAAAACTATTTAAATGAATCGAGGAGAGGGGATCTCCTGTACTGTTTGATTTTAATAAGTTGTCCAAATCAAACGTGGCCTCCTTGTCTTCAATGTCTAGGCCAGAAAGGAAAAAGGGGCAACACCTGCTTGGGCCCTCTGACCGGTTACCAAAAGTAACAATACAGCTAATTTGTAGCCTAGCTGTTTAATCGATAAAAGTCTATAACTAGACCATTTTTGGCCCAAAACCTATTAAACTATAGTTTCGGAGGGTTTCTTTCATATACTGATCTCATGAAACACTGACAAACTTCGTGTTTCCCAATTATTTCTCCGTCAATCCTTGGTAAGATGACCGATAGAGCTCATCGAGCTGCATTAATGGCTCCATAACCTAATCCATCATCCTGCATCATTCGTAAGAGGCAGAGTACCTCGGAAATGGAAAGTTCCATTGGCTTAACTTCATGTATTTAGACAAAAAATGCCCTATTTGTGGATGGAATAAAAATTATTTATGTAACTTGTTATTCTTTCTTGATTCAAACAAATCAATTTGTTGAACCAATATCGTCATTTAATGATCAGTACAAATGATCGTGCTGAGTAACTTTATCTAATCCAAACTGTCGTAAATATATATGTTCCGAAAAGAAATGCCAGAAGGAGTGTTTTTAAAACACATCTCCGCGAATCATCAATGCTTTAAAATTATCTGCCTGCGTGTAGGAAAAGTATAAAATCCTTGGCTCCTCTAATACTTCCAACCATGGCTGCGTGTCCCCATCAGGGACTATCAAAGCCCTTCTTGCTACTCTGCCGATTAGGCTGAATATTTAGGAAAATGTAATAACAATTTAATTTCCCCAATCAAAGAGAAACCATCCACTTGCCAAAAATATAGACTGTGGATGCCATGAAACCAATTTTATAATATGTTATTAATTCATGATGCCAACAAAATTATATGTGGCTTTCCCAATTCCAAATTAATTTCACTCACTTATTATATGAGTTGGACACTGTCCCTCCCATGTTGCGAATGTAAGCCATTGGTGTAGTACTATCTGTCAACATTTTGACATAGCCTTTGGGCATGCAGACTAAACTACATAACCCTAACTACACCGCTCTCAACTCTAGAAATTAATATGATCTAAACTTCTTCATCAAGCCATCGGCCTTCAAAATTTTCCTTTAGTTCTATCTTATGCTAAATCATTTGGTAAACAGGTAAATTCATATAGTTGTTCATTCCAACAAACCTTACAAATGTTTGGTTTGTTTCATAAATTGGTCGGTAACTGCCTGTGAGCAGCTCGACTGTGACTGGGGCATAATGAATGAATTATCAATGTATGGAAACAAGACAGTTATTTTTACCTCCTGGGAAAAACTGTTTCCGTGGCCATCTGAGTTTGCCTTGCAACCTCTACTTGTTCTCTTCTGAGATTTAGCTGGGGGCATTTGCTCCAGCTTCATGAGCCACTTTTCTAGCCCAGCAGAGCTGGAATCTGGCCTGCTTTCCTCCCCTAACACTGTGTGTACCAGGGAGGCTTAAACCCTCACCCCCGGTGACTAGTAATTACCATCAGAAATGGGAGCCTCGGTCTTACTAACCCTTAAATCCAAGATCTGTAACGATCAATGAAATTTAGAATGCTCAACCAACTATTTGTTTGTTGTTTTCGTCCTAGAAAATCTATAATCATATCCAGACAGGTACCGTTTGTAACAGTACATACCCATGGTTAATAATGGCCAAAGTACCTCAAGCCAGACACCCTGTAACCATCAACTGAAAGTTCGAGTGTGGCGAACCAACTAATTGTTTTTATTTACATCCTAGAACATTTAAGCTCATATCAGGATGGACATGATGTGGCTTCAACCAACATCTGTCTCCGCTCGGCCACGGGCGGGTTAAACGTAATGTGGCTTCAGCCAACAATGCTCTCCGTTTGTCAACGAGCGTCATAACGTGATGTGGCTTCAGCCAACATCGCTCTCCGCTCAGCTTACACGTGATGTGGCTACAGCCAACATCACCCTCCGTTTGGTAATGGACAGCCTAAACGGGAAGTGGCTCTTAAAAAATGATGTGGCTTCAGACAACCTCAACCTCCGTTTGATAGCGGACAGCCTAAACGTGACGTAGCTTCAGCCAACATCATTCACCGTTTGGTAACAAACAGCCTAACCGGGATGTGGCTTCAGCCAACATCGCCCTCCGTTTGGTAACGGGCGGCCTAAACGGGATGTAACTTCAACCCACACCACTCCCCGTTTTTAACGGGCTACAAACATGATGTATTCACAAACATCATCACTCTCCGCTCGATCATAGGCGGGCTACCGTGATGAAGCATCAGCCAACATCACCCTCCAAATAGTAAGGGACAGCCAAACAGGATGTGGCTTCAGCCAACATCGCTCTCCGTTTGGTAGCAGGCGGCCAAAATGGGATGTGGCTTCAGCCAACATCACTCTCCGTTTGGTAACAGACGGCCTAAATGGGATGTAGCTTCAGCCAACATCACTTTCCGTTTGATAACAGGTGACATAACCCGATGGGGTCACAACCCTCATCGCTCTAGGCAACGGGAGGCATAAGCGTAATGTGGCTTCAGCCAACATCACTCTACGTTCTGGAACGGGCGACACAACGAGATGTGGCTACAGCCATCATCGCTTACCGCTCGGCCACAGGCGGGTAAAATATTGATGAGGCTTCCCCAACATGGCTCTCCATTAGCCAATGGTGGCATGACTGTGATGCCATCATCGCTCTCCGTTGTAGAACAGCGGATTAAACGTGATGTGGCTTCCGCCAACATCGCTCTCCGTTCGGCCACGGGCGGCAACTACTGGTGTTGGAGAATGTATTTACACCGTTCCAACACAGGCATGTAAGCTAATGTCTCATGTCGTAGGGTAACGGTATGGAAGCCGAAACCAAACGAGGGGTAGGGACCAGTATATCGGTACCCTCCCACACTCTCTGTTCCGGACACTTCTCCCTCCTGTGGCTACTGCGCCAGCAAGTTGGAGAAAATGCTACGAAACTCGGAGGTAGGCCTACGCCTTAAAAAAGGTGGGGAATCCATAAAAGAAACCCAGGATTAATTTCCACCGTGAATCCATAAAAGAAACCCAGGAAAAATGCAAACGTGATGAGGCTCCAGCCAACATCACTCTCCGTTCGGCAACGGGCGGCTTGTTGAACCAAAAATCTTACGCTGTGATGTGGCAACCACCAACATCTACATACACAATTTTAATTATATAATAATTCCATAAAACTCGAAAAAACAACTAGATATTCAATTCATTCGATTAATAATAATGTAATAAACATATCTACACAAGAAATACGTATCCTCCTGTATTCTTGGGTTTAAACTCATAAGAATAGCCGCTAACGCAATAGCGACAATCAGGTCGAGCAACCGACCAGAAGTAAACAATCACGGTGAAGTCAATCGCCCGTACCGGCTCCCGAATCGGTTTAAAGCCAATAAATTGTTTAATATATTCGCCAATATTCTAATATTCATAGAGAATATTGTTCTCCACAAGAAATACGTATCCTCCTGTATTCTTGGGTTTAAACTCATAAGAATTACCGCTAAAACAATAGCGATAATCAGGTCGAGAAACCGACCAGAAATAAAAAACACGGCGATGTCAACTCTACCGTACCGGCTCCCGAATCGGTTTAACTCCAATAAATTCTTTAATATATGCGTCAATATTCTAATATTCATAGAATATTGTTCTTCATAAGCAATAAGTATTCTCCTGTATTCTTGGGTTTAAACTCATAAGAATAACCGCTAAAAAAAAATTTGCGATAATCAGGTCGAGCAACCGACCAGAAGTAAACAACACGGCGATGTCAACTCTACCGTACCGGTGTGGTGGTTTCAGCGGGTTCCCGTGCTCAGAGGTGTCCCTCGCTTCTGCGCTGCTTCTGCGCATGCGCGGATTTCGCATCAACTCGGGTCACCTGAGCCACTTATTGGCGCATGCGCACATCCTACAAACTCGGGTCGAATAATCGAATACGCTTCTCCGCGCTCGGGTGGACAATCTTTTTTTTTTTTTTTAATAACCGATAAAAATACAGCAAAATAGGATTTAAAGTATTTTATGATGGCCCAGTTTACCTATATTTCCATTTAATTAATCTAAGTTATTCTTTTTATGCACATGGCACGTGTATTTGTCGACTCCACTCGCCGTGTTCTATTTGAATTTCTGACGACTCGGATGACCCGAGTCGCCCGGGTAGTGTTAATCGATTACGGCCATCCTTATTAGATTCTGACGCATGCGCAGAAGCGAGGGACACCTCTGAGCACGGGAACCCGCTGAAACCACCACACCGGTGTCGCAGTTTCAACGCCCGGTCAGTTTCATGCGCATGCGTCAAAATCTAACATCATCGTCACTAACCTTATAAATTTAATATAATGTTTTTGGTAAAGATGTTTTCTACAAGTGTACAAAGCGATTTGTTTCTAATTGACAGTACACGCAGTGCAAAACCTTAGTTTTATTCAAAATTAATACAAATCAAGAACCCTAACCTTATAAATTTAATAGTCTTTTTGGTAAAGATGTTTTCTATATGTGTACCAAGCGATTTGTTAATAGGTGGTGTAGTTTTAGAGATATTTCACTTTTGCTGTATTTTCTGTATGAAGATTGCTCACGACCATTGACAATGCCTTGAGTTTGAGTCTATATGGGCCGTTGAAACTGACCGGGCGCTGAAACTGCGACATCGGCATCCGAATCGGTTTTTCGCCAATAAATTCTTTAAAATATTCACCAATATTCTATTACTCGTAGAGTATATTGTTGTACACGTTTCCTCCAGTATTCTTGGGTTTAAAGCCATAAAAACGCTTCGAAACAATAGCGAATATCGAGTCGGAAATCCGACCAGAAGTAAACAAAATGGCGCTGTCATATTCATAGTAGCGTACCAGCACACAAGTCGGTTCTACACTTATATTTCTTTAAATACAGTTGCCATAATCGACAAATTCGTACAAACTAATCTTCATATGTTCACAATGAAAAGTGGAAAAAATAACCATAAACTCACTGCGAATTCCGCACTTATTTCATAAAAAAGACTGCTGCTTTCTCGCAAACGTCCACCGTTCACGAGTGGAATATGCTAATTGCTGTACCGGATGTTGCTTCCTTCTCCCTCAGCCTCGAATAGCCGAGGCTTAGTACCGAGGTAAAATATATATATATATATGTATGTATATATGTGTCTGTGTGTATGGATATATGTGTATATATGTATATTTGTTGTTTAGAGCTGTTCACGTGGATGAGAGTAGATGATCACTTAGTCCTGAAATAATGTTGACAGATACACATCCACAGATATTTGTCTTTAACTCGAATTGAATTATCATACATGGTTTTATCAAGGCCGTGGGCTTATGTGTGTGCCTCATGTTTTTCACCTGGATCATCTATATAGGCAACTCTCTCATAGCAGTCATGTGCTCTCCGGTGCACTCACACCAGTGTTCATTATTCACACTAATTGACACAACTGGCACTAATCTGGTACCAACAGTCTAAGCCACTAATCTGAAATCACGACCTGCTATCTAATTTGGAACCAGCAACTATCTCTGGATATACACAAAGACTCTCTTCCCCTCTGGCACCTCATGAAAATCAAAGCACTAACCTCAACTAATCCACACATCCACAACCCAGGCAATGCCCTTACATTAATTTGTATGGCATGCAGTTGACACTCCACTACCAATTGCAAACTACTTGTTAACCATTACCTGCAACCTAGAGACAAATGATATCAAAACTGAATACTCCAGACATCCCTTCTAAAATCATAAGGATGTCAACTACTGGTTCCAAAGCCAGATCAACACATAAGCTATTCATCTTCACAGAAAAACTGTTTTGGGGCTTTGTTTGTTTTGCTTTGTTTTATTTTCAAAAGTTAAAAGAATGACAAGACAGGAGGGACCCAGGTAACAGGGGACAGTGTGCAATAGTTATAGGCAAGGGACAAGTGGCTGGCCAGCCTTCCTCTGAATGAACTCAAGGGTCTGCCAGGTTTCAAAATAGCACATCTCAATGCATGTAGCCTCACACGTAAAATAGAACAATTAAGAATTGATCTGCCAGAATCACGACTTGACATTTCCACAGTATCAGAAACATGGCTCAATAGCCATATAGAAAATAAACTGACATCGATAGCAAGCTACACTTTCCTCAGTTCTGATCGAGAAGCAAAACATGTAAATGGGCAAACAAAGGCTGGAGGTGGACTAGGAATTTACTATAGAAATTCTTTGCAAGTAGACCCTAATGAATATGCGGATACAAATATTTTTAATGCTATGCTAGAACTGCAGTGGGTGGTCATCACAAGGCCTTACACAAAGAAGATCCTGATTGGGAATGTGTACAGACCACCAGATGGAAGTGTTAAGCAGGCCTTTGAGCAATTGACCAATGTGATTAGTGAAATACATGATATGGACAACTATGAAATCCTCCTGATAGGTGACTTCAATGGCAACCCTGCTTGTCTTCTCTAGTCGTTTGTTGTAATGTTTTGCAAAGGACTTTGCCGTCTTCCAGCCGGCGTGTGATAGGATTCTCTTCACTGAGATTCCCAATTGTCTTGCCTTCGAGACCATAGCATAGCCTTCGAGAGCATAGCGTTGAGTATCGACGCCAGCTGACTTGAGCGCGTTAACCATCCATCTGGCGAGCGTGTCTCTGGAGATAGCCTTATGCGGCTTAATGAAGCTTACCAAAAGCTGTCTTGAATTCCTTATTGCTTCTGTCTTGGAAATATAAGCCTTAATGGCTGACACAACACAAAGCTTCCTATCCTGTGGAAAACTGGTCAAATGAATCGAAGAGAGTGGATCTCCTATACGGTTTGATTTCAACAACTTTTCCAAATCAAAAGTGGCCTCCTTGTCATCGATAGCTAGGCCCTGAAGCGAAAGGGGCACAATAGTTTGGCCTCTATGACCGGTTACTAAGAGTAACAAAACAGCTAACTTATAACCTAATTGCTTAATCGATAAATGTCTATTACTAGGCCATTGTTGAAACAACTTAAATACTACTGAAACATCCCAAAGCCGATTATATTTTGGCTTAGGGGGATTCCTTTTATAAACCGATCTCATGAACCAATGGAGAACCTGGTGTTTTCCAATCGTTTGTCCCCCAATCCTAGGTAGAATCACCGATAGGGCACATCTGGCTGCGTTGATGGCACCATAACCCAGGCCATCATCTTCCATCATTCATAAGAAACGGACTACTTGGGCGATGGACGGTTCCATTGGCTATACTTTATGTATCAAACAATAAATGCCCCATTTCTTTAAGTAACTTGTGTAAAGTTTAACTGTTCCTGGTCTCCATGCATGGGAAATTAACCTGTTCTGGGTAATTTTATCCAGCCCAAATTTTTCTAAAAAGGAATGCCAATAGGCGCATCGTGGATACGTCCCCCAGGTTTGTTACTTTCCCTTGGTGTTGTAGATTCAGCGGGCCTCTGGGGAATTTTAAAAAGTCTTTCGCTCCCCATTCTACTGCTGCTCGCCAGGGCTGAGTGTCCCACTCTGGCACTATCAGCACTGCATGTGCCTTGTCCAGCCTGATCTTCCTGGCTACCCTGCTGATTAGGGCGAATGGGGGAAAGATATAATAAAATTTATCATTCCATACCATAGAAAAAGCATCAACTTGCCAGGCTTCTGGCTCTGGATGCCAAGATACATATTTATCAATTTTCTTATTCCTATGCGTGGCAAACAGATCCACTTCTGGGACCCCCCACTTTTGGCAAATTGTGTCAAAAATGTTAACATTCAAAGACCATTCTAAATGGTCATGGAAACAGCGACTTTTAAATTTAGGCACTTGGACTGAACTCCGTAAACCCAAATAAATGGCCCAGAGTTCTAGAACATTTATGTGATCATCCCTTTCCTCATCCAGCCAACGGCCCCCTGTAGCGAGATCACCCCAATGGGCACCCCATCCTTCCAGTGAGGCATCAGTTGTGACTATAGTGTTAGGCTCACCCATTCTAATTGGATTATGTGAGTTATGAATGTGGCCTAGCCACCATTGAATATCCTCCTATCCATCTCTAGAGATGGTCATAAGGCCTTCAAAATTACCTGTTTTTGGATAATGCGTAATTTTTGTCTATTTCAAGAGATTTGATATGAGCTTTACCATATAAAATGGCCAGTGAGTAAGCTACCATCATCCCAACCAGCACTGCAACTTGTCTTATTTTTGGTCTTTTTAATCTTAATAAATCGCAAGCTGTAGTTGTGAATTTATCTATTTTATCAGTAGTTAGAGATATTGTCATATGGTCAGTATCAATAAAGAAACCTAAACATTTTAGCTTTTTTGTGGGAATTAATACTGATTTTGTATTATGTATGTAAAACCCCACCCACATCAATGCATGGCATAAGTCCTTTATGGCTTCCTGACAATGTTGTTGTGTTTGTGCGACAATAAAAGAGTCATCAATGTAAGGGAACATTACATGACCTTTCTTGGACATTTCCGAAAATATGGGTTTTAGTAACTTTGTAAACAATCTTGGCGCACAAGCTAAACCATTGGGTAAACAAGTAAACTCATAGAGTTGTCCTTGCCATAAGAATCTCAGGAATTTCCTGTGAGCCTGAAAGATAGGGATAGTGTAGTATGCATCTTTCAAGTCCACACTAGCCAGCCAAGACCCCGGTGTTACTAGGTCCCGTGCTGCTTCAAGGGAAAACATTTTTAAATGTTTATATTGCACTAATTTATTAAGTGTGGTTAAATCTAAGATCATTCTCACATCCCCATTAGGCTTTGGTCTGGAAAATATATTGGAAATATATTCCCCTTCAACATGTTGGACTGGTTCAACAATACCTTTAGCACAGAAATTATTTACTTGTTGATTTAAGGCCTGCTGTTCGTCTAAAGACAGATGATAAGGAAAAGGTATATTATGTTGAATGGGGATTTCTATAAAAGGAATATTGACCCCTAGCACAATATCTAGTATCTCTTGGTTACTAGTGATATCCTGCCAAGCCTTGAAATGGTTAAATATATTGGCCACTTGAAAAGTGCTTACAGAAGTTTGCGTAGCAACTTCTATTTGTTGTTGTTGTTGGCTGGCCTGGGGAAAGACTTGTGGGCAGATGTTTCCCTCCTGAATGGGCGGTTGCTGTCGTTCCAGCCGTACTGGTTCCGCTGTCCCCGTCCCCTCGCCTGGTAGGCGGTGCTGTTGCTGCCAAGACGGCTGCCCCGTTGACCGGTCCACCAGTTGCGAAAATCCGAGCGGACCTTCTTGTACTTGGCAGCGTTATTTTCCTTCTTTCCATCAAGATGTTTTGACTGCCTAGCTGCTGTTTTGACCTGTTTAAACAGGTATTGCAGCTGGCCAACAAACATTTTAGTATTGTCCAAGGGCTTGCCTTTAATGGGCTTCGGAGCCAGGAATAGCGTATATTCCTTCCCTTCTTGGACCTGGCAACCTCTTTGCCTGCGTCAGTCATGACGGATTTGAAAACATTTTCAAACTGGCGATATGACAAGAAGTTACTGGTGGCAGTTAAAGCCGCAACTCCAGCATCCATGTCTTGGCAAAGGGTAGTAAACTTATGATCAGTCATCATACGATTTGCTATGGGCATAATCGCAGAGAGGGCCACCAGGACCCCTTTGTGGACTGTGTGCAAACACGCCTCAAATTTCTTGCGATCTTCGCTCATCGTTACATCCACATCCATCTCGTTGATGGTCGCTTCCGGAATGCCCTTGATTCCCGTGTAGTGTTCCGCAAGCTTATTAATGATCTCGCCAGGCTTGAAGGTGTGGAAATGCCCTCTGACGTTCTTGCGCATCAGCGAACAGGTATTTATTTTCTTTCACTTCTCTAGCCTGATTTTCTTCATCACCTTCCCGGTAATCTCCGCATACTTCCCAGTATGTGGTGTATCCGATTCCGAGTCAGTCGTTGTCAAATCTGCGGGCGAATCCGAAGACGAAGACTTGCTTTTCTTCTTCTTCTTGGATTTTGACTTTTCCTTGTTCTTTTTCACTTTACGGAGCTTATTTCTAGCTCTGTAATACTCGTCGCCGTCAGACGAGTCTCTCTTGGACTTTTCGTTGTAGGGCAGAAATCCACCTCCGAGTCGGTAGTCTGTTGAGGCTGCGAAACATCTTCCCAGTCCGACTCGGAATCGGAAACCTGGACTAGGGAGAAGGAAGCAACATCCGGGTTCAGCAATCTTCACCTAATTATTCAGGATAAAAATGAGCTTAAAAATGATGGAAATCTGATGTTTTCGTTTTGGCACAAGCGAACGTGATAATCGTGGCAGGGTGTGGCGGGTGGGCCCTAGTCCACGATTACCCGAGGCTTGTACCTCGGGAAAACAAGAGTTATCCATCATCTGTACCCAGGTAAGATTCGTATAACTATACTATTTTACCTCGGTACAACGCCTCGGCTACTCGAGGCCGAGGGAGAGACCTTCACGTAGCCTCATTTTTATCCCCAATTATCTGATGAACATGTATTTGTATCAGTAGTAAAACAAAAGTTTGTACATCTCACCGGTTCTTGTTAGTTGGTGAGTAGGCGGGTTGCCACCCCGCTTGGTTTCTCTAGTCGTTTGTTGTAATGTTTAGCAAACGACTTGGCCGTCTTCCAGCCGGCGTGTGTTAGGATTCTTCGAACCGAGATTCCTAATTTTCTCGCTTTGGACACCATAGCACCCCTTGTGGAATGCGAAGCATAACGTTCCGTGTCAATGCCAGCCAACTTGAGTATAATAATAGTCCATCTGGCTAGTGTGTCACGTGAGATGGCTTTATGTGGCTTGATAAAGCTCACTAAGAGTTGTTTGGAATTCCGTATTCCCTTTGTCTTGGATATGTATGTTCTAATGGCTGAAACTACACACAGTTTCTTATCCTGTGGAAAGCTATCTAAATGAATAGAGGAGAGTGGATCTCCTGTCCTGTTAGACTTTAACAGAACGTTTAAGTCAAACGTGGCCTCTTTTTTGTCAATGTCGAGGCCTTGCAAAGAGAGGGCTACAATTGTTTGTCCTCTATGTCCTGTAACTAGTAATAATAGTACTGCTAATTTATAGCCTAATCGTTGGACCGTGAGCAATTTATTCTCCGGCCAGGATTGGAAAAGTTTATAAACACCGTAGAGAAACATCCCAAAAACCGACTATATTTCGGCTTTGGGGGGTTTCTTTCATAGATTCCTCTCATGATCCAATGAATTACTTCATGTTTGCCAATGGTTTGTCCTTCGATTCTTGGCACAATTATGGAGAATGTGCGCAGCGCGCCGCATTTATAGCCCCATAACCAAGTCCATCATCTTCCAACATGCGGAGGAAGCGGCCTACTTGAGCGATCGTGGGGGCCATCGGTTTAACTTTATGTATTAAACAATGTACTCCCCATTTCCTAAGGTAAGTAGTATACATTTTTACAGTTCCTGGTCTCCAGGCATCCGAAATTAACCTTTCTTGGGTGATTTTATCTAGTCCGTATTTTTGTAAATACGCCCTTAGAAAAGGAATGCCAGTAGGGGGGTTGTTGACACGTCCCCTTGTGTCGTCACTTTTCCTTGATGTTGTAGGTTTACCTGCCCTCTTGGGAATTTTAAAACCTTCTTGGCTTCCCATTCGACTATGGCTCGCCACGGCTGAGTGTTCCAGTCTGGTACTATCAATACCGCATGGGTTTTGTCTAGCCTGATCTTTCTGGCTACTCTGCTGACCAGGCTGAATGGGGGGAAAAACTATAATAAAATGCGTTATTCCAAGTGAGGGAAAAAGCATCCACTCGCCAAGCATGTGGTTCTGGGTGCCAGGATACATATTTATCAAGTTTTTTGTTTTTACGTGAGGCAAAAAGGTCTATGTCTGGCAAACCCCATTCCTGACAAATGGCTAGAAATATGTCGGGGCTGAGAGACCATTCTAAATGGTCATGGAAATGGCGGCTTTTTATTGTCGGCCAGTGTATTTAGTTTACCTGGGATGTGAGCTACTGTAATCCAAACATGTTGTTTTTCTGCCCAATCCCAAATGAGTTTTGCTATATCGTTGCAAGCTGAGGACTTTGTCCCACCCATATTACGGATGTAGGCCATTGCGGTAGTATTATCAGTTAAAACTTGGATGGTAAGTTTATCTATTTTTACTAAGCTCGTAAGTCCTAGATAGATGGCTCTCAATTCTAGGACGTTTATGTGGTCATCTATTTCATTATCTAACCAGCGGCCCCCAGTAGCTTCATTTCCTCTGTGGGCACCCCACCCTTCTAGTGACGCATCAGTTGTAACTGTTGTGTTGGGCTCATCCATGCGGATGGGATTATGGGAATTAATTAAATGTTTCATCCACCATTGGATGTTATCATGTCCTGCTTTGGAAATGGTCATTTGGCATTCGAAATTTCCCTTAGCTTTGGTTTAGGGCGATATTTTTATCTATTTCGAGGGATTTAATATGTGCTTTCCCGTATAATACGGCTGGTGCATAAGCCACCATTAGACCAATGAGCACAGCCACTTGCCTTATTTTTGGTCGTTTTATGTTTAAAAGGTCTGAGGCTGTAGCACTAAATTTTTTCAATTTTGTCTGATGTTAGGGAGATTGTCATTTCTCTTGTATTAATAAAGAAACCTAAGAATTTTAATAGGGATGTTGGTTGTAGAACCGATTTGGTGTCGTGAATGAAAAACCCTAAGTGGGTTAAGGTATCACATAAGTCCTTTATGGCTAAAAGGCAATCTTCCCTTGTGCGTGCTACAATAAATGAGTCATCAATATATGGAAACATGACATGGCCTTTCTTGGCCATTTCAGCAAATACGGGTTTAAGTAACTTTGTAAATAAACGTGGAGCACAGGCTAGGCCATTTGGCAAGCATGTAAATTGGTACAATTGGCCTTGCCACATAAATCTAAGAAAATTTTCTATGCGACTCATAGATCGGTATAGTATAGTAAGCGTCTTTGAGGTCTACGCTTGCGAGCCACGAGCCCTGCATTACTAGGTCACGGGCTGTTTCTAACGAAAACATTTTGAAGTGCTTATATTCGACTAATTTATTTAGAATAGTTAAGTCAAGGATCATTCTAATGTCGCCATTAGGTTTGGGCCGTGAGAAGATATTTGAGATATATTCTCCTTCCGTATGTTGAACGGTAGTAATGATACCTTTGGATTGAAATTTATTTACTTCTATGTCTAATGCCAATTCCTCATGTTGAGTTAAGCGGTATGGGAAAGGGACTTTATGTTGTAAAGGGGTTTCTATGAAAGGAATGAAAACCCCTCTAACAATATCGAGAACTGACTGATCATGAGTCAGTTGTTCCCAGTCCATAATGTGATTAGATACATTGCCTGCACAAAAGGGGCTTACACTGGGTTGCTTTTGAGGCTCTATTTGTTGGCCCGGTTTGGGGAACTGCTTCTGGGGAGGATTGTCTCTCCTGAAGGGGCGGTTGCCGTCGTTCCAGCCGTACTGGTTCCTCTGGCCGCGTACCCTCGATTGGTAGCCGTAGTTCCGGCTGCCGAAGCGGTTGGTCGATTGGCCGGTCCCGCCGCCCTCGAAAATCCGATCTGGATTTCTTGAACTTAGCCACATTGGAATCCTTCTTGCCGTCTAGGTGTTTGGATTGTTTCGCCTGTGTTTTCTACCTGTTTGAACAGGTACTGTAGCTGTCCTCCAAACATTTTGGAATGGTCCAGCGGTTTGCCTTTGATGGGTTTAGGCGCCAGGAAAAGAGTGTATTCTTTTCCGTCGTTGTCGACGACCTTCTTGGAGCGGGCAACCTGCTTGCCAGCATCGGTAGTAACCGACTTGAAGACATTTTCGAAACGCCTGTACGACAAGAAGTTACTCGTGGCTGTTAACGACGCGCGATCGCCCGCGTTCATGTCTTTAGTGACCGTAGTGAACTTGTTTCCGGTCATCATCCTGTTGGCTACCGGCATGATTGCCGCGAGTGCCACCAGTACACCTTTATGGACGGTTATGGAGACAGGTTTCAAACTTTTTCCTGTCTTCGCTCATAGGTCACGTCGTCGTCCATCTCTTTGATGGTTGCCTCGGGGATCCCTTTGATGCCCGTGTATTCTTCCGCGAGCTTTGTTAGAGTCTCCGCGGGCTTGAAGGTGTCAAAATGTCCTTTGACATTCTTCCTCAAAAGCGTTGCAGGTGTTGATGCGCCGCTTTCTGACCGTCCTGATCTTCTTTGCGACCTTAACGGTGATGTTAGCAAAGGTACCGGGATGTGGGTCATCCGATTCGGACTGTGTGGTAGTCGAATGATCGGAGGAGTCAGAGGAAGAAGACTTTGACTTCTTCTTCTTTGATTTGGACTTTTTCTTTGTCCTTCTGACCTTCTGGACCTTGTTCCTGGCCTTATAGTACTCATCTCCACCAGACAAGTACTTTTTGGGGTGTTTTCGTTTGCACCCCAAGGCCACCTCCGAGTCGGTAGTTGGTTGGTCCGACAGATCCTCCCAATCCGATGGTTCTGATGGGGAGGCATCTGCCTTTGTTGACGTTTTGGGCGTAGGGAGCAGCTGTTGCAGTTGCTCCCGTATGAGCTTGACCATCTGCTCATTCGCCACCAGCTGCGAGGGTCCCGGTTCAGGGGAGCGATCAGGTGACGCGGCGGACTGGCGTCCCGAGGCCGCGTCCCCTTCACTGAGGGTATGTGGTGCACCCTTGTCACGCCGCTTCGCGGCCATCCTGAGGGTTCTGAAACAACCAAAGGCGTTTTTAACCACAACTCAGAAACTGACCAGTGGAAGTGCTATGAGGCCGAGTCATTCAGGGTAATAAAACTGTATTTACACCAGTTTTAACCCAGGCGTGTGTAAGCTAAAGTATCGGAGGTTTAACGGTCGCAAGCGAGCCGAACCAACGCGGGGCGGGACCAGTGTAGATCCCGCCCACACTCTCTGTACCATAGACTTCTCCCACATGTGGCTACGACACCAACAAGTTGGAGAAAATATTATGATACTCGGAGGTACGCCTCAGAAAAAAACTATCATAGCGACGAAATGGCTCCAGCCAACATGTCTCTCCGTTGGGGCAACGGGCGGCAATTTCTACCTAAGCGACGAAATGACCCATGTCAACATGTCTCTCCGTTCGGCAACGGGCGGCAAAAAACAAAATGGATGCCTCAATCTACGGCACCGGCTAAACAACACGCTTGAGAATATTACTTATTATCAAATAAGATACAGACAACAAGTCTATAAGCGTGTGCTATGTGTATTCATAAACAATCTTGCCAGTTTATGTTCCGGTACTTACAGTAGAAAGAGTAGTAATCCGTGTGAAAAACTGCTGAGCTGCTCGTAACGTTCCTCCAGTTATGAGCGGAATATGCTAATTGCTGAACCCAGATGTTGCTTCCTTCTCCCTCGGCCTCGAGTAGCCGAGGCGTTGTACCGAGGTAAAATATATATAAAAGATCAAAGAATGCAGACCAAAACATACTATATCGATTGTAACATTTAAAATTAGGTATGGTTTGGTTACATTAGACTGTGCAACTTAAAAAACTTTACCAAAATCTTGAAGTTCCATCATCAATGTCTTTAGTCTTGATTTGACCGTGTTATCAGTGGTTGCATGTGATGATATGAGAGTGAATGAATCGGTTGGACAAGGAGGAAGTGAGAGGCTACATGTATAGGAGTGTTTGATGACAGCTGCGTATTTGTGAATTATATAGAAACATAAGATATGTTAGTTTGCTTGTTTGTTTGGGTTCTCCGTCCTGGCAACATCGAAGGTCATATCAGCACAGGTACCGACTTGTGACAGTGCGCACTCACAGCGATCTAGTGCTGTCCCACTGGGATACCAGACCACCAGCACCAGCACCATGACCTCATTTCCCACATTATCCTGACACCGAGCTAACCAGACCTTGCCCTATCCTAATACTCATGAGCGACAGGCTAGGTAGCAACAATTATCATATATGTATATATATATATATATATATGTATATATATGTATATATATATGGGTCATTCTCCTGAAACCTGGTCAAAATTGTGACATAGAGGGTAAACATTCAGAGTGAATTTGTTCATGTTCTTTTTGGAAATAAAAGCTTGACATCTCTCGTGTACAGAATTATAAGACACAAATTGACAGGATTACAGGAACTTCATTAATCATACATTATGCCATTTACCATTGCGATACCATTGGGTGTCTTGAATGGTACAGGACACCAAAAGTACATGAATCAAGTAGATTGAGGAGCTAATTTTCCTTTCTTTTGCAAAGTAATTGGACAAAGGTTTTCCCCCATGTTTTCTGTTTTTCTTTGTTTTCTATCCTAGCAACATCTAAGGTCATATCAGAACGGGTAGAAACTTGTGACAGTGCACATGTATGGTGACTTTATAGTGCTGACCACTATAAATAGCTTCCGCTTCTGCAGGCGCACAGTGTGATACGCACAAAGTACAAACATGTCATAATTGGTTACCACAAGTCACCTGATGTAAGATTTATGCACTAGAATAGGTTGGAAGTCAATGGTAGTACACTAATAGTTCTTTTGTGTACTCGAATGTTACACCCTTTTTGAGATACCACATGAACCATCAATAAAGAAATTGCTGTAATTCAGTTAATATCTACTCCCATATCACAATAAATCAGAAAGGACTTGTGGAAATGTGTTCATAGATCATGCAGACAAAAAAACAACAAGTTCCTAGTTTATATTTGTGAACAATTCACAATATTGTGTTTCCTACTGGGAAGACACCACTGTAACAGTCAAGACACCGAAAATCTGCATTTAGTTTGGGACTGTCCGTACAAAGTTATACACAGTAAATATTATTTTTATGTAAGTTCTCAACCTCCTTATGTCTCATGAAATTAATTTGTTTAATCATGAACGATCATGCGATCAACTTTCCTTCATTTGGACATGTCACAAATAGGATGATATGAAAATTCACCATATTCACCGAAAAAGACCCACAGCACAAGAAATAAAACACATTCACACACTGTGGCATTTCCCTTATTTCTCTAAACACATTAGATTAGAAATATAGCAGTAGCCACAAGTTTTATGTTTAAGAAAGTTTTTATTTCATTGAGAAAAAAGCATCCTCTGTGGTCCAGGTTTCAGGAGAATGACCCATATATAGGTAAATGGACTAACACAAAGAATGATAAAAGCTGGATTTTGGATTGTTTGTAACCTACAGTTACAACCCATAAACAAGAAATCCTCAATTATTACTAAGACAAAATCCTAAAGAGTTGAATCAAATTGGACTAGTGCTGTTCAGCAGTGAAAACAAGTGTTGAGACACTTATCTGTTTTGGGCAGGGTAAATAATTTCATCACACACACAAAAAAAAAAATCTATTTTGAAGTTATTGGTTTGACTCGGCTGGGAATCGAACGCCCGACCTTCTGAATGGGAAGTCTGCGCTCTCCCGATTCAGCCATCGCGTCTGGTGATTAGACAACACCACACCATCTGGATGAAACAAGACGCGGCGTTTCGTCGCCACTCACCTGGCAGGTGCACATGACCTGGATGAGACGCTCTGGCGGCGACGGGTCGACGAAAACCTCGATGGCGTACCACACTCTGTACCCAGTCATGTCCTCCAGCGGGTAGGGATCGGAGCTCACCTTCCCATCCTTGTCCTCACTGAAGTGGACAGGACTCGTCAGTCATTAAAAATCTACAAAGTACTTCCCAGAGGCTGGTGTCGCGGTTTAGATTCTCAGTTGGTTTAGAGTCTACACTCAGGGTTCTGTGCATGCGCGCATTTGATTAACACGACCCGGGCGACTCGGGTCACCCGAGTTGCTAGAAATTCAAATAGAACACCGCGAGTGGAGTTGACAGAAACACATGCCGTGTGCAAAAAGTCCCAACCCCAGTAACCCATGTCCTGGTTGGGGGTGGCTAGGAGCGATGACGTCACATTTGTGCGTAAAAAAGTCGTTCGAGCTGAGTAATTGAACATGCTGAAATGCCGTTCGATTTTGATGCATTCGCAGAACCCCAAGCGTAGACTCTAAACCCCTGAGAATTTAAACCGCGACACTAGGAACACTCGCCTACACAAATACGTTTGTGTGTGCGTGGGAGGGGCGCCCGCCCTCTCATTCAGACCCTCCATCCCCCTTCCTATAAAAACAAAACCCCACTCACCCACAAATAAAAAAACACTGGATGTTCGAATCTCCAGCGAATATCTTCATTCCCTAGGGGCATGTGTTCACATGTTTTACAATTTTAAAAACATACACATGTATGTTTGTTTGTTTGTTGCAACATCTAAGGTCAGCAACATCTAAGGTCATATCAGGACGGGTACCGACTTGTGACAGTGCGCACTCAGGGCGACTTTATAGTGCTGCCCACTGGAAGACCAGGCCGCCAGTACCATGACCGGATATCCCACTCAGTCACATTATCCTGACACTGAGCCAACCAGTACCTGCCCTATCCTAATAATGCCGAGCACCAGGCTAGGAAGCAACAAGTATCAATTTTTAAGTCATCGGTTTGACTCGACCAGGGTTCAAACCCACTACACCACGAGCTACCAACACGGGAGACGAACGCTCTAACTCATTCGGCCATCCCGTCTGGTACACATGTATGAGAATTACTAGTAACGAAGCAAACATTCCAACTGCTTAAATAGGAACACTTTCTGTCCAGGGGGTAACATAGTTTAATTAGATTTAACATAAATAACTCCATATAAACAACAGGTACCCTTTGGGTTTCATATATGGCTGCTACTTACCAAATGGAGAACCGAAGTTTTCTATGAGATGGTACGAAAAATGGAATAATAATGAGTTATACAAAAGATAGTAAAAACAATACATATATACAGTAAAACCTCTCTATACCGTCCCCTCCACAGATCGACCACCCCCCTATATCGATGGCTTTATTTGGGTCCCAAAAATACCACGGTAAGGATATTCTAACCGACCATCTCCCTAAATGGACCACTTAAAAGTCATTTAGAGAGGTTTTACTGTATATATAAATGGATAGTGATAAACCCTTTATCACGTGTAATAATACCTGTAATGTCCTGCACTCCCCCCCCCCCCCGCCTCCCCCCTCCCCCCATTAACCGGGGTAGGGTGGAGGTGGGTACCAGCATGCACTGCTCCACCTCCTGCGCAGGGCCAATTTTCCACTCGCTCGTAGGCGTCTTTGCCGTAAGTACAGTCTAAACAACTTTTCGGATAAGGAGCCGAAAGATATGACCCTGCACGACATTGTGCTGGCTAAGTTGAAGTGAGCGGTATCGTCTAAGTCTATTTCAGTATCAGACAAGTACGGGGTGATGAAACATGTGGGCTACATGATTATGAAGGCCTCTGCGGATTCATACCCTAACAAAGCCTATCATGTTTGTTTGTTGTTGCTTTACGTCCTAGCAACATCTAAGGTCATATCAGGACGGCAAAACATATCTGGGCTACGATAAAGATATTCGATGCATAGCAGTAAATAAGGGGATGCGCGCATTTGTGGAAGGAAAAATGGATGCTTCTATGGAGCACTTCGCAGCGGAAAAGGGGTCCCACCACACATCAGGCAGGTCGGGTGGCCATGGTGGCCACCTGGCCAGGCGGCCACCATGGGCCTGTGCGACGCCTGCAACAGCGCGGCCGGGTGCGGCAAGGGGGCCAGTTGTGAGGACCACCACAACTGCAGACATTGCTGCAGAGATCGCGGCCCAGACGGCAAGGATCTGGGTTTGAGCACATTCAAGCTGGCTAGCGCCCGGCTCGCCATGCACTTGGCCTGACTCCGCGCGGAGGCGCCAGTCACGACAGGGGCCTTCCCAGTGGTGGGGGGACTTTCGGGTTGTGACAGCATTGAACCACTTGACTGTCCCACGCCAACGGCCGAGATCGCTGATGGCTGTGGCACTAATATATTTGAAGAGGGGGAGTCAGACCTGGCGGGGGTTCTCAGACTGCTCGGCTTCTTCATCAGTTTTTTTAAAAACGGCTTCTCCAAAGACTATGTAAATTCCTGGGTATCATGATTAATTCAGAAAAAATTAACCTGAGTTTGCCTGATGACAAACTGGAGAAACTACTTGCGTGTATATGCAGCCTTTTTGGTAGAAAGCATGCCACCCACATGGAAATTGAAAGGTTGGCAGGCCTGTTATCGCATTGCGACAAAATTGTCAGAGGGGGGACACACTTTCGCGCGCCGAATATACAACTTGTGTGGTTAGGTTGGGCGTTCCCACTACAAGATCTCCCTAAACCCGGAGTTCAAAGCAGTTGGAGGCTCAAACTTGCATTTGCTTTCAATGGCTCCGCCAACATCTGTCACCACCACTCCCAGGCACTTTGTACTTACAGCAATGCTGGCGGCTTTGGCTTTGCGGCCTTCCATGTGGGAGACTGACTTGCGGTTGGGTGGTTTAGCAGGTGACAGTCTGCCCAAGCTAGGCCACCACACTTAGCAGCACTTTGATGATTGTGGTTAATAGCGCCGGGGAAATTAGCCCACATTAACACTCTTGAGTTCTGGCCCATTCTCTGTGTGATTAACCGCTGGGTTCACGGCTGGGCTGACAGGAATATAGTAATGTCGTGCATGCTATCAATTCCGCTAGATCCAAAAATGCAAAGCTAATGAGCCGGTTATATGACATGGTTTGGCTTGTGGTGAAATTCAACTTTGACATTACTTCTGTGTAGATTAAGAACAATGACAGTAATATATGTGACAATCTTGCCTGCCTGAATGAACATGATGCAAAAGCATGTCTGGTTGAGGCCATAGGCCCGGGTCACATATGCTGCAGCCACATCTTCCTTTAAACCTCTGATACAGATATCCACAACCTCAAGAACGAGTGTGATGATTTGATGGGTCAGCATTTGGCGTCATCAACCAGATTGTATGCTAGCTCGAGACTTCGGAAGTATCTGACAGTCTCTGACTATTATGACCACCACCCCTCCCCCTGTGACTCATGACTGGTGTGCCTTTATGCAACGTGGCTGGCTAAGACAATGTGCTATGGTTCTATCCGTTCTTGCTGTCAGCTTGTTCAACTTACACTTGAAAGCATCGGGCGGGCCGGCGATAGACTATGACGATTTTAACATCTGCAGGTGCCTTGGTTTTGAAGGTCTCTGGGCGATTCATCATGCCAGGCGGGTCCCATACTGCCATCTCAGTTAGCTGCTGTGCTGGCCCACCTCTCCGACTCACCGGACCATACATCCTTCACTGCAGCCATACTGACGTCGTACAGGGGCCTGTTCAGGAAAGCCCATATCACCTGCTCGGACGCTCCCCTCCTCCATGAGGACTTCCCTTTCCACCCCTGGGCCATGTCCCGCCGGGTCAAAAAGTAAAAAACTATTCAATTTGCTAAGAGGGCTTTGGACATTCCAATTGCCAGGGTCTCTCACCCTCTCTTGTGTGTGGTTAGGGCAGTGGAGCCCCACTTCACCCAGTTGCCGGCAGATCCGCCTGCCTAGGCCTTCCACACACCAACTGCATCTGGCTCCACGCCATTATCAAAAGGCTATCTCGCCTATCATGCTTCGATCCAAGAGATCAAGACTCGGGACGACTGGGCGAGCAATTGTGTATACTTATAATTGCATGCTCCTCTAAAGGAGCGTATGGCAGATGATCTGCGGGTCGCCAACCTCCTCGCAGCAGTTGGCTCCACTTCTTAGCTCTTGCTCATCGTTGTTTGGCCCTCTGCCACCCAGTTATTCACTCATTCTGGTTTTTGACCTGGGTTCCTTTGTTTGGGGCTAAGTTACTCCCAACTCATACCACATACTTGTCTCTATCTCTCTTCTACTTCTAAGATAAAGGAAGAATTATTGGATAGTGATAAACGCTTTATCGGGTGTAATAATGCCTGCAGTGTCCTTCATGCACCGCTCCACCTCCTGTGCGGGGCCAATCCTCCACTCGCTTGGAGAACATTTTTGTTAAATAAAGGAGTTTGGGCCTAAGTTACTCCAAACTCATACTGAATAATTGTAAGATAAAAGAAGAATTATTATATACTTTCCCACTTTCGCATTCAGTCTTGATGCAAACATATCTATCTCTGGGGTTCCCCACTTGTTACAGATTTCTTCGAAAATGACTTCACTTAAGCTCCATTCTAGCTGATCACTGAATTTTCTGGATCTCCAGTCTGCTAAAATGTTGTCTACTCCTGGAATATGAGTATTTTTTTTTTTTTTCTTTTTTTATTGACGAGGTATTTACTCTGCCCATAACGTATAAGCTCCTGTCAGGGTGCTTGTTTTCAACGCTGGACAGCTGTGGCGCTGTCTTGATCTGTTCCTTTGCCCAGGAGTGTTTACCTGTGTCTGCTCGGGTCAGCCTTCTAGACAGCCAGTTCCCATGTTCCTGTGCCCATTCCCATATCCTAATTGTTTGAACCAAACAATCTTCTGACTTGGTTCCTCCCATGTTTTTTTACATACGCTAGTGCTGTTGTATTGTCTGTTCTTACTCTTATATGTATATTTTCATGCCTACATAAACTCTTTAATCCGAAATAGATTGCTCTCAGTTCAAGCACATTTATGTGCATTAACCCATCTGGATGCCAATGTCCACCCATCTCCTCTGTCTCCGTATGAGCTCCCCAGCCTGCATGTGATGCATCTGTGAATAGTTCCATCTGTGGATCCTCCCTTCTGATCTTCTTACAATTGTGTATGTTCTCACACCACCAGCTTATGTCCGCCATACCTTCCTGCAAAATCCACATGTCACTCTCAAAATTACCCTTGCTCCTCTTCAGGGCCGTAATCTTATTTTTTCAATACTCTTTAAGTGTACATCTGCATACTCTACTCCCTGCGCGTAAGCTACCATGAGACCTACTAGCCCCGCTATTGTTCTAATCTTGTGTGTTCTTTGCCCTAGAACTTCTCCTATGACCTCTAACATCTTAATCTTTTTCTCTACCGGTAGTCTTATTTGCATTGTTTCCGAGTCTAATTCAAACCCCAAAAACATCAATTGTTGTGTAGGTTCCAGCACAGACTTTTCTAGGTTTATTTTAAACCCCAACTTTCTAAAGCTGTCTCTTAATTCCAAAATTGCTTCCCTACATCCTATCAATCACGAAGCTATCGTCCAGATATGGGAATCCTATAAACCCTTTTTCTGCCAAATCTGCATAAATCGGTTTTAACAATTTTGTAAAAATATGTGGTCCTGGTGACAGGCGATTCAGTAATACTTGATACTCGAGTAACTTCTTTCCTATTCGAAACCTCAAATATTTCTTATGGGGTTTTAATATTGGCACAGAGTAATATGCATCTGTCAGATCTGCACTCGCCATCCAACTTCCATGTTCTATCAATTCTAGTGCTGTTTTTAAATTATACATTTTAAAATGCTCATAGCTTATTATTTTATTTAGTTTTGTCAAGTCCAAAATCATTCTAAATATCCCATTCGATTTTGGTCTTAGAAAAATATTCGACACCCATTGATTCGGGCATTCTTCTACTACCTTTAAAACTCTCTTTTCAATCAACAACTTTACTTCTTCCTGTACAAAGCCTTTTTCTTGCTCCTCCATTTTGAATGGAAAGGGTTCTCTTATCTGGACTGGTGTCTTAATGAATGGTATCGTCAACCCTTCTACACATTTTAAGATCCATTTATCTTAAGTTAATTTCCTCCAACTTCTCAGATAATTAACTATATTACCTGCTATAAACTCTACCTGTTCATCCCTAGTTTTATTATCATTAATATTATTGATAATATGAAATGATTCCCCAGGTTTGGTCCTTAACTCTGAGTTACCCACCTGGCTATGGTAGCTCACTTCTGAAAACCCCGGCTGGAGCTCCCTCTACCTCTCGCACCTCTGGCCACTTGAGCGTAGTCCTCCGACGTTCTGCCAAAGTGCTTCTCTGGCGCTTGCTGCCTTGTACCCCAGGATGACGTCTGTCTTCCTCCTCTGTGAGGTCTGAACCTGCCATTTCCCCTTCTGGGATAAGGAGCTCCATAGCTTCTTGCTTGGTTATCTTGGAAAAATCTTCATTTCCCTCTGTACTGCCCTGATGTCATACAGGTATCTGAGGCTCGCACTGACTTCATCAGTTGTCTGTTTTTCTCGCTGAGATTATCCCCTAACAAATACTCTGACGGTTCTGGTAAATCTCCATACACATCTCTTTTCTCTTTTATAATTTCTTTTCCCAAACGTGAATTCACTACCTTCTTAACATTGGCCTTCCTGCCTACCCTCATCTGACTATGTGTGCATACCAGCAGTCTGATCGCGTTCAGCATGTGCATCGCGTGTTCATTTAGCTCAGAATCCGCCAAGTCCCTTTGCAAAATAATGTCCATCACAGGCGCTATCGCTGTCAGCGATCCTACAACTCCCTTCGTCGCAGTCAACAGTGAGCACTCACCTTCTTTCCTGCCTTCAGCAAAACGTATCTCTTCATTCAAAGCTTGCACCTGTGGCGAAGGTACATCTCGTAGCCCTGTATACTGCCTTGCTATCTCACATATTGTTTTTAGCGGCTTTGGTCGACTACCATTGGGCCCTTCGTAATAATGATTGATGACCCCTGCCATCGATTCACTAATTACTATCTTCTGTGCCACCGGCTTCTTCACTGGTTTACTGCTTCTCTTTAATCTAAAAACCCGCTCTAAGTAGCCTCAACTGATCATTCATGTTGATCGCACTCACAGATTCACCATCGTCTTCCTCATAATACGCGTAATCTTCATCTTCCTCTGTGTCAAACAGCGCATCGTACTCCAAATCATTGCATGCCCCGTCACCATGACCTAGATATGACGTCTCCGTTGCCATGGCGCCTACTTGCGACTCTCTCATACATTCCAAATCTAATCTCTTCTACTCCGCCTCCTTCACTTCTTTTCTCATTTCCATTAATTCTGCGAACATTTTCTTGAACTCTGACATATCAGTCAAATTATCAGTGCTCGTACTTGCAATCAGAGAACTTTATTCGATATTTTTCAGCCATTGTTTGGCTTTTGAGTCTAACAACACTACTTTCTTCTTTTGCTTTGATTTGTTCATACGCGAACAATCCACTGATTCAGACTCTGACCCGCTTAAATTGTGAACAGCAGACTTCACATTTGCCAGGTCTTCAGTAGCCATCATTCGAGCCATTTCAATGTCGAAACCGTACTGATATCTTGCTTTGAGCGACCACACCGTTTACTAGTCACGTAAATCTGTTACGCGCATTCGTTCCGACCGAGAGGTGAAAAGCACTTGCTCTCGCAGTCTATGTTCTGTAACGACAAGCGTTAGAACCATAAGAATAGGCATAATTGCAGTATTTCTTGAAATCAAATACTTCACTTCACATAACAAAACATTTACCCACAAAACGTAAAAAAAAATCCAAATGGTTCGTCAAAAAACCTTACCTCAAAATCTGTCCTCCTCCAACTCGTACTGACTCCTCCGCTGCCGAGTTGTTTACTGAAGCTACTTCCGGCATGCATGTGATTGTCCTCTCCCCAGATACTTAACTTCCGGTATCCGGAAGATGAAGTAAGAATCTTACATTTGTCAAATGTTTACTTCGCTAATTTTCATCCTTATGACTTTTAGTTATTTATTATTTATTTTACAGAAAAACGAAATAATGTAATAACTGATGGACCCATCAGAATGGTATAATAAGAACCCTAAATTGTAATGGTTGACATCTCTGATAGACATTACACAGACTTGGTCATATGACCGTTAAACATTCTGAAGCTAAACTGACTGTCCTCAGTATGTAGCTTACTTGGGCTTGGCCATGGCGACGAAGGTGAGCATTCCTCTGTAGGCACCTCGCTTAAGGGGCGAGACGTTTAGGGTGTACTCGACAGACTTGCCTGGTAGAACAGTTACTCGCTCCTGCCCACTCACAAACGCCAGGTCCGATTCAACCTAGTCATGTAAAGAAATTCCTTAGTTTGTTGCATAATAATCGGAATATGTTATTATACTCTACACATAATTTTCTAACTAATTCATATTCATAATTACACCACTAGCGACATGCCTATATTGAAGTAGAGGACGATATTCAAAGCATACTTTTTGAATATCGTACATTTCAGATATTCCGTATAATTTTCGATGCGAGTCATTAGCCTGAGCATAGGTTCGATATTTACATTCATCAACTCTGGGTAATATTTCATTCAACAGAAAGTCTTTCGTGCACAGCATAGTTAAACATTGGGCAGACCTTGTCAGATCTGGACCTTACACACATAGGCACCTTCATTTGCTTACATACCCAATCACAATATTGAAGCACCTTTGAAAGTACTCACCTTAAAATAAAGCTTCGTGTTTGTGACATTTGGCACGTGAACCTTTTTGCAAACGCTGAAAAGATACACATCGATGACTATCTTAGGTTAAACCAATGCTAGTGGTACATCTATTGCACTTCAGAAATGGTGCAAAAGAATAGAGTTTGGTCTTAGTTGATACAACATGGTTATCAGACGGGGATGTGCTACTGTACAGGTCAGCATAGAACATGTACCTACTTACTCTGCCTGGTCCTGTGCCTACTTGCTCGGCCAGGCTCTACTGATTCAGCACGTGCCTAATTACCATGTCTGTGCCTACTTACTCTGCCTGTGTCTATTTCCTTGACATGTTACTAATCATGCAGGCTGTGCCTACTTACTCGGCCTGTCTATTTACTAAGCATGTGCCAACTTACTAAATATGTGTCAACTTACTAGGTCTGTGCCTACTTTGTCTGTCCCTACTTAATGAGTGTGTGCCTACTTACTGAGCCTGTGTCTACTTACTATGTATGTGCCTACTCGTTGAGCTACTTACGTCTGCTTGGCAACACAGTGGAACACAAGCTGCTCGAGAGGCAGCGGTCGCTCGCCAGAACCCTGGAGACGGAACCTTTGTTCCACATTATCTATGGTGTTCATCATCACCAGCTGACCCTGAAACAACAAGACATATGTAGAAGAGGGAACAATCTTTTTATTTTTAGTTATATAATTTAAAAAAAAGAATTTTCGGTAGTAAATTTGATGACTAATATAATATGAATTTAAATACACAGGACTAAGACTAAATGAAACTGAGTTTATGCTTAGAATGGATTACTAGGTAAGTGGTTGTGTCAGTGCTTATCTACAGATTATTTTTTTATTACTAAATCTAAAGCTGCGTAGATGATTAGTAAATTGAAAACTGCCTAGACCGATGAAAGCAACATTTTTTTTTTTAAACACTTCTTAGGGTTTGATCCAGATTCAGCATTTGCTACTGCAAAGGGAAAAACCGAAGTCATTTTTAATCAAACTTCAGCCTATTTTGACGTGGATTACAAATTAATTTGGCATCTTTACACTTCAAATATGTGTATGGAGGACCCTGATGCCAGGTGGTTAGTGTCTTTGTCCGAACTTGCGCACTAATTTTGCTCTAGCACCTCCCAAGCGCCCCCCCCCCCCCCCCCCCCCCCATAGTGAAGTAACAGATGCCAACGCTTAGAAGTCTGAATGCTAAGTGCCGTTTATTCAATCCTCGATCCACCACATCACCTGTGGCACGTGACCCCTCTCGCTGGGTTTGGTGTGCTAGCCTCCCCTTTACACTACATCTCCCCTTTACGGATTAAAGCAACATTTAACGTATACAATGTGTTAAGTGTCCAATTCATACAATGGTCCATGTGTCCTTGATCTAGAACAGATAACATGCCATTACATAATAGTACAGTTTCTGGGTATCTACATGTAACTTTGTTTGTTATTAAATGTCGTCTGAAGATGTCAGGTACACAATATTACAGTATGCACTGCGTTCAATTCTTGCAGAATGAGTTATCTGATCTCACTAGGATCCGCTTGACCCTATAGTCGTAACTTGATTAAGAGAGAACATTAATAAAGATTCTCTCGGGTATTATGCTGGCCTTAGAGCCGCTGTCCAGTTTGAACTTTCCCGTCTCACCGCAAACCTGCACAGTTTCAAACCATAACCGCAAGCATTCCCTGGTTTTGTCCATGGCTCCAACAAACAAGTCATTTGGCTCTTCTTCGTCCGTATTGTCTGCTAACCATTCCACTGGTGTGCCCTCTTCATCCAGGTCCAGTGCATTTACAGGTGTTGGTTGCCGTTGACCTCCACTGCACACTCTTGCAAAGTGCCCAATGCGGCCGCATGTAATGCACTCTTTGCCGCTGGCTGAGCAGTTGTCGTGAGGGTGTGAATACCCACCCCTAGTGCAATTGGGGCGGTTGTGTGCATGTCTGTAGTTCTCGCTTCGCCGGCGACCTTTGCCTCTGGTGACGACTTATGGCATGCACTTGGTCCGAGCTCATTGGTCCTAGCTGTGCTCACTTAGGCGGCATATTTCTAAACAATGCTCCAATTCAAGGTTTGGGGTCATACCAGTCTATCGCATAATATCGACTCCGCGGTATCACCATAATCCCATAGTTCAACGTGGTACTGTAACTCACGTATGTACGTTTCCATCTCTTGTGTTGTCTGGTTGTAACTGTTGAACTTGTATTGTATGATAGTGCGGTTGGACTTTCCATGGCAGTAGTCCCGGTATCCGGTTGTTAGAGCGCTTATTTAGTCCTGGTCGCTGCTTTCCAGGTTCATTGCATGGAACAACTTCTGCGCTTCTAGTTCTCGGCCCGCCACATGCAAAAAAGCGCAACATTGCACTTTCTCGCTCTTACTTAGAAGACAGTCCAGTGGCACTAGCATACAACTTGTAGGCCCCGTGCCATACCCGACAATTAATAACTAAGTTCCCTTTCAATCTTAGAGGAGCCGGTGGTTTTAGTCCTGTTAACGCCATGTTTGAAGCTGTTCCACATCTGACACCATGTAGTGAAGTAACAGATGCAAAAGCTTAGAAGTCTGAATGTTAAGTGCCATTTATTCAATCCTCGATCCACCACGTCACCCGTGGCACGTGACCCCTCTCGCTGAGGTTGGCGTGCTGGCCATACATACACTACACCCCCACACACACACCCAACATAACCCTCTGCACCAATCCCACCCAGGTGCTACGGTAACCAACCGGTTGGACACTGTCAACGAGTTTCTACCATATTAAAAAAAAAAATCAATCCCTTCAATTACTTTTATTGCGTCACATTAATCCATAAAAAAATAAACTAATGGCTCAAAAGTATAAGTATATTTGATATTTCGCCATAATTATACAGTGGAGATGTGCATAGTGTATTACTATTCGTAATACATTGTAATAATGCTTTGCATGATTTAGCTATACATATCATAAAGCTATTGACATTCATCCTGCTCAGGATTTTAAAGGATTTACCTTACCGTACTTTGCATGATTTGCCTTCCCTTACTTTACCTTACACTGGAGCAACTTTTGAGTAAACATATCTAACCTTGAAGATATAGGAAGTGAAAGCATGCAGCAATAATTCGGATTCAACATCAAAATGCTGGTCATAATGGACGTGGATGAATTACGACAGTTCTATTAATTTAAGTTAATATTCTCAATATGCAGCAATAAATGTTTAACCAACATGGATTGATCTGTAGGGTCAAATGTATGCAAGTGCTTTGGTTTAAAAAATGTTATAGTTTCATCGGATGATAATAAAATCATATGGACAAAGGGGAAAAAAAACTAAGAAAACATTAGTATGTTGTCAATTGCTTACACCGACAGTTCCTTCCTTCTTGGGTCTGAAGATGAGCGGGTACTGTGAGGTCTGGTAGGCCTTAGCAATCATGGTGCCGGGACCGAAGAACCCATCCCCGGTAATCACCACCGACATCGGCCAGTCGTGGTTTGTCGGGTTCACCTGCGTGAGGCGGCAGAGGCAGGTCAATGCAAGTTTATAGTGGCAATTCCATTAACACAAATACCCCTGTGTTTTGTGTTGATGATGATGGTGATGATGATATTCCTGTGTTTTGTGAGGATGGTTTGTTTGTTTGTTGTTGTTTTACGTCCTAGCTGCGAGGATGGTTATGATGATAATGCAAATAAGAAAAAACAATAACAATGATAATAATTATAAGGTAGTATTCTGCACTGACCTCTCAGGCAAGGAGCCACATAAACAGGTGAGTGTGGAGAGGATGATTGCACCAGGGAGACTAGTTAGCCTTATGGTTAGGACGCTAGACACACACGGGGTTTCTAATCCTATTCTAGGTGCAAAGTTCCCTTTGTTTACATCATTCGCATGACAATAATAATGATATGATTAATAATAATTACATATGTTGACACGTCAACATAGTTAATTCGCGAACAAGGCTAGTCGAACCCAAGTATGTGACTCTCCCCACCCACTCCTCTCCACTTCGGCCTTGGCTCTCATCGGAGTAACTTCAAAATTACTCTATGCCTCTTGATACGCCCACATTCAACACCAGTTGACAAGAAATGCCACTGAGGAAACGAGTGGGCAGGCCACCCCTCCACCCCCCAACTCCGGCGAGCGTCCCTACGCAGGGCAACTTGTGACCTGGCGATGCACGCAAGAAGGCACCGTAATGCTGCAGACCCACCCCCACAACATTCGTCTACTTCGGAGCAGAACTCCCCTCAAGGGCCCTCAGACATGGCTACAATCCTAGAACTACAGTGGGAGGCCCTGCAGGTAACTCATGACTTGGCTGTCAGGGTAAATGCGCTGGAACGAGTGGCCGCCATTCCCCAACGCCCGATAGCAGCCTCGCTTAGTTGTTCACCGGCTCAAGCACCGCCCCCTCCATCACCGGTAATTCAACCAACACCGGCTCTACAATTCCAGTTCGCACAACAGCCTCAGTTCCGTCGCCCCGAACCGCAGTTGCCGCTTGCCACCCCACAAGCTAGCAGAGATGTTGGAACCGGCGGAACCACAAGTACAAGAGGTGTGCCCGGCACACTCGGTTGAGGCACCGGCCCAACACACAGCAGCCGCCATTGCAGACCATCTAATGGACATCTCAACCACCTTTAAAAAGGCCAAAGGTACCACATTTCTTCCATATCTGTACAGAACCAGGGGAGACACCTTTAAAGGCATAGGTATAGGCAAGGCCACTTGGCCCGAATATTTTGAAGCCTTGAGAACTCTTGCTGCCTTGCTGAATCTTCCCCCAACCTGGTTCAAACACATAATCAAGCATGAACAAGACATAGCAAACATGGCAAAGATTTGGGAGTGGCCAATTTGTAGGCACTGGTCTGAGAAGGTGTTTAAACTAATCGCTGAGGGCTGTCTACTTCAGGGCTGGGAGGACCAAGCCACCATAAAAGACCTACAATGTGATATTTGTACTGTGGCTGGTAGGTCAACTACGACCTCTCTAGTGTATCAGTTCCCGGGCCAAGCTTTTGCTCATTTCTCAGTTCAGTCACCAGCAACAGGGGTCTCCCCCTCGGTCTCCCATTCAAACACAACCATTAACGTCAGAAATTGTTTGTTTGTTTGTTGTTGTTGTTTTATGTCCTAGCAACATCTAAGGTCATATCAGGATGGGTACCGACTTGTGACAGTGCACACTCATGGTGACTTTATAGTGCTGCCCCACTGGAATGTCAGGCCACCAGCACCATGACCTGATATCCCACTCAGTCACATTATCCCGACACTGAGCCAACCAGTCCTTGCCCTATCCTAATAATGCCGAGCGCCAGGCTAGGAAGCAACAATCATAAATTTTTAAGTCATTGGTTTGACTCGACCACGGTTCGAACCCACGACCCCACAATCTACCAGCATGGGAGACTCATTTGGCCATCCCGTCTGGTTTTTAACATCAGAAATGAATACAATAAAGAAACCAACGGCCGCCCATGTAATAATTGGAATTGGGGTCACGAATGTGGTTTTGGTGCGACACACGGCACTCTCCCCACCAAACTGCGCATGGTGCGCTTACCGCTTGAAGAAACTACACATGTACAGAGAGCAGGATTGTTTAAAGAGATGCGCATTTCATGACAAGAAAAATGTCGCTGATAAGGCTGGCTCGGCTGGGGCTAATGTAAGTCACCTCCGCCATTCTTTGTCACTCATTCCCACTACCACCTTCACCGACATGCCCCTACCCCCCCTTACCTTCCCTGACCCTGACCCTGACCCTGACCCCCAACCCCCCCCCTCCCCACATCTCGCTTCTACAGGCCAGCCCCTGCACACTCGCCCTTCACGCCGCTACTCACTCCCAACCGACTACACACCTCTACCCTGCTCAAGGACTCTCTACACACCCTCCCCTCCCTCCACATTCCGCGGTAATTAACTCGCCCCCAGCTGTGCACCTCATAACACACACTCACCCCCAGCCTTGTTCTCCGCCCACTCATAGCCCCCCCTCCTTCCCGCACCAACCCCGGCTCCCTTTCCAGGTAATAACATCTCTATCCCCATCTCTGCTTGTTCAACAACCCCTAACACCTTGTCCATCCACCACACCCCTTCTCACCCTCCAACCCTCCCTGACCGAACCCATGCTCCCACCCCGCCCCCTTCCTCACGCCCACATAAACCACAAAACATTACAAACATCTTACCAACGGAAATACCTGACCACTTGAACGGGGATACGCACATACCTCCAAATAACTTGCCAATTGAAATAGAATTTGATTGTTTCAACACTAGTTCTGACTGTCCATATTTACTTACAGATCTACCACAATGCAGTCGGTTTGTTCCACCGTCCCCTCATGACTACAGGCCGACACTAGCTGCCATCTGGCCGCTCGGAGCTCCTGCTACATTCCATACTCACCTGTCTTTCGCTAAGTTGTATCAAGCAGTTAGAACCACAGCAAATTATTTCAAGGCGAAACTCGCAGTTCTATCGGGCCTTAACATTCCCACATGGCTCTCCGCACTTGCAGACTACCCTGATGTTCAGCTCCTAGATTTTCTTGAGTTTGGCTGGCCTATTGATTACACCTCTCGTTACATTCCAACTCCCACTCTTAGAAATCATACACATAATGCAGATTGTGACCCACATATTATTGGTTTCATTAACAAAGAATGTGATTACACCGCAATGCTAGAACCTTTTAACGATCCCCCCTTCGTCCCCTGGTGTCAAGTGAGCCCGCTGATGACGTTTGTTTGTTTGTTGTTGTTTTACATCCTAGCAACATCTAACGCTGATGACGAGACCTAAGAAAAACTCCCCGACTCCAAAAGAGCTATATTAGTCCTCAGCTTCCCCTTAGGCAGGAGCGTTAACTCTGCCATAGCTTAAGGATATTACCAAGGACTCCAGTTTACATTTTCTCTTCCCTCCGTGAGCACCCTCACAGACCAACTGACCAAGATAGGTAGATACGCCTGGCTCTGGTCAGCCGATTTAGCCTGCACTTACCGTCAGCTGAGGGTCTGCCCCCTTTCCCCCCCCCCCCTTCATGTTAAAAAACCAATATTATGGATAGGTTTTTCCATAGACGCCTCAGCTATGACAGTCACACAAGCAAAGATCAATGAAGTCCTCCAAGAATGCTCTTCCTGGAAAGTAAAAAAGTCTGCCTCACATAAACAGCTCCAAAGCTTGCTGGGAAGCTCCAACATTTAGCAAAGTGTTTTGTTTTGTTGTTTTTTCGTCGGAGGAAAATCTAAGGTCATATCAGGATGGATACCGACTTGTGACAGTACGCACTCAGGGCGATTTTATAGTGCTGCCCCACTGGGAAATCAGGCCGCCGGCACCATGACCCGATATCCCATCATCATCATCATCATCATCATCATGCTGTCGGTCGCGATGCGACAAAGACTGCTTTTATTACTTGACTGCCGCTCTCCATTGTGCGGTTGTACATTTCATGAAAGCTGCCTGCAAAAGTGTTGAAGTGCTGCTGGCTTTTGCAAGTTACCAGCGGCACTCTCGCGGGGAGCAAATAGAGGTTTCACACCGGCGAGGACATGTCAAGACAGGCGCTAAATTATTTGTCCCTGCAGTGGCTGGTCGGGAGATGTTGGGAGTTCCATACATCAACCACCCTTAATGCTGCCCCAGTGACATGGTTTTCTGTTCAGTGTTTGCTCCCTTCGCCTTCGGTTCTGTCAAGAACCTGTACCACAAGGCAGTGGTTTACAACTCTGCAGGGCAGGGGAGTCAAACTCCCTGAGGTATTGTTATACCTGCAACACTCAGTCACATTATCCTGACACCGAGCTAACCAGCCCTTGTCCTATCCTAATAATGCCGAGCACCAGACTAGGAAGCGACAAGTATAAATTTTTAAGTCATTGGTTTGACTCGACCGGGAACCAAACTCGTGAACATCCGATCTTTCGTACGCGAGGCCTGTGCTCTACCGATTGGGCCACCGGGCCTAGTTTTAGCAAAGTGTGTTAAGCCCGCCAATCTCTTTATGAACAGGGTACTCGCCGCTCTCAGGGCCGCACCTCAAGTAGGACTCCATCCTTTCCCGCTTGACATCCTTAAAGACATAGATTGGTTCTTGAAGTTTACCACCAAGGTAATCCTCCTATCCTCAGCTCCACCTCCACCATGGGAAATCGAGTGTGACTCTACCCTTAAGGCAGCAGGGGCTTTCTCACCGAAGGCTTGTTACTCAGTCTCATACCCGAGAGAAATCAGAGAAAAGCTCACTTCAATCACCCAGCTAGAAGCCTTTAACCTGGTTATGGTATTAACACTACTCCTCCCACCCGAGCTTTATAACACAATATCCATCAATACTGACAATCAAGCCTCTCAACAGGTTCTCTCCTCAGGCTCAGGCAGGGACCCTTTCCTGTGTACATGCACACAACAGCTTTGGCTCATAGCGGCACAAAGCATCTGCACACTACTAATCAACCATAAGCCAGGTGTAGAACTAGTTTTCGCTGATGCCCTCAGCAGAGCCCCAACAAACCGAAATGCCCAGAAGATAATGGAAGTCCAACTTGCCTCCAGGAAGCTTAAGCAGTTATCAGTCAACCCCTCCCTGTCCTTCATTAATTTCTACATTTAAGCAGCCTAGCTGGAAGATATATTATAATTCTAGGTTATATCTTCCAGGCTACTCCATGATCCAACACCTTCACCTGCTGAGCACATACAGCACACGGGACCTGGAAGAATAAGCAGCTCCAGATCTCAGTATATCTCGCCTTCTGTAAGGAGCACGAAGTTGAACCGCTTACCCCAGCACTTTATGACATATTAGCCTTTGTCCTCTACCTTGCCTCCCAACTTCGAGCTCCAGGATACGTATTTAACTACCTTAGCTCAGTGAAGACTTGGCTCATGCCTATTTCTCCCTCCTCTAATCTATTAAGAGAGGGATCCTTAAGAACTCACACCAGTCTCCAGGGCGCCTCCCCTTGCCCTCCCTGACATAGCTCGCCTACTGGTTTTCCTTGAAAGCCTCAGCTCAGAAAGAGCTTTCGTGTTTGTCGCCGCCCTCCTCCTGGGTTACTTAACTTTAGTCAGACAGTCCAACCTTGTCTCATTGACCGAGTCCACGGTAGGACACCATACACTCATGTTCTACGACGTAGTCCCTTGCTGTGACGCCCTCATACTGAGTTTCCGCTCTACCAAGACTCGGTTCCAGTCTCAGCAACCCCTGGTCTTCTCCATTCCAGCCCGCCCGGGTTCCCTCTGCTGCCCACTAGCCGCCTGGTCCGACTATGCTCGGTCTCTCCGCCCACCCAGACACTCACCTGCCTTCCTCCTCCCTTCCGGTGCCTACTTTACAGCTTCAACTCTCTCCCGTGCCCTCTCCCTAGCCTCAGCCGCTGTCCTCCCCCATGCCCCATCATTGACACTACACAGCCTCAGACTCGGTTAGGCACAGGCGTACATAACCGCAAAGGTTCTCCTCTAAGACATTCGAGAGGCAGGCTTTTGGTCCAGTGATGCCATCAACAACTATCTGAAACAAGCTCCTATTACTAAGGCTCCATCAACACTTCTAAATCTCCTGGGTTAAGTGCTGATTTCTGACACTCTGACTGTTTATTGTTATTGATCTTCACCATGTCAACTTTATTTCGCTCCAGAAGCCATAACCGATTATCATTATCCTGATCTCATCCGAGCAATCACTACTGACTCTGAAGCCGCCACCCTGCTTCCCGGATTATCCTGACCTCACCTGAACATGATGACCTTCCGGAAGCCAGACTTCCGCATTCGCATGGTGCCAGCCACCTGCACGCAGAACCAGCGTCTACCGCCTCCGGGCACTGACATTGATTCTGATTACCTTACTCATGACTCTGATTAGAGTGATCGATTCTGAACAATTCTGATTAATTCAGATTTTTTTCTGATCATTATTTCAATAAATTTACCTTTATAAACACTTGTTCTGTTCTTCCGAGTGCTGCGAATTAGCATATGCTACAGTGAAGTCAGGTTGTTATCATTTCTTGCTGTGAAGAAGCCAAATTTTGGAGACCAGTAATACTTTTCACAAGTGGACAGTTCACGGAGTCAACATACTGGTATAATTTGCACCAAATACTTATTGCCAAACTAACAGTCCTGTTTCTGTTATATCCACAGAGTCAACATATCGGTACAATTTGCATCAGAAGCTTATTGCCAAACTAACAGGCCTGTTTCTGTTATATCCACCGAGTCGGCTGACACACAGCAACGCATGGGCTACTCACGATTGGTATGTTCTGTGTGATGGGCGTGTGGACGGGCGAGGTGAAGTCGATCTGTGCCTCGCTGCCTTCGGGCAGCACGGTGCACTGGATGTGGAAAACGCGGACGTCGTCAGGTGACCAGAGGATCACGCGGCACGAGTACAGCCCCGAGTCGCCCGCCTTGAAAGTCACCGGCAGCTCCATCCCACGTGCCTCGGCTGTCAGGGGCACGAGTAGGACAAAGGGACTAGGCACATAGGAATTACGCACTGCAGTGATATATATATATATTGGATTAGAGTATATATTACGAATATATAGATTAATTATGTGAGTACTTACGGAGTACAGCTGACGCATAATTGGTGTTTCACGTAGTTCGAGGACTTGGCTATTTGTAGGACAGTGAGAGGTAGGCGTACCCCGAATCCAGCACCCTTTACCTAACCTTAAGGGGCTGTCACATTAGGTTTTTTTGCGGGAGGGTACGGCGGCATAGGTGCATTACGTCATATACGTTGGCATACACCGCCATACGCCGCCATACGCTACGCATACGCACATGCTACGCACATGCTACGCACACGCTACGCACACGCTACGTCATGTGCTGGCCTATGCTGGCATATGCCGTTGTACGCCGCCATACGCTTTCTCCCGTCCGTCCGTCCAAATTTTGTTGTGCATGCTCAAAAAATCTCGACATATGGGAGCGTATGGTTCATACGCTACTCATACGCCGGTGTACGCTCCTCGAACGCTATGGGTGCGCCAGCGTAGGTTATGCATACGCTCAACTTGCGTCACCGGCGTATCTCTAGCGTATGTAGCATACGCATAACCTACGAGTTACGCATGGGAGCGTACTCCTAGCGTATGCACAGCATATTCCAAGTGTATGCCATAGGTCTCGACATCGATCTTGAGTCATACGCTACTCATACGCTACTCATACGCTATGCATACGCTACGCATACGCTACACATACGCTACACATACGCATATGCTACACATACGTTCCATATGCCAATCAAAACCGTCAAAAAATGTCACAGTACGCTCTCATACGCTCCTCGTGCGCTCCTCATAGGTTACACATACGCTCAAAAATACCCGATAGGTCACCAAAGGTCATCATAGGCTGGCATTCGCAGGACTTATGTAGGTTTTCAATACGCTTCCGCCATACGCCGTAATGTGACAGGGCCTTACCGTGAAATTATGCCTCCAACATTTGGCGAAAGATTAATATGTAGCACAATAGTAATCTTCCAGTCCAGTAAGAGCACTCTGTCCACCTTTTCATGGGTTGGGTTGGGTGGGACTGTCCTACAAATAGCCGAGTCCTTGAACTCGGTGAAACACCAATGATGCGTCAGCTGTACTCCATAAGTACTCGCATAATTAATCTACTTCACCTCGTTCTCGTACTCCTGGCTAATTATAGAACAGTGAGAGATTTACATAGACATAATTTCAATTACTAACTTGAGGAAATCTATTTATTTATCCAACAACTTTTAATTCCTAAGGAAGGTTGTAGCCATATTGGTCTTCTCCACTCTTTTGTTATAATGTCTAGCAAAAGCAATGGAAGTCTTCTAACCTGCATTCATTAGAATAATGTTAATTGGAACACCAATGTTCCTTGCGTTGGAAGCAACTTCCCCTCTCGTGGAGTGAGCCCGGGAAGTGTCTATTCCCGCTAATTTTAGCACTAATTTACTGAGTACGAACAATGTAATATTTAATAGCTCTAACTACACAGAGCTTCCTATCTTCAGGAAAAGCAGTTAATTTTACTGAGGACAATGGGTCTCCTGTCATGTTTGATTAAAATATTGTTGAGGTCGAAAATTGCATCTTCTCTTGACAACTGCAGTCTATCAATGCTCAAATCTAATACAGTTTGGCCTCTGTGACAGGATCAGCAGAGCCACATTAACCCCTAGATCTCTGACATTTAAATGCTTATTGTCAGGCCAAGACTTGCAGTTGAAATACTAAAGAAGCGTCCCAAAATCTAAAATATTTTGGCTTAGGGGATTTCTCTCAAATACCGATTTGAGAACAAGTGTATCACATAGTGGTTCCCTATTGTTTGGCCATCAATTCTGGGAAGTACTACTGACAGGGCCGAACGGGCGGTATTAATATCCCAGAACCCCAACCCTCATCTTCTAACAAACATAGGAACCTAGGCATTTATGCACTAGAGGGTGTAAACAGTCAATTTTTGCAAGTGTGTAGAACGATCGCCACTTATTAACGTAATGTGCATAGTTTGTTTGTTGTTGTTTTACGTCCTAGCAACATCTAAGGTCATATCAGGACGGGTACCGACTTGTGACAGTGCGCACTCATGGTGACTTTATAGTGCTGTCCCACTGGGAAACCAGGCCGCCGGCACCATGACCTGGTATCCCACTCAGTCACATTATCCTGACACTGAGCACACCAGTCCTTGCCCTATCCTAATAATGCCGAGCGCCTGGCTAGGGAGCGACAAGTATCAATTTTAAAGTCATTGGTTTGACTCGACCGGGACTCGAACCCACGACCCCACGATCTACCAGCACGGGAGACGGACGCTCTAACTCATTCGGCCATCCCGTCTGGTTGTAATGTGCATAGAGTTTTACAGTGCCTGGTCTCCAGGCTCCAGTTACCCTCCGTAGAGTAACCTTGTCGAAGCCCACGGGTGACATCGTCTAGGTAGCATTGCTCCCTTGGAGAACTGCTGGTTGGCTGCGTAACCATGTCATCGTCCTCTGTTCGTTAACATGCCTGGATGATATCTCAAGTAGTGACGGGATCCGAGTCGTCATTCGACTCACTATCCGAGAAAATGCTGTGCATCATCCCGAGTGGTCGACTTGCCACAAAGTAATTGTAAATCAGAATTTACTTGACTCAAACAGGAATCGAACCCACAACTTCAAGTTCCTTAACACACCAGGCGCAGACTCATAGCCAGAGAGCCATGCAGCTGTCGTTGTAGCTTCATAGCTATCAGCTGATCCAGTCTTGCACTGAGCTCAAGGTCAATGATCGGTGGGGCATCTCCGCCCTGGTCCGAGGCTGGAGAGCGGTCTAGACGGCCCCTCCTCGGGCGATTGCGTAACCGGTTTGCAAACCGTCTATACGCGACTGTCGGTCTGCTATTGTATAATTGTATTAGCCAAAGCCAATAAACCATTCGCTACAATGCATCTCTGACTCACGACAGTGCTAACCAAAATACTCCACAATTAAACTAGAATAGTATTTTGGACCATAGAGACACAAACCTATGTAAATCTACGGGAGGTGCCCACACTCGTTGTAAGTTTTGTCAGCTGACCAGGGAGGCATTTACTTCCTGAATATTGGAAGAAACCTACCTAACATAGACCGAAACAATGCCTGGTTCCCTCGGGCCAAGGCGAAGGATAGGCGCAAACCAAGTTGTCTAAGCTGGGGGGGGGGGGGGGGGGGGGGGGGGGGGGCTATGGAGGAGCAGCAGGATAGTAGTAGGATTATAGTCTCATGGCACCGGCGTCAGTTGACGCCCCCCTTGCTGTGTTGAGAGCCACCATGTGATGCAGGCCAGTGTAGTATGAACTGAGCCTGTGTAGTATTCTCCCGAAGCGGAATCTTCCCCAGCAACAACCTCACTATGTGGCCAACAATTTGGAAAAAACTACCAAATAGTAATTTACTTCCGTAAAACTACACCTTATAAAAGGTTGCCAACAATTTGGACTTTTAATAATGTTAATAATCTAATGCTATGAAGTAGTCTTGTGACACCGGCGTCGGTTGACACCCCTTTTCTGTCTTGTGACTCACCCCGGTGATGTGGGACAGTGTAGTATGAACTGCCGAGTCGTACATACATCCAATAAAATGGACTATTCACAGAACAATAATGCAATGCTATAAAGTACTAGTCTTGTGACACCGGTGTGACGCCCCTATCTGTCATGTGACTCTGCTGAAACTCTCCAAAATCCGTAATATGTGCATGGGCAGCTCCGCCCTGGTCCGAGGCCTGTGCATTGTCTAGAATGTTCCCTTCTGGTTGACGAGCCGTGTGTATCCAAGTCAAATGCATTATCCTGCAAATCCAACAAAATGAAGTACCCAATATCTATAATCAGACGGTAGCCGTCTTCCAGTCCAGTATCCATTTCCTAATATCTTTTCCACTCCTGTAAGGTTATACTGCTGGGCACCAGAAACTCGCCGAGACCCCTCTCGTGTCACCTACACACGTCCATCTTGGGAAGCTGGTTAACTCCTTGTGCTGGATTCTGGGTAGGCCTACCTCTCACTGTGAGATAATTAGCCAGGAGTACGAGAACGAGGTGAAATATATATTTTCTTGTTAATAGTATCAGTGGTATATTCTGTGACAATCAATTTACAGTATATTGATTATTTTTATTTAATAATAAGGTAGCCATGCAGTTCTCTCCCTTTTTAAAAAAAAGTAATCAAATACACACTACTATTGACCATAGCATACATAATTAATGAATGTACACACGACAAAGTGATGTTCTCAGGCAAGACAACCGGGTTGGCACACACACATATCAATTGAAACGCCAATTCACGGAAGAGCTACCATTCTAAGGATCGACATAATATTATAATATATATGCCCTATAATACCATTAAATGTGTATATGTGTATTTCTGTCGTACAGGTACAAAGCAATCCCCCCCCCCCCATGACAAAAGTAATAATAATAATAATATTATTATTATTATATTATTAGTAATAAACGTGTGCTCAGTGAAGGCAAATTCTTTATTTTTCTTGCTGTGAATAAGCCGAGTTTTGGAGACTAGGAATACTTTCCACAAAAGGGAATCAGTATATCCATGGAGTCAACATATCGGTACATTTTGCGCCAGATGCGTATTGCCAAACTAACAGGCCTGTTTCCCTTATATCCACAGTCAACACACTGGTACATTTAGTAAAAGACGCTTATTGGCAAACTAACAACTGCCCTCCCAAGCCCCACTTCATTAATATGCATGGGTGCAGCAGACTCACTGCTGCTGCGCATGTCCGCTGGACAGGACTGGGCGCGGACCGGGCTGCTGATGGTCAGTGTGTCAGGAGCGCTGAAATGCTCCGAGTCTAGCTGCACCTTGAACACTGTCGGTTTAGTGCTTGCCTGAGAGGAAAGGAAATGCGCTCATACAGTTCTACTGTATCTAACACAAGGGCTCTTACAATTATCACATGTCATATTGCCACATCATATAATTTCATCTTTATATACTACTAATAAACACAGCAGTTTATGTCAGTTTAATGTTAGAACATTTTTTATTACTAAAAAAAACGAATGACAGAAAAACTAATCTATCTCAAG
Source organism: Branchipolynoe longqiensis (assembly GCA_030323885.1). Taxonomy (NCBI): domain Eukaryota; kingdom Metazoa; phylum Annelida; class Polychaeta; order Phyllodocida; family Polynoidae; genus Branchipolynoe; species Branchipolynoe longqiensis. Next base: position 12,285,316 of record CM059189.1, read on the forward strand.
TCTAAGTCCATAGTAGATATATGTGAGTAGTACATAATAAATGCTTTGCTCTGGATTTCCTTGTAATTGTCCATCTATATTGTTATAACTTTGGTTAGTGTGTAGCAGCATCTGTCATTAGGGCTGGACGACCAGTACATCGGCATTGACATGTTATTTAGAGAAATAAAACTACTTAAATAAAACAAAATTGTTTAGTGCATTAGATTTTTACTCAATGGCGAAATTATTGTGTGCTTATAATATCAGACGAGACCACACTAAACTAAAATATCAGTCAAACCAAACTGTGCAAACACACCAAAGGGCACCGGAATCACCTCGGAATATGTGACAATAAACAGTACACTTATTAATGACATTGGGCAAGGAGCAATGAACAGCAGGATCAATGAATCTTTGACTAGGTTCAATGAGAAGTGACCTCGAGACAAGGCCATTCAACTGCATAGGATTGATGATGCTGAAACTCACCATCGAGGGTACAGATGGGGCCCCCGGCCGGGCCAGTAGAAGGTTGACAGTCTTTGCCGTTAAGGTGGAGCTGTTGAGGGTGCCTGTCAGGAGGCGGCGCCGCAGCTCTTCCCGGGTCATAGTCTAATAAATAAATAAAAATGAACACATTACATGACATTAAGACCACATCAAAAGGTGGACAGGATGCCACCTCCTACCCAGATAGCACACAGCCGTCGGGCCGACGTCGGCTATTGGTCGCACCGTCGCGATCGACTTTCCACCGTCGGCCCGCCGTCGGGCCACCGGTGGATTTCCAACGTTAGGAATCAATCCCTTTCCACTTTTGATTCACCGTCGGGCCTTCGTCGGCCCGACGGCGGTGTTCCGACGTTAGGGTTCAATCCAAATTTCCACTTTTGAGCCATCGGGCCACCGTCGGGCCCGACGGTGGTGGGCCGCCGCAGGTTTGCATTCATTTTCCACACTTGGTACACCGTCGGGCCACCGTCGCCCCGACGGTGGTGTCCCGACCTTAGGTTTCAATCCTTTTCCACTTGTGAGCCACCGTCGGGCCACCGTCGGGCCGCCGGTGTTGTTCCGACGTTAGGGTTCAATCCCTTTCCACATTTGATTCACCGTCGGGCCATCGTCGACTCGACAGTGGTGGGCCGCCGCAGGTTTGCATTCATTTTCCACGTCTGGTCCACCGTCGAGCCACCGTCGAGCCGACGGTGGTGGGCCGCGCTTGCGCAGTTCTTTAAATTTGCTTTCCGGCTCGAGTCGCCCGCGGAACACGTGCGATTGTTGATCAGTGTTCTTTTTCTACCAATAACTCCAGAAATACCAGGAATTTTAAGGAATTATTTAAGAGGTATGTTTATTAATATGTTTAGATTATTTTGTAAAAGTTTTGTAATTTATTATGAAGTATTAGTGGAATTATTCATGTTAATACGATTTGAATCATCCGATACGGTTTGTTTACTTCGAATCCCGCTCGAACGTGCGATCGTTGGACAGCGTTCTATTTGAACAAATAACGCCAGAATTCGGAGGAATTTAAAGGAATTATTTAACAGGTTTGTTTATTAATATGTTTAGATTATTTTGTAAAAGTTTTGTAATTTATTACGATGTATTAATGGAATTATTCGTGTTAATACGATTTGAACTACCCGGTACGGTATGTTGACGAAGGACCGCCATCTTGGTTTTTCCGAGAAGACACTGTCACTATAGTGTCAATACGTACAGGTGCAAAATATTAGTTTTATTCAAAATTAATAGATATCAAGAACCCTAACCATATAAATTTAATATAATCTTTTTGATAACTATGTTGTCTATATGTGTACCAAGCGATTTGTTTCTACGTGGAGTGGTTGTAGAGATATTTCACTTTTTCTGTATTTAGGGATAACTATATTATTAGTATATAGACTATATTAAATTTATTTTTTATAAGGTTAGGGTTCCCGATTTCTATTAATTTTGAATAAAACTAATATTTTTGCACCTGTGACAGTGTCGCTTTAGGCTTAGGGTCGATGGCGTTTGTTGCCGTCGGGGCGACGGCGGCAGCCGCCGTCGAGTCGACGGTGGCCCGACGGCGTTTGTCGCCGTCGCCCCGACGGCGGCAGCCGGCGTCGCCCCGACGGCGGGAGGTTGGACAAAACAACGTCGGCCTGACGGCGTTTTCCACCGTCGGGCCGCCGTCGGGCCGACGACTGTGTGCTATCTGGGTAGAGGGCTGTGAAGAACAGGGAAACTCAGCGTGCACCAGATAAAACATCAGGGTGCCCCAATAATTCTTACTGGTTATTGGAAAGTGAAGTGAAGTGAAGAACATGTTATATTAAATTACAAGGTGTAAATTAATTTTTTAAAGAAGATTCTTTTTCACAATATGGGTGATTTGTGTGTCTATCCCAACCCTGAATGATTTAACTTTAATTTAGACCGATTAAATATCCACGATCCAAATATTGAGACATGTGTGTACTTTCGCAAGACACACAGCTCAACTTGACCGTACATGAATAATAGAAAATTGGGACAGTTGTGCACTTTCGAAGGCCACACAGCTGAATTTGACTCTACATGAATAAACAAAAAAGTGGGACATTTGCACACTTTCGAAGGACAAGCAGCTGAATTTGATGCTGAACGAATACAAAAAAATGTAGGACTTTTGCACACTTTCAAAGGATACAGAGCTGAATTTGACGCTACACGAAAAAAAAAGAGTGATATTTGCAGTTTCAAAGATCACGTAGCCGAACTTAACCCTAGCTTGGTCCGCCGCTATGAACAAGCAGTCCTTAGGCTTGGCACAAACCATTACCGCATTGCACAAAATAACAGTAAATCGGGTCTATGGGCTTAACGCCTTGACTGTCCCATCGCAGAGTAGCGCACACATGGAGGAACACCTACACTGGTCCCGATGACACCAGGCTTTACGCCAAGCCTAATAACTAACCTGTTCTTGGTGGGGTACCAAGCTAAACTTAACCCTACCTGACTGGATCATGTGACCATCATCTATCATTATTATTATCATTATTATCCTCTTCTTTGATGCAGGCTTGTGGTAGCCTATACAAAGCTCGTAGCTCTCAGCTCTAATGGTATGCAGCCTCAAAATCGTACAGGAATGTTTCTCTGGCCCAGGCCCTGTCCAGCGCATTCTTGAATTGATTCATGGTAGCTGCTTCCACCGCTTCTTCCGGTAGCTCATTCCACATGTTTATCACTCGCTGTGAAAAGAAGGCCCCTCTGAGTGAGCTGTTGTACCTTGGCTTGAAAAGCTTCTTGGAGTGACCTCTGGTATTGCTTCCCTTTATGCGTCTGAATAGCAAGGCCTCATCCACATTATACTCAGCATTCAGGAACTTCCATGTGTTGATCATGTCCCCACGAAATCTTCTGTATGTGAGGCTTGGTAACTTGAGTCTCCTGAGTCTGTCTGGATAACTAAGGTCCTTCAGATGTGGCACTAGCTTAGTTAACCTTCTCTGAACAGCTTCAATGGATTTAATATCCTTCTTCAACGTTGGGTGCCATATAGTGACTCCATACTCTAGTATTGGCCATACTTGGCTCTTGTACAATGTGATCAGCATCTTTTCGTCCAAGTATTTGAAGGTTCTGCGAATCATTCCCACAATCTTATTAGCTTTGGATACGGTTTGTTGTATGTGCTGGGAGAAACTTAGCCTATTGTCTACAAATACTCCTAAATCTTTCTCTACCTCACTCTCTTCGAGATTTAGTGGCTGGCCAGTAGAATTTTCATGCATAACATATGTATAGTCTGGGTGGTGTCTCCCTATTCGCATGACCTGGCATTTATTCGGATGGAACTTCATCTGCCACTGCTTGGCCCAATTCTCCATTTCCAGCAGGTCCTTTTGCAGATCAGCACAGTCTTCCGTGGAATTCACAGTTCTGTAGATCTTTGCGTCATCTGCAAATAATTTTATCCCACATGATACAATCTCTGGCAGGTCATTGATGAAAATGACGAACAGAATAGGACCCAGGACGCTCCCTTGAGGTATCCCACTGAGAACCTCTTTGAAGGAAGATTTACTGCCATTTACTACGACTTGCTGTTTCCTTCCAGTCAAAAGACTTTGGATCCATCTCAGAGTATTTCCTTCAATGCCATAGTTTTGTAACTTGGTAGCTAGCCTCTGGTGGGGGACAGTATCAAATGCCTTCATGAAATCTAAGTATATAGTATCTAGTGATTCCCCCCTATCCATTGCGTCGGTCCATATTTCCAAAGTTTCTAGTAGCTGCGTAACTGTTGATTTCTTTGGTAGAAACCCATGTTGGTGGTCTGACATCAATTTGTTCTCTAGCATATGGCTTAGCATGTGCTCTCTGATGATACTTTCTATTACTTTGCATACTATAGATGTGAGGCTTACTGGCCTATAATTTGCTGGAGAATGCCGGTTTCCTTTTTTGAAAATTGGGATAACATTTGCTATTTTCCATTCGTTGGGTAGGCAACCAGATTCAAATGACTTATTGAAAATTATAGCATAGATATAATCATGGAACAGATATAATCATGGAACATTTCCTTGTGAAAGAATTAGTTTTGCAAAATAATTACTCGCTATCCAGGATAAATGCAAAATGGAAAGCTACAGAATCAAACAGGGGGTAAACTAATAGGACGTTTGATAACGTCGATGACTGTTTCCATGGTAACCTGCCTGTTTTGACGCCAGGATGAGCGCGTTCTCACGGGACGGGTTGACAAGTGGGATGGTGATGCCCTCCGTGAACTGCTGGTTGATCTCACACTTCCAGTAAACGACGCTCTCATCCCCGCCATACAGCCCGCGGCCCTGGTCTGCAAGGGAACGGCGGGTGCGAGGGTAAAGTGTGTTGTCATGGTTACCTGAGTGACGGCAGAGAATGTAAATATATGAGATCTGCTTTGTTTTCTTCATGTGGTGGTGGGTAAATACTAATATGGCGGCGGATATTTACTAATGTGGTGGTGGATATATGCTAAGGATTAATGTTTCATTTTGGTAATGTGATAATAAATAGGTATAGTTTCCTGTATAAATGTTGATGATCTTTTAATTATTCGGTATAATATGGTGTTAACTAATTGCAAATAATCTCAAATATAATTCTTGTTACAATACAAGAGTTACTAATTTATTTAATGATCAAATATAATGTGGTGATGAATATAGTATTAAACTATTGTCATGGGGGTGATGAAAATGGGAAATACCACGCCTAGAGTGGGACTCGAACCCACATCTCTTTGCATTCCGGGCCATCTCTTTGCATTCCTGGCCAGTGTACTAACCATTACACCACCTAGGCTCCCTGATATCAACACACTACCATTGCCTACCTGTCTATGTGGTTACTTGCCTGAGAGGTCAGTGTAGACTACTACACTATTAATTATGTCAATAATTTAATGACTTCAGTTTGGTGTTGGTTAGTGCGGTAGCTTCTGTGCTAGCAATCATATGGTATGTTTATGATAACAAGTAGTTATCTGAGATGAAATATATTTGATATATTTAATAAACGTAATAAAACCTTAATTTCCTGACTTGTTTGTGTATGTGAATGTGTAAACTTCTGGTTCATTTACATTGCTCACCTCTGACTGTTAGGGTAAGGGTTTTCCCAATCTTTGTACATGACACCAATACAATCAGCTAAAGTAATTTAGATAAATGTAGTTTGAAATTCATCTGCATCATTATCCATGGCCATGTATTAGGTAGTCTACAGCATAATAACAGTAGGCAAGGCCCCATAAAGTAGACACACTAATATTATTGTTCCCTATTAATTAAGCACAAAGATTATCAAAGCAAACTTCCAAGCAAGGCCTTGGATCAATACATAAAACAAACTATGTAAACCAATCTTTTTTCTTCTTCGAAATAACACGGACAAACGAACATAATTAACATATACAATAGAACATATAACATACAACAAAAACACCAGTCTAACTTGTTTCAAACTCACAGCCTGAAACCATGCATTCAGCACAAACAGATGGGACACTATTTAATTATTAATTACTCCAATTTTATTAACAGTCATAAAGTACATGGTGTGTGGCTATTTCTTAGGTCCACGTTTAGTTCTAAACACTTAAGTTGGATGGTGACAATTAATGAACACAGCGGCAATCTCTTATCACAGAGAGTACAGACATTGGTGAATATTATATGAGGGCCAATTTCTACTATCTTAACCATGTCCGGCTGAGTTGCTAATACACAAATGGTGTTTGAAGTTGGGTTCTAAGAGGAGGGTCATCTCTCTTCAAATAAGTAAACATTCTTAATTACAAACGATGTTGGCGTTATATAGAAATACCATTGTCAGGGTGACACAAACATGTTTTGATCACTCTGAGCTCCAGTGCCGACACAAGGCCCGTGATGCCAACACACAAAAAAACTAGGAGAGGGGGTGCCCAACACCCACCACGACCACCCCGCACCCGGTGGACACGGTGCCCATGGGACCAACCCCCCTCCCATCCACGATGACGACAACGCACACCTCCCCCACCCTCCACCAGGCCCATCAACAGCGCCCCTGGCGGAGATGACACGGCCTTACAAAGGGCCGCCACCCCCTCACGTGGGACCAGTGCCCCCCCCCCCCCCGGCGGTACTAAGGGAGCCGCCGCCGTGCATTACAGCACAGATGACGCTAATTGGACACACACCGCCACCCGGGTACAAAGCCGCCCCTCACCGCAACGGGCAAATAACCCGACCCATCGCGGCCCCCCCACAACCGGCCCGCCCGCCCCAACGGACACTCACAGGCCGCCCAATAAACAGCACTGGTCACGACACAGCCGGAAGTGGTGTCATCACAGCGCCCAACACCGCCCGTGACGCCGCAGGTGGCGATGGCTCCGGTGTCCGTGGAGCACACTCACACGCCGCACCAATAAACATTTCCGGCCTCAATACAGCGGGAAGTGGTCTAATCGCACCGCCCCGCGCCGCCGATGGCACCGCATGTGGTGATGGCTCCAGTTTCTGCCACGCACCTCACCAATGCACAGGCGGCCACACAGATGACAGCACCATCAGCACCGGTGGCGGCCGCCATCTTGACTTTTAATCGCATAAAGGCAGGGGCCTGCACGACTCCACTTAACTCCCGGGCAGCCACATTGACCCCCCATCCGGAGGCCTTCAGTTGCCATCGCTGCTCCCACTGGCCCCACCCCTATGCAGCACTATCAGGCGACATTGCTGCTATCTACCAGGCCGTTCACAACATTGGTCTCCCCAATGCTATATCAGCATGCATTCCAGTCCCAAGCGACATCAACATCGAGCCTGGCGCACCCTACTCACCGACTCAGACGATCACCGCCAACTCGTTGATTTCCTGGAATTTGGATTTCCCCTCGGCTATATGGGCCCAACATCCAGCACTGGGCATATCAGCAACCACCCATGTGCCAAACAGCACCCCACTGCAGTCGATAAATATGTGGAGAAGGAGAAGCGATGCGGCACACTATATGGCCCCTTCACCAAACCACCCTTCCACCCTTGGTTCCATACCTCTCCTATAATGACATGGGCGAATGCCGACCCAGCAAAGCACCCCATAATCACCGACCTCTCCTTCCCCAAGACCACCTACATAAATGCATACATTATTAAAAATACGGCACTTGGGGATGCCCATGAACACTGCCTCCCGACCGTTGATGGCTTCACCCGTGAGCTTCGCGCCAGTGGCAAAGCCAGCTACATGTTCACTATGGACATCAGCAGGGCATATAAAAACTTCCGCTCCTGCCTCCTCGACTGGCCGCTCCTTGGCACACGATGGCGGGTGGACTTCTACCTCGACATCTCGGTCCCCTTCGGCACCAGAGGATCCAGTTGCCACATACAACGAGTGGCCGAGGCGGTCACATACATACGCAGGGGCCAGGGCATTGCGGCCACAATGTTCTTGGATGACGTCATTGTGGTTGCCCCTGATGAGCCCACCGCCAAAGGCCACTCTTTGCCACCACATCTTCAAAGAGCTTGGCCTCCCCGAGGCCCGAGAGAAGACACAGCCACCAGCCACAGCAGTCAGATGGCTCAGCATCCTCATAGACGCAGCAGCCATGACCCTAACCATAGATAAAGTCGAGGCAACCATCAGGCTAGTCAAAGTCACTGCTGCACGAGCCGACATCACAAAGAAGCAGCTACAGTCGGTGTTGGGCAAGCTCTTACACTTGTCCAAATGTGGAGTGGAACAGATCTGCAACCATTCCCCCCCCCCCCCCCCCAATGACCCCAGCATGCACATCGTCATCGACGCATGCCTCAGTGGCATAGGAGGCGCAGATGACACACATCCCTACCCCATGCCACTACCAAAAGGCTCATGTGAGGTGGGTGACAGTATCACCCAGCTCGAGCCACTTAATGTACTAGTCGCCCTCCACACTCTTGTCCATCCCGAAGACGACGGGGGCCACATAGCTATCCACTGTGACAACCAGGCGGCCGTACACGTCCTCGCCACTGGCAAAGGCCACAACTCCCGCCTCCTAAGTATTGCCCGTGCAGCCCGGATGATCAGGCAGTTCGGAACATAAGACTCACCTTCCATTACACCCCGTGTGAAATCAATATCATAGCCGATGCCCTCAGTCGCGCCCAACACCGGCAGACAGCAGTAGACATTCGCACCATAAACCGACTTACACCTGTCCACCCTGCATTCCTCAATTATCAGCCCCTCGAACCTCTATAATTTGACAGATCCCGAGTATGTGGGCCTCCTCAGGGCAGCCGACGCACAACAGGCAGACCTGAGGGCCCCGGGTTAGTGGGCCAACTACAACGCCACGATCCGCAACTACACAGCACACTGAATGATTTGCAGTCCCGATACTACACCCGACTCCACTCCAGGTGAGGTGCTGGGTAGAAGAGTGGGCCGCCCAAGTGGGCCCATCTCCGTGGCCAACTCGGTGTCCCACCTCCAGCGGGAAGAGTAGGACGGTCCTAACATGTGCTCCAACCACTATCAAAAGCAACTACCTGTTAGGAAGCAGGCTCTATATGATATATGAAGAAATGGGACAGTGCAAACATATAGGATGTTTGTTTGTTTGTTGTTGTTTTACGTCCTAGCAACATCTAAGGTCATATCAGATGTTGATATGACCTTAGATGTTGCTAAGGTCATATCAACATATGACCTTAGCAACATATGACCTTAGGTGGCTCAGATCGATGTTTGTTTGTTGTTGTCTTACGTCCTAGCAACATGGCACCTTTATATACCTAGACCATAGGTTGGGCATACGCTTTGCATAAGCTTTGTATACGCTTTATGTACACTAAGAGTACGCTCAAATACATTACACGTAGGCTAGGTGTACGCTACATACGCTATAGATACGCCGAAGGCACGGTTTTAGCGTATGCGTAACATATGCCGGCATATGCATAGCATATGCATAACGTATGCCAGCGTACGCATAGCGTATGAGCAGCGTATTAGCCTTACGTCGCCATACGCTGGAATTTTTTGAGCATGCACAAAAGTTTTCGGACGGACGTGCGTATGACGGGATATGCCGGGTGTATACGACGTATGCGCAGCGTATGACAGCATATGTGACGAAAACTGATACGCCGGCATACGCTGACGCAATACGCCGTAGTGTGACAGCCCCATAACAGAAAGAATAACGGAAAATGGCTCTGTATACCTCGTTGGCTTCTATATTTGGATATGTATTATACTGATGTACATTTTGAATATGATTTGTTATATGATTAATCAATTCACCGCGGGAAAAAAACTACCACGATGATGCTTGCTGTGTCAGAAGGATATTTCAGTAAAACTAGATTTACTTGGAAGTTGAAGTATTACTAAGATTCTTACAAATCTATGGATATGAAGGCAAGGATCAGGGGAGAGGACGAGCCCGCACATACCAGAAGTAGCTTCAGTATCCGAACTTGGATGCGAATATAAAACCTAAAAATAATACATCAGTGAACCTACCCTATCCCAACCTATTTCTCAGTTTATAATTTTTGTTTATACTTGAGTTTTAATATTTTAGTTCTTCATTAGGTGTGGGTAGGGTGGGCCCCTAGTCCTTACCTTCGTATCTGTAGATTTGTAAGAATCTTAGGAATACTTCAACTTCCAAGTAAGTCTAATTTTACTCAAAATTTCTTACTTCATCTTCCCAATACTGGAAGTTAAGTATCCGGGGAGAGTCTTGGTACCATGGTTTTTATTGCCTGACTCATCCTGCGTTACTTACCTCCTTCTTTTCCTTCTTCTCTCATCCTTCTGCCAATATATCAATTCTTGTCTTTCGACAGTAGACATTGTTTCAACAATTTTCTTTATAATAGTCTCTATACCTCTCATGGGTCTTCAATGGTTTTATGATGATACCTTGCAAAACTCTTACTATCCCACCAGGAGGCGTTTCTCATGATGGTGGGCCCCACCTGGGCTCCAAGTGGGCCCCACCTGGGCTCGCCCAGGTGGGGCCCAGGTGGGGCCCACTCGCTGGGCTCGCCCAGGTGGGGCCCACTTGGAGCCTGTGGCCAAATTTAGCTGGGCCCCAGATGGGCTGCCCATGTGGGGCCCACCCAGGGCCCAGCTGGGAATGCTGGCTGGGTTACTACACACAATCTTCTATTTTCAGTATATGTGTGAAATCTTATGGAGTCTAGTGGTTGTCCCAACTGGTTATGTTTTTAGACTATTATAAACGTGAATGAATGTATCATAATATGGATGGAAGACCAGTGCCTCGGCGCTGAAAAAATAGTGTGTTTGTTGTTTTAAGTCCTAGCAGCATCCAAGGTCATATAAGGACGGGTCTGGTTCTGATAAAATACCTGTATTCGCTGAATAAAATGATCATTTACCAAAAATAAAACCCCAAAAACGTCTTCATTTTAAATACAATAGAATTCTTCTCAATCCTCATTCTGTCAACTAACAAACTTTAAAAAATGTGTCCCCTCGGTGAGGATACAAGTAGTAATAACAACATCAATTTATATGACAACATCTTTAGATGTAACGCTGAATTATTTCCTAATTTCTTAATCCAAACTAGCATTACATTTACACTCCAGCAACTATCGTACTTTGGTTGTGGAGGTCTACTTTCATGGCAACTTTTGCAAAACCATCTTATTAAGTAATGTTCTCCAATTATGCTGCCTATCTACAGCCCATAATGCCCATCTATTAATATGTGTAATGTAGCCTTTCCTTGTTGATTGCCTCTATGTGTCTTGGAAATAATTTAACGTCTTATTATCTATATTCAACCCCTCTAATGTTCTTGCTACAAGCAGTACGCCCTTAATTTTATATCTTCTAGATTTTGCAGTTCCAACTTGCCTTTGAGGTTCCTTACTCCACTCAGGTCCCCAACTTGCCTTGGGAATACCATTTCTTCTCTTGTTTCCAACTTTATCTGTGCGTGACACAGTTGTGCTGGCCAGTCTGGAGCCACCACTATGGCCCTGGATCGATCCCTGCCGATCTTCCTTACGACCCTCGGTATCAGGCTGAACGGCGGAAAGCAGTATATGAACATATCTTTCCTGCTGAATGAAAAAACATGTTTTCCAGTTATTTGGTTCTGGCTCCCAGCTTACATATTTTTCTAGTTTCGCATTTAATCTTGAAGCAAACATAACTATTTCTGGAGTGTTGCATATCTCATTAAATATTTAAACTCCATTCTAGTTGATCCCTGAATTTTCTGGATCTCAAATCTGTCAGCACATTATCTACTCCTGGTATGTGTGTAATGGACAGCCAGTTCCTGTGTTCTTGTGCCCATTCCCAGATCTTTATTGTTTCTCTTAAGCAATCTTCTGACTTGGTTCCTCCCATGTTCGTTACATAGGCTAGTGCCATTGTGTTATCTGTTCTCACTCTTATATACATGTACATTTTCAAACCTACATACACTTTTCAGTCCAAAATAAATTTCTCTCAGTTCCAGTACATTTATGTGCATGAGCTCATCTGGATGCCATCGCCCACCAGTTTATTTTGTGTCTGTATGAACCCCCAATCCTGAATTTGATACGTCAGTGAATAGTTCCACGAGGGTCATCTCTTCTAATTTTCTTACTTCTTTGTATATTTTTCACCCACCAATTTATATCAGCTAGGCCTTCCTGTGAAATCCACATCTCGCTCTTAAAATTTCCTTTACTCCTTCTTAATTCTTTAATTTCATCTCTTTCAATACTCTTAAAAATGTACTGCTGCATATTCCACCCCTTGCGAGTATACCACCATTAGGCCCACTAGTCCTGCTATTGTTCTAATTTTATGTGCTCTTTTTCCTAGAACTTCCTTCATCACTTCTAACATCTTAGCTTTTTTCTTTATTGCATTTTCCAAGAATCTAACTCAAAGCCCAGAAACGCTAACTTTTGTGTAGGTTCCAGAACCGACTTTTCTTGGTTTATTTTAAACCCCAGTTTTTTTTAAACTATCTTAGTTCTGAAGTTGTTAATTTACGTTCTTCTTTAATACTACCAATTACAAAACTATCATCCAGATAAGGGAAGCCTATATTATCCTTTCTCTGCCAAATCTGAATATATGGGTTTTTAATAATTTTGTGAAAATACGCCTCCCTGGTGACAGCCCGTTCGGTAATACTTGGTACCCGAGTAGATTTAGACCTATGCAAAATCTAAGAAATTTTAGATGGGATTTCATTATTGGTACTAAATAGTATGGATCTGTCAAATCTACGCTTGCCATCCACTTCCCTTGCTCTATTAATTCTAGCACTGTTTTCAAATTATACATCTTGAAATGATCGTATTTTAATATTCAATTATTTATTTATTTATCAACACAAGTATATTATTAAAGTTGCATGGTCCGATGGCACTTGAATTTTTGTCTTATTTTTTAGATAAATATATCAAATTGATCGTTACAAGCTACTAATCATTAGTCCGGAGTGATTTTGATTAAAGTTGATTAGTTTTGAAGTAATATGAGCTGAAAGAACCAAAAATAATTTTGACAAGCTTGTCAAAAGTCCTGTGGCTATGACCCAGATGGTCATCTCGCGGTGACCACGTGATGTGAGATGACCTGGAACCTTACAGGACTGTAGGTAGGTATTCCTGGTTGGATGTGGGGTGCCTTCTGGGACTGGATTAGTGCCATAGGCCCATCGCGCTAGGGTTTTTAACAAAATATAATGTGTGTCTGTTGCCTGCTTGTGTCTGTCTATATATGTCTGTATGTATCTGTGTGTGTGTATGTCTGTGTGTGTCTATCTGTGTGTTTCTCTGTATGTGTGTGTATGTATGTGTGTGTGTCTGCCTCTATCTGTGTGCATATGTCTATGTGTCTCTGTCTGTGTGTGTCTCTCTCTGCAAAGTCAGGTTGGGTGTATGGGTGTCTGTGTATGTCGGGTGTGTCCATGTCTGTGTGTTTCTGTGTCTGTGTGTGCTGTCTATGCATGTCTATCTGTGTGTGTCTATATATGTGTGTCTGTGTGTGTGAATATGTGTGTGTCTCTGTGTGTATATGTATGTGTGGTAATGTATGTGTGTATGTGTGTCTGTGTGTATATCTGTGGGTATGTATGTGTGTGGCTGCCTCTGTCTGTGTGTGTCTGTGTGTGTGTGTCTCTCTCTGCAAAGTCAGGTTGGGTGTAGGTGTGTCTGTGCATGTATGTGTGTATGTGTGTGTCTGTGTGTATATGGGTGTGTCTGTATGTATGTCTGTATGTGTGTGTATGTGTGTATGTATGTGTGTGCATGTATGTGTGTGCATGTATGTGTGTCTGCCTATGTCTGTGTGCGGCTGTCTATGTGTCTGTGTGTGTGTCTCTCTCTGCAAAGTCATGTTGGGTGTATGTGTGTCTGTGTATGTCGGGTGTGTGCATGTATGTGTGTTTGTGTGTCTGTGTGTGCTGTCTATGCATGTCTGTCTGTGTGTGTCTATCTGTGTGTATGTCTGTGTGTTTATATATGGGTGGTAATGTCTGTGTGTGTATGCATGTGTGTATGTTAGTGTGTGTATGTATGTATATGTATGTGGGTATGTCTGTGTGTATGTATATGTGTGTATGTCTATGTGTGTATGTCTCTGCATGTCTGTCTGTGTGTGTCTGTCTGGGTGTGTCTGTGTGTGTGTGTGTGTGTGTGGCTCTCTCTCTGCAAAGTCAGGTTGGGTGTATGTGTGTCTGTGTATGTCGGGTATGTGAATGTCTGTGCGTTTTTGTGTATGTGTGTGCTGTCTGCATGTCTGAATGTGTGTGCCTATCTATGGGTGTCTGTCTGTGTGTGTATGTATGTGTATGTATGTCTGTGTGTGTATGTCTGTGTGTGTATGTCTGTGTGTGTATGTCTGTGTGTATGTCTGTCTCTGTGTCTCTGTAAAGTCAGGTCAGGAAACACACAGACACATACACACACATCCACCTCATATCCCCTTCCCCTCTATGGCCCTGCACAGTAGGCCTACTTGGTTGGGGGGGGGGGAGGTTAATGAGGTCACGAGATTGGCCTAATTGGTTAATGGCCTTCCTGCATAATGGGTGTTTCAAACTGAGTGTTCAAAGGGGTGAGGTTATAAACTCACTGGCTATTCTGTATATGCTGTCCCAAATCATTAGCTAATACACCAGTATATAAGTTGGATATATAGGATCAAATGTAAGTAGTTGTTTTAATTTTGACAAAATTATATTTCATCGGACTATGCAACTTTAAGCTCTGTCTGGTCCAGTATCATCCTGAATTTTCCATTAGGTTTTGGTCTGAGAAAAATAGTTGATACCCATTGGCCTGGACACTCTTTTACTATTTTTAGTACTTTTTATTAATGACATTACTTCATCATATGCACATTTTCATTCTACTTCATCTTTTTTTTTTTTTAATTCTGTTTTTATACTGTCCATAGGATGTGTAGTTCGAGTGCTCAGGCTTGTTTTCAATGCTGGCCAGTTGTAGGAGTGATTTAATCTTATCAGACAGTAGGAGGTGATAAGATGTGTTTGTTTCCCACACAGTAGCAGGTACATGGTGATTATTTAGTATCTGTACATGTTTGAGCTTCTTTTGTGTTGCAGTTGGCTATCCAAGGTCGATCTGAAATAGGGAAAGTTTATTCTGAACGGAAATGGTTCTGACACCTGCATTGGTGTATATAGAGTATGCACTGACGTCACGCTAAACGGAAGTGCGGCCATTGTGGCGATAGTAACCACACTGTCACACTGCAAACTCAATGGATATTGGCAATCTTCATACAGAAAAAGTGAAATATCTCTAAAAACCAATCCACCTAGAAACAAATCGCTTGGTACACATATAGAGACCATGTTTACCTAAAAGATTATATTAAATTGATAAGGTTAGGGTTCTGCATTCCTATTAATATTGAATGAAATAGACCTTTTGCACTGCGCGTACCGGTGTCATGGTATAAAACCCCGGCCCGATCGCAGCCCCTGCCGTGGCTTCTGCGCATGAGCAGAGTTTGTAAACAGGCACAGCTTGGCTGCAGAACGAATACACACTGCCAGTGTCTATTAAAGATTAATAGAAATGCACAACCCTAACCATATAAATTTAATATAATCTATCCGTCGAATATGTTTTCTATATGTGTACCAAGCAGCTTGTTTCTAAGTGGTGTAGCTTTAGAGATATTTCACTTTTTCTGTATGAAGATTGCACTGACACTCAGAATATCCCAACTTTCACTATTATCTCTGTTTTTAATACTTTCAGCATAAATTGCTCTTAGGTTACATTAAATACTTCAGATCTTCCTCTTCAATCGCGCATTAAGATATTTTTAATCGATCCAATGAAAGCTTTTAAATTTATTTTACAAAAATAAATGCTTAGTCAACTGTCTTCACGGCAGGGGCTGCGATCGGGCCGGGGTTTTATACCATGACACCGGTCAATGGTCGTGAGCAATCTTCTTACAGAAAAAGTGAAATATCTCTACAACCACACCACATAGAAACAAATCGCTTGGTGCACATATAGACAACATGTTTACCAAAAAGATTATATTAGATTGATACGGTTAGGCTTCTGTATTTCTATTAATTTTGAATGAAATAGACGTTTTGCATGCGCGCACCCTCAAACTCTATGGGTTGTTTACAGGTTGATATCGCCACAATGGCCGCGCATCCGGTAGATGACGTCACGTGAATACCCTATATAGGTAAATGGTATCATTAACCCTTCAACACATTTTAGTATCCATTTATCTGAAGTTAGTTTCCTCAAAATTTTCTAAATAATTGATTATATTTCTTGCCATAAATTCAGCTTGTTCATTAATAAGCTCATTTCTTATAGTTTCTACAAGTTCTGCTGTTAAGGTTGAGTTACTCACCTGGCTATGGTAGCTCACTTCTGAAAACCCCGGCTGGAATGTCCTGCCACGTCCTCTACCTCTAGCCACGGACGGGACACTTCCGTGCTGTGCATAGTCTTCCGATTTTGTTCCTAAGTGCTTTTCTGGTAGCTGCTGTCTTGAACCCCATGTTGACATTTGCCTTCCTCCTCTGTATTTGACTGTAAGCTCTAAACCTTCCGTTCCTCCTTTTGAAGTATGGTTGTCTTTTAAAAAATCTCCTGTTTCCTTTGTATCCTCCTGTCATATACGTATCAGACGGTCTTACTGATTTTCTCAACCAAGTGGTCTCCTAGCAGATATTGTGAGGGTTCCGGTAGATCCCCATACACATCTCTTTTTTCTTTTATGATTTCCTTCCCTAATCTTGAGAGTACAACCTTATGCACGTTGGCTTTCCTATCCAGTCTGATCTGACTATGAGTACAGACTAACAACAGTCGTATCAAATTCAGTATATGTATTGCATGGCCGTTAATCTCTGGGTCCGCCGATCTACATTGCAATATTATATCCATCAGCGGTGCTATTGCTGTCAGTGCTCCGACCACACCTTTCGTTGCAGTCAACAGTGAACACTCCCCATTTTCCTACCTTCTGCAAAGCATATCTCCTCATTCAATGATTGAACATGTGCTCCAGGGCCGCATCCAATGAACGCCTCCAAGGCGCCTGGGAGAAATTCCTGATGTCACGCTAGTCTGAACAACTTTAGCTGTTGGTCGCTCGAAAATGGTGGCCCCCCATAGGGGCATCCATTTGCAATGGAAAAGAAGAGCTCTGATTGGTGGCCATTTTTGAGGCGCTTTTTGCCTCCTACCTGAAAAGGGAGATGTCTCCGAGATGATTCGGAGGCATGCCCTGAACGCAAATAGGCCAAAATGACGTCTCGGAGCCGTCTCGGGGGTGTACACTGAACG
The DNA here is from genome assembly GCA_030323885.1 of Branchipolynoe longqiensis. NCBI lineage: Eukaryota > Metazoa > Annelida > Polychaeta > Phyllodocida > Polynoidae > Branchipolynoe > Branchipolynoe longqiensis. Next base: position 12,302,670 of record CM059189.1, read on the forward strand.
TGGCCCTGGTACGTCCTGTAACCCTGTATACTGCCTCCCTATTTCATGTATCGTCTTCAATGTCTTCGGCCTGCTGTCATTGGGTCCTCGTGAAAATGCTGGATAACACCCGCCATCGATTCACTGATAATTACCTTCTGTGCCAATGGGTTCTTGACCTTTTCATACACCTATATTTTCTTCAACAGTGCGCCTTTGTGCAAATTTGCGTCTAATTTAAATCTCTGCGCGTTTTCGTTTTAGTTGTATTTGTTACTGCTGTCTTCGACATGGTTACCATTCGTCTGGGTTACTGCCGTCTCTGCCACTGCTTTGAAATCGCTGAAATGGCGATGGCCTTGTAAGAATTGTTGTCACTTCTAAAGGTCTAGCTGCCCTCAACAGTATTAACTGATCATTCAGGTTGAAAGAACTAAGAGAATCTATGTCCTCTTCCTCACAGAATACGTAATCTTCTCCTTCCTCCATATCATACTCCATTTCCCTGTATGCGCCATCACCATGACCTAGATATGGCGCGTTCACTGCCATGGCACCATCTTACAACTCTCATACATTCCAAATCTAATCTCTTCTGCTCTGCTCCGCTTCTTACGCCTCTTTTTACATCTCTATCAATTCTGCGAACATCTGTTTTAAACTCTGATAGTTTGTTTGCTCATATGGGGAGAGGGACATAGCTCAGGCAGTAGAGAGTCCACCTGTGAAGGTTTGGCTCATACGATCGATCCTCCTCAGTGGACACATTTGCAGTTGGGGCTTTTTTCCATTCCAAACAGTGATCCACAACTGGTTCATCAAAGGCTGTGGTATGTGATGTCCTGTCTGTGGGAAAGATCATATAAAAGACCCCTTGCTGCTTATTGGAGGGAGTAGCCTATGTGGCGGCAGCAGGTTGGTTTCCTCCAAAGAAATATGTCAGAATGACCATATGTTTGATGTCAAATAGCTGATGATAAAAATCAATGTGCTCTAGAGGCGTGGCTAAATAAAACAAGCTTTTCTTGCTCATACTTGCGATCGGTTAGCCTGGTTCTGAATTTGTTTAACTTTGTTTCATTTTTGTTTCCAATGTCACCATTTTCTTCCTTTATTTTGAGTTGTTTGTATGCAAACTTCCCACCGTTGAACCGCTTAAAGTGTGGATAACAGGCATCATACGGGCCATAACATGTATGTATCGTAGTATTCGCTATGATATTAAGCCTTTAGCAAACACACCATTTACTAGTCATGTATTTGCGATACGTGCGTTCGTTCCAGCCGAGAGGTTAATAGCACTGACTCTCACAGTATTCCTTCTGTTAACGACAAGCATTAGAACTGTAAGTTATATGGCTTATAGGTGGTAATTTTCTAGAATTTAATTCTTCCACCAATTTTTATTTCAACAGTACACATTATATACTTTATTTTAAAATATATAGTCTGGTTCGTTATAAAAACTTACCTTAAAGGCTGTCCTCTCCAACTCGCTCTGTGTAATCTGCTTCTGAGTTGTTTACTGAAGCTACTTCCAGCCTGTGCAGGCTTGTCCTCTCCCCAGATACTTAACGTCCGGCATCCGAAAGATGAAGTAAGAACTGGCAATTGGCAACATGCTGGCGGGACAGACCTAATGGTGGACCGTTCCACCCCTTACTATTCCCCCCACCCCAATCCCAGCCCAACCGAGGTCACGCGTTACCCATCTGTTCTTGATTATTTATACTGCCTATCATGGATAAGTCTGAATAGACTTGTTATCACCATTAGACAGTTTGTCGATAGAAATCCTGAGTCTACACTTTTACTGACCCAAGGGATTTTTAACCTCCCACACCACATAGACATGGTATGAGAGCAACTGGCCTTTGATGTCGCTGTAAGTTATAACCAGCAGTGGAAATCTAAATTGGCATAGGTGGGGGCATGGGGAATCGAACCACCTACCTTCAGATTAGGAGTCCGACATAGAAAAAAGTCAGACACTCTAACCACTCCGCCACTGAGAACACCACTGTGCAGTGGTAGGTGATGCTACTCATGGATCTAAGCGGTAATAAACTGGAGATTGACCTGAAGATTGAAGCAACTACAATGTGTTCATTTGTTTGTTTGGGTCTTACATCCTGGCAACATCTATGGTCATATCAGGGCAGGCACTGACTTGTGACAGCATGCAATCATAGTAACTCATAGTGCTGTCCCACTGGGAGATCAGGCTGCTCACACGATGACCCAATATCCGACTGTCATATCCTGGTACTGAGCTAACCAGTCCTTGTTCTATTCTAGTAATGCCGAGTGTCAGGCTAGGTAATGAGAAGTATAAATTCTGTAAGTCATTGGTTTGACTCTGCCAGGATTCAAACTCTCGACCTTCCAAATGGGAAGCCTGCGCTCTACCGATAGGACCACCACAACCGGTACAATGTGTTCCTCATTGTTACATACACCCTCGATGAAGAGAAACTGGTCCATCCCAGAACTAACAAAAAACCTAAGCATTTAGCCCCCCCCCCCCGCCCAAACCAACCCATCCTTATCTTACCTGTGGCGGCGGCGCTGCTGATCCGTACACTGCGACGACTCGACTTGAAGGGGATGTGGTCGGCCAGGGGCAATTTGGCCGTGGCCTCGATGGAGTAGAGGAACTCCCCGACCTTCTCGTTGAGGAAGATCAGAGAGCAGTTGCGCTTGCCAGTCCGGAAGGGCAGGAAGTCTATGAAGATCACCTCGGTTTCCTTCGACTTAATTGGCACGTTCTTATAGGGGCAGAAGAAGGCGCTCATTGCATTGGCATCTGCACAGAACCGGGGTGAAAGGTAGCATTTGGTTAACCTCGAGTTGTATGACTTATGCTAATATACGGGTCTGTTATATTTACCATCAACTATGTATTTTGCTATAATTTCTATCAGCCCATATATATATTCGCAAACCAACTTGCGCACACACCGATGACGGAACAAGGAGTGATGCTATGCAACGGTCAGGCAACCCTTATACTGTGAGTGCAGCCCCTCTGGACCTGCAAACCCGCCCCCCAAAATGGTTAGCCTGGAATACACCGTGCGGCAGCACAGTGTTTCACCTTACATCAGGATATAGCTGCGATATATCCAAATTAGATATATATGTATGTATGTATGATTGTATATGTGTGTGTGTGTATGTATGTATATATATATATATATATATGTACTATATAATTTATTATGTGGATATAAATAACGGCAGCCCCTTAAATGTTTCCCATTACCATCTTCTTCCATGTTATTTGCTGCGGAGCGGGTCATTCTCTACTCCCCCCGCCTCCTATACCGTGAGCCAACTGCGCACTTTTAAAACTATGGGCTGATAGCAGTATTATATAGTATAGTTATACGAGTCTTACCTTGGTACAGATGATGGATAACTGTTGTTTTACCGAGGTATAAGCCTCGGATAGATGTGGGCTAGGGAGAGGTAAGCACGTCCGGTACCAGCAATCTTAACCTACTTATTGAGGATAAAAATGACTTTCAAACAATGGATACTATTACTTTACCGAAAAGGTACACCAACGGAATAGATGTGGCAGGGTGTGGCGGGAGGGCCCTAGCCCACATCTATCCGAGGCTTATACCTCGGTAAAACAACAGTTATCCATCATCTGTACCAAGGTAAGACTCGTATAACTATACTATTTTACCTCGGTAAACAGCCTCAGGCTAGCCTCAGGCTAGCCTCAGGCTAGGGAGACCTTTACATAATTCATTTTTATCCTTAATATCATCCTTTCTTATTATTATAACATTCTAAATTTTTGTTCTCACCTATTCTTGTTAGTTGGCGAGAAGACGCTTTGCAACGCCGGTAGGCTTTTCTAGTCGTTTATTATAATGTTTTGCAAACGACTTAGCCGTCTTCCAGCCTGCATGCGCTAGTATTCTTTTCACAGAAATACCAAGCACCCGTGCCTTGGAGACCATGGCTCCTCTAGTTGAGTGGGAAGAGTATTTACTCGTATCCACTCCAGCCAATTTCAACACCGTAATTGTCCATCTGGCAAGTGTGTCTCGTGAAATCGCCTTATGTGGCTTTATAAAGCTCACTAATAGTTGTTGTGATGCACGTAAATCCTTTGTCTTGTATATATAAGCCCGTATGGCCGACACAACACATAATTTCCGATCATTCGGAAAACAGTCTAAGTGAACCGTTGATAAAGGGTCACCTAACGTGTTCGATTTAAGCAATTTTTCTAAATCAAACGTAGCTTGTTGCTTGTCTATTTCTAATCCAGTTAAGGATAAAGCAACAATCGTCTGTCCTCTGTGTCCGGTTACTAACAATAACAGGACCGCGACCTTAAAACCTAACTGTTTTATATCTAACCACGAGTTGTGAGGCCAAGCCTGAAACAACTTAAATACTATAGAAACATCCCAAAACCGACTATACTTTGGTTTTGGAGGATTCCTTTGATAAATTGAACGAAGTAAATAACAAATAACATGATGTTTTCCAACTGTTTCGCCATCAATTCTAGGTAATATAATTGATAACGCACACCTCGCCGCATTAATCGAACCAAAGGAAAGTCCTTCATCCTCTAGAGAACGAAGAAACCGAGCTACTTGTGAAATCTTTGGATTTGTTGGTTTAACTTTCATTAACAAACAATGTACACCCCATTTCTTTAAATAGGTTGTATACATTTTGACAGTTCCTGGCCTCCAGGCATCCGATACTATCCTATCCTCAGTAATTCTGTCCAATCCAAATTGCTGTAGCTGCTTCCTTAGAAAAGGAATGCCAATAGGGGCGTCGTTGACACGTCGCCGTGAACCACTAGCGGTCCGTGGTGCGTCAGATTCCCGAGTTTTCTTGGGAATCGTATACGATCTTTTGCCAGTTGTGAAACTACTGGCAGCCAAGGTTGCGTGTCCCAATCGGGCACCACCAGTATCGCATGTGTCCCTTCCAAGCCGATTTTTCTCACTACTCGGCTGATAATGCTAAATGGTGGGAAAATATAAAAATAATTATTTTCCCAAGTAATAGCAAACGCATCTACTTTCCAAGCATCCGGTTCAGGATGCCAAGAAACATAACAGGGTAACTTGTTATTATTTCGTGATGCAAATAAGTCAACTTCAGGTGTACCCCATTTTTCACAAACGAAGTTAAACAAATGTGTAGAAAGAGACCACTCTAAATGGTCATGGAAATTTCTACTTTTATAATCTGCAAGTGTATTTTGTGACCCTGGAATATGCGCTACAGTCAGCCAGACTTGTTGAGCCTGTGCCCAGTTCCAAATCAGTTTAGATAACTGATTGCAAGACTTTGATTTGGTTCCACCCATGTTACGAATATATGCCATGGCAGTAGTATTATCAGTTAGTATTCTAACCTGTGATTTATTTATCTTTACTAAACTACGTAAGCCCAGATAAATAGCACGCAATTCTAGTGCATTAATATAGTCTGATTTTTCATCATCAAGCCATCTACCTCCTGTTGTGACCCCATCTTGATGAGCTCCCCAACCTTCTAACGAAGCATCAGTAGTAATTACTGTATTAGGTTCCGCCATGCGGATTGGATTTGGTGAACTTGCTATATGTTGCATCCACCATCCAATATCCTGTAACCCTTCTTGCGAAATAAACATCTTTCGCTCAAAATTGCCTTTAGTTCGTGTTAACGCTAAATTTTTATCTATTTCTAGCGACTTAATATGGGCCTTCCCATATAACACAGCAGGTGCATATGAGGTCATTATGCCAATAAGAACAGCAACCTGTCTAATTTTTGGCTTTGATAACTTAATAAGCTGAGTCGCTGTAGTCATAAACTTAATTAGTTTTTGTTCTGTTATCGACACTGTAAGGGACTGTGTATCCAGAATAAACCCTAAACATTTGAGTTGTTTTGTTGGTTTAAACACTGACTTTTGTTGATGTACATAAAACCCCAATTTAGTGAGTAATGCACATAAATCCAAAACTGCATTCACACAACCAATTTGTGTTGATGCTATAATAAAAGAATCATCTATGTATGGAAACATTATATGACCCTTCCTCGCCATTACCGAGAAAACAGGTTTAAGCAATTTAGTAAATAAACGTGGCGCACAAGCTAAGCCATTCGGCATACAGGTAAACTCATAGAGTTGGTTATCCCAAATAAACCGAAGAAATTTTCGGTATTGTTCCATTATGGGAAGCGTATAATATGCATCCTGTAAATCAACACTAGCCATCCACGCATCTGGTGTAATCAGATCCCGTGCCGTATCTAGAGAGAACATTTTAAAATGTCGATATTCCACCCTTTTATTAAGGATTGTTAAATCCAGGATCATTCGAACATCACCATTAGGCTTCGGTCTCGAGAAAATGTTTGAAATAAACTGTCCTGAACAGTGTGTCACTTTTTGTATAATTCCTTTCTCAAAGAATTTATGTACCTGTTTAGTTAGTGCGTCTCGTTCAACTGGTTGAATGTTATATGGAAAAGGTATTATACTTTGTACAGGAATTTGTGTAAAGGGAATTTGAACACCCCTAACTATTTCTATAATTTCTTGGTCACTAGTAATTTTGTGCCACTCAGAAATATGATTACTAATATTACCAGCCACAAAGTTGCTTACAGTTTGTGTGTTTTTAGAGGCTGCAGGGACTTGTAAAGTTTGTGTTTGGACCTCTACTTGGACCCGCCCCTGGGGAAAGGTCTCGACGAGTTGAACCCTCGACCTATTGGCCGTGCGGTGTTGTCGGTCCAGCCTGGGCGAGCGCCCCGGCCCCGAAACCCTTGACCGAAGTTTGAACTCGGTCTGGTTCCTCTGGTGAACCGTCGTGGACGAAAATCCCCTCGTGACTTTTTGAAACGAGGAACTTCCTGTTTCTTCTTGCCATCCATGTTTTTGCCACTCTTGGCTGCAGTCTCTACCTCTTTATAGAGGTATTGTAGTTGACCGCCAAACATCTTGGTGTTATCTAAAGGTTTCCCTTTAATCGGCTCTGGAGCAAGATAGAGCGTAAACTCCTTCCCCTCATTATCGGTAACCTTCTTAGAGCGAGCCACTTCTTTGCCAGCATCTGTGCAAACTGAGTTGAAGACATTTTCATATCTTCGAAACGACAGGTAATTACCTGGCGCCGCTAGTACTGCAATGCCTTTGTCCATTGTCTTAGCCAAAGACGAGAACTTATTTTCACTCTGCATCCTATTAGCCACAGGAACAATAGCTGTTAGGGTAGCCAACACTGCCTTATGCACTGTGTGCAACACATCCTCAAACTTCTTACGGTCATCCGTCATATTGACATCCCGATCCATTTCTTTAATGATGGAGTTGGGAACACCCTTTATGCCTGTTAACTCATCTCCTAACTTGGAGATAACCTCCGCCGGTTTGAACGTGCGAAAATGACCATTCACGGTCTCGCGCATAAGCGTAGTGGTTTTAACCCGCTTAGCCTTTGGCTTCTCCACCTTCTTAGCCACTTTAGTGCCAATGTCCGCATAGACCCCTTCATATACGGTGTCTGAGTCTGATTCCGTAGAAGTAGACTCAGTGGACGACTCAGAAGAAGAATATTTCCTCTTCCTCTTCTTCTTTTTGGACTTAGTCTTCCGCTTTTTGCGCAAACCAGACTCTGCCCGCTCCTTGGTGAATTCATCACCCGAAGAAATCACCTGTTTCTTCTTCTTTCTCCGTTTAGGAGAAGGAGGAGGAGGAGCCTTAAGCTCCACCGCCGAGTCTATGTCCAAGAAATCCTCAAATGAATCCTCTTGGACACTCGGCCTACGCCGCTTCCGAGACACAGGCGATTTGGCAGTCAAGATGTGGCTTTCCAATCTTGCAAAGCGAGCCTCCCAATCTGGAGGCGCAGGCACATCAGGCACTGCGTCCTCGTCCGGGTCGGAGAGGATATGCGCCCGGGGCTGTGTCGACGGCCCTGCCGACAACACGGGTGAAGAGTCGTACTCCTCGTCCACTCCACTCGGAACACGCCCCTCGGCTGCTGCTGCACCGCGCTTACTCCGCTTCGTGGCCATCGGGAACTGAAACAAACATTTTTGGTCAGTCCCGGTATATATATATGTCACAATATGGTTGTTTCAAACTCATTTTGGACATCTATTGGTGTTAAAGAACGTGTTTATACCGTTATAACACAGGCGTAATAAGCTAAATTTGTGCATGGGTTGTGGGTCAAGCCCAAACCTTACGCGGGGTCGGGACCAGTGTATCGGCCCGCCCATCCCTCTGTTCCGCACACTTCTCCCACCTGTGACTACTACGTCAACAAGTTGGAGAAAATGCTACGAAACTCGGAGAAACGCCTGAAAAAGTTTTGTCTAGGGGAGTCTATAAAAGAAACCCAGGAGCATCTCCAACATTACTCTCTATTAGAGTACGAGAGAATTTCCACATGAGATAGGGCGAAACCCACATCTCTACCCATAGTCACACGGTGACCCGGGTGTTGACATAACCGCTAATGACCGGTTTGGTTCCTTCGAGAAACCCACTTGAGTGTTCTATCCTTGGTTGTTTATAACCAAATAACTCGTCCAAATTGGACCAACGAAAGTCTAAACTTTCCATATTGATGCTCTAATGCATCATAATTAAGCTAACCACAGTTTTTATTATACTTACTGCGTATTTGCTTGTATGTAGACTAATTTTGCCGGAGCAACCCAACGACACGTTATCCAGTCGTGAGTTGTTTATGCTAATTGCTGGTACCGGACGTGCTTACCTCTCCCTAGCCTGAGGCTAGCCTGAGGCTGTTTACCGAGGTAAAATATATATTTATATATATATCCAAAGCGGGTCAAGAGGCTTGAGAAAAGGAAACGAGTAGCCTCGCTTCTTGCCAAAGAACACGCACTGGAGGCGGATTTGTCCCGCATGGCAATTTCAAGAAAGTCAAAGACTGACACATCGTGGGACAACTGGAGGGATGGTGAGTCAAGTGAGGGAGCACGGAGTCTGTCTCGTCGTCGCCGTCGGAGTGCGCCACATGCAGTCGTTCAAGGGACGAGGAGGTGCCAAATTCCTCACATGGGGGGGGGGGGTGGTCGTGACACCTCATGCCACTGCCGCCATTGCCACTGTTAGATTCTCTTCCCCCCACCCACATTTTCTGTAGTCGCTAGTAAATTCCTTGGCAAACAATGTTTCAATCCTTGTTTATAGTTTCCGAGAAAGAAGAACAATTGGGAGAAATTCCCTCACTTGTACACCAAGGAGAACTATCCTGCCAGTCAGAAGGTGTCACGTGTAGCTCTATATTTCTACCTTGTAAATCCTAGACAGTAAATCCTAGACAGATGGATACAGGCTAATCTAATAGCATATACCAAGTCTGCGACCCTGAACACACTCACCATCGCCTTCGTACTCCTCAAACTGTTTGAGGTCCAGTTCCGGTTCCGCTGGGGGTGACTCCGCCTCCCGGTTGGCCCGCCGCTTCTTCTTGTTCTTCTTACCGCTGTTCTGATCTGCGTTCTTCCCGCAACCGCCATGCTCCTCCACGACGATAATCTGGAAGACGCCGTCCTCCGCGAACGGGTTGGTCACCTCCATCGGGATCTTCTTAAGCTCGTAGCAGGGTGACTCGAATCGGACAGTGGTCTGTGTGTGACAACAAAACAATTGGACCCTGTTATTTATTGGCCTTGAATGTGATCCATCAAATGGCACTAGTGTTTATATAAATCACAGCGTTCTCACAGGTGTCAGATTGCTGTGCAACATGGGTAATTCAAAGACGAGGACCCTGAGGGGGCGCCCCCTACAACGATTCAATTAACTACCAGCAGCAGGCAGAAGACGACATGTACAACGAACAGTCAACAAGGGCTTTAAGTTTACCTACCCTTCCTCCCGCTGACTGTTTGGACCTCTTCACATGACGTCACATAACATGACGTCACATCACAGCAGTGATTAATTTATTCTCAGCAGTGCTTATTACAGACGCATTTCACGGTAAACTATTTATATAACCACCGACAAACATTATCTATATGCATTGTATGCAAAGTAAATATGTACATTTTGTGTAAACAACAGACGTTGTACTACATGGCCGGAAGACCAGGACCCTAGCACTAAAAAAAAAGTCAGGTGAATAAAATATTTACAACAACAACAAACTTTTGTATGTTTCTGTTCCCCTACAAAGAACACGCATGTCAGCACCACCTTTCCCGATACTGCCACAGCCCACAGCTCACCCTGGGGCCAATGCTGTCGACGGATGTGTGCATCTTGAACACCAGGGTGGACCCGACGTTGGAGCCGTGGCGGCGTCCCACCAGAACGAGGCTGGCCTCGGCCGGTCGCAGGTAGCGGCTCGTGAACTCGATGGCCAGGTCGTGTGTCGACTTGGGCGGGATGGCAATCGACATGCCCATCGGCAGGTAGAAATCGACGGCGTCACGCCCAGCCAGCATCGCCTCGTACGTCAGCGATTTGCCACTAGGGTTCGACAGGCGCACCTGGCAGACGGACAGGCAGACGGGGCCGTAATGTGCCGGACTTATAGGGGCAGTAACATAACCAACACAATCGGCACGATCAAAGATAACTATTTATGGTGTATATATATATAGAGGATACCTTAGATGAGGGGGATAACTTCTGCTTTGATCCTTGGTAGTCGCAGTACGGGGAAATGAAGCAGTTCCAGTCTATTTAGCTGTCTTACTTGATTAAGCCTGTTTACTTGTTATTACAATGATTTAGAATTTCTTAATTCTTTATATAATTTATTAAAATAAATTTATTCTGTGTCACAAGGAGTGGGTGGGTGGGCTCTGTACCGCGACTACCAAGGGGCAAAGTTATCCTTCAATTATACCCAGGTAAGTTTCGTCCAACTTATCCTATTTTACCTTGGGCTGCTGCCTCCAAGGCATTCACAGCCCAGGGAGATTTGTACATACTAAGTATTTTACCTGACTTCCTTCTTATTTTCCCTTTATTATAAAGAACAATCACATTGAAATAGCTTATGCTTCGCATTTCCTTTATTTTGTTTATAACCAATGTCACTCTGGACGAAGTTTACAAGTTTTCCACATAAAATGTTACACACTACTTGTAGTATTTAGCCCTTGTCTACCCTATCCAGCCTATACTGGCCTGGTGTTTGAGTTGTCCAACAACTTCTTGGCTACTTTGTTATCTCTTTCAACTTTCTTGTTACAGTCAAGTGCAAAACACCTGGCTGTCTTCCAGCCTGCATGTTTAAGAATAGTGTTAACTGAGGTGCCTAATGCTCTTGCTTTGGATCCTGCAACACCTTGAGTTTAGTGTGGGCCGGACACCTGCCCTGTCAAGCAACTGAACAGTCCTTCGTGCCAAAGTGTCCCTGGATATTGGCGCATGAGGGTGTATGTAGCTAACCAATAGCTGTTTTCCTATCCTATTGTCTAAAGTTTCACTGTCCCGTCACGCCAGGCTGACGAGACAATGAATTCCGTGGTAGTTGGGTCACACCCAAATGGTTGGAGGTGTGGAATACCACAAAGGGTTTTTTTGAGACGTCCCCCCTTTCCTTCAGTGGTTCCAGTGGGACCAGATTGTCTTGTGCTCGTGGTAGAAATCACTGTTCCTGCCTCCACCTGTTGAGTGCAGCAAACCATGGTTGGCTGGGCCAATGTGGCGTCACTAGGATGGCATTGGCTTCCTCTATCCATAGTTTCTGCGCGACTCTGGCAATAATGCTGAACGGCGGGAATACGTAGAAGTGGTGAGACCATTTAAAAGTGAATGCATCTACCTTCCAAGAATCTGGCTCTGGTTTCCAAGACACATATTTGGGAATTTTGAAATTTGTCCGTGACCCAAACAGATCCATGTCTGGTTTACCCCAGAACCCACAAATTTTCTTGAACTCTTTTTGAGACAGGGCCCATTCAAGATGGGCCTTGAATTCTCTGCTGTGCTTATCTGCTATTACATTCCCAGCTCTCACCGGGCACAAGGGCGATCCGGAGAGGGCGGGAACGTACAGCGAGACCGCCTGGGCCGGGGAGCGGATGGTCTTGGAGGAAGAGACTGTGATCCGTAGGCCCCCCAGGGGCGCGCTGGACGTCATCGCGGCGGAGGGTGTGCCTGCCGCCCCACGGTGCGTGGGAAGGCGAGAGGAGGTTGGACTGCCTCAGGAACGTAAAGTAGGCGATGACGACCGCGGCCCAGGGGGCGACCTCGAGGTGCCCCAAGGACCTCAGGTGGTTGAAGATGAGGGGGATCATCGCAGGGGTGATGGCGAGGGCTTTTCTGATCGGGGCGCCGAAGAGCTTCTCCCCGCCACGCCGCACGCGGTCCACAAAGGGGCGTCGAACGGGGCAGGGTCGCCCCCCGCCTCCCGGAGCCAGGCTACCGAGGCAGGGGAGGGAAGCTCACGGTGCAGGTGGGCGATGAACTGGCCCACGTCGTAGGGATGAGGGCGCAGGTGGTTGACACGCCGCTCCAGCATGAACTCGAGGTACCTCCTCGCGTGGCGCGACCAGTTCCGCCAGGTTCCGCCAGGTCCCGAGGGCGGCTCGGTGGAGGGTCATGAGGTGGGCGTGCTCGCGTGGGTCATAATCTGGGAAAGGGAAGAGAGTTAGATATGGTTAGAGAGCAGCCCTGGGGAGTGCGACACTCTAATACGGCCCAGGATGACAATGATCCCACACAATGCCCAAGGCGACCCGGGAAGAGTGTGCCCGGCTGAGGGCATCCGCCAGTACCAGTTCGACGCCCGGCTTGTGGCGGACGGCGATTGTGAAGGACCCGAGGGACGCCACCAGCCAGATCTCTCGGGCGCACGCACCCAGGGTCGGGTCAGTGGCGCGGCCGGATTCGAGGGCGAGGGCCGAGGCCACATTGTCTGTGTTCACCACGAGCTCGTACCCGCCTGGCACGGGGGGTGCTAGTGTCTTAACTGCCATCACAAGTTTGACAGCCTCGAGCTCGTGGATCGCGGGGAAGGCCGCGATCATCGTGTTGCTGTAGGCTTCCGAGTAGCAGTAGTCGCGGGAGAAGGCGCCCCCGCCAGTCAGGCAGGAGTCACACTCGATTACCCAGCTGGGACGCGACGGGGGCGGAAGCAGGAATACGCCGTTGCCCTTGGCCGCGTAGTCGCAGAACCATCGGACGTCGCGGCGCAGGTCGATGTCCACATCGGTTCGCCCCGAGAGGGGGGAAGCGCGGAGGCTGGCCAATATCCTGCACATGAATTTTCGGGCTGCTGGGATGCAGGCGCCAGCCTGCCGACGAGCCTATGGAGGGCCTTCCTCATGAGGGTGGGGCGGGCCAGCCAGAGCTCACAGTCCGCCAGGACCTCGGCAAGCTTCTGCTCGGGGATGCGCATCACCAGGGCCTCCATGTCGAGCTCTATGCCCAGCCAAGCCAGCCGGACGGTGGGGGGGCAGCACTTGTCAGGGGCGAGGGCCAGCCCGAGGCGAGTGCAGATGTCACGGAGGGCGTCGAAGGCACGAATAGCGTCCAAGTATGATGCCTCGCACCCGACGACATACACCAGGCTGAAGAACCCACGCTCCCGGAGCATCCAAGAGATCACCCGAGTCATGCGAATGCAGACCGCACCCGAGGTGCGGCAGCCGAACGGGAGGGCAATATCCAGGTAGAGCTTGTCGTCTACGGTGATACAGAACAGCGGGGTCGAGAGTGGATCTGCCCTCAGCTGTCTGTAGGCCCGGGAGACATCCGCCGACCAGCAGAACGCCCCCCGGCCCTCGATCGTCATGCGCCTGCCCATGTCCGAGGCCGCAGGCAGGCTGTAGTGGTGAGGGCGCCCCAGGTATTCCTTCCGCGGATGCCCGAGTTCACGCTTCGGCCCAGGGGGGGGGGGGGGGGGGGAAGGAGAGGTCCACTATAATATTGGCGTTTCCCACAGGTTGATTTAGGCCAGGTCAGGATCGGGCTGCACTGTGCCCAGGGCGAAAAGGGGGGCACCTCGAAGGGCCCGAGCAAAGCGCCCAGGCAGGGCTCCTCTTCCGCGTAGGCCGTGGGCAGGGTCCTCGCGATGGTTGTGGAAGGTGGGCGTGGGCGAGCCGACTGCGGTATAATTCGACGGGAACCCAAACTGCAGGTGGTCCGGGTAACCGCAGAGCATCTCGCGCCACGCCGTGATGTTAAGGTCTGAATCGACAGGGACTCGGGCGGCCAAGAAATTAGGAAGGGCCGAGGCCCGGGCCGAGGCCCGTGCGGCGGCGTAGGCCATCGCGTAGTCAGGGTACCTGGCCCAGACCTCCCCCGACAAGAGGGGCCAGAAGCCGTCGAGGGTAGTCCTGTACTCGGCGGGGGAGGGGCTGCAGGCGGCGGCGGGTGTCCAGGAATGATGCAGTGTGTGGTCAAGGACCTGGTCCACCGGCTCGCTCTCATCCGCGTCGTCCGGGCCGACGTGGTGGGCCGCCTCGGTCACGTCACAGAGTTCGCACGGGGCGGGGGCCGCTGTGGATGGCGTAGAGGTGATCCGGGTGGCGTGTGCGTATTCCGAGAAGCTCCTATAGCTTGGGGTGCCCTCCGCTTGTTCCGGTGTGCCAGGGGGTATAGTCTTGTTTACGCCGGAACGCTCGGCACCAGCGGGAGTAGTGACGTCATTCGGGGGTTCCGCGGGGAACCCCCCCCGGCCAGGGGGCGCGCTGGTTCCAGCGCGCCTGCCGCTAAGCTAACGGGCGGCCGGCCGGGCCGGGAGCCAGGGGGGGTCATGACGTCATGAGGGGAATTCCGGGGAATGCCGGCAGGGCCGGGGAACCCCGGGGGGAAGCCGAGTGGCTTTGGTATAATGTCAACAAAGCATCTAATCGGGGGGCCCGCGAGTGGGTCGTCTACAGGGTCACGGCGGGGGTGAGGTGGAGTAACTGCCCAGCGGAGGTCTAAAAATCCGACTGCGTTCTCTTACCAGGTTTGTCCCTTGACTTCCTGGAGTAGCAGGAGGCCTCCGAGTGGTTCGTAACAATTTTCCTGACGTTTGCGCAGTAGCCGCAGACGTGTGTGACCCTCTGCGCACCCGAGCCGTGCGACTCTCCTTTGGCGGCTTTGTCGCAGGTTCCAGGGTCCCTGTTCCAGGCCTGGCAGGGGGCTCCTATGAGCGACTTGTCGTATTGTGTGCGCGGGTCCAGACCGCCCTTCTGGTGCTGCGTTTTCCCGGGCTGGTCGTCGTGTGAGGCGGCGGTGGCGGTAGTGAGGTGGCTCACCATGGTTATAATTTCCACCCTCACGGCGTTGACGGCAGCCGTGTCACGCCAGCCGTCTGGGAGCTGGCGGTCCACGATCCGGGTAATGATCTCGGGAGTATCAGCGGACGACCACCTAAGGAAGCGAGCAATTGTCCTGCGCCACCATCTCCTGGTGGCGTGAGAGGGCTTCCAAGGCCGATGACGGGAACGCTCGTTGGTACTGGAGGCGTTTAAGGCCCAGGGTATATTCTTCCCAGGTCGCCTCCCCCTTTTTAATGGCTTTACCCTCATCCCCCCTCTACACTAAGTCGTATGGAAAAAGATATTTGGCAGGAATACCTTTCTTTCAGCTTGTAGCCTTGCCGTCAGCTGCCGCGATGACTTGTAACAATCTCACCCCTGTGAGCACCCCATTCTCGGAGCGACACATTTCCTTGTGATCTCAATCGATGGATTGTCTAACCTAATTGAGATTGAGGATGACCCTACTGCCTCCTCCCACCAGAGGATGTCCTTCCACCCAGCTACAGAAATATTCATGACCCTTTTGAAATTTCCCTTACTTAATTTTAACGACCTATTTTGATTTAATGCCCTGTTTTGGTGATGAATGAATCATCTATGTAAGGAAAAAGAATGTGCCCTTTGGTTCCTAATTCAGCAAAGATAGGCTTAATTATGCGTGTAAACATACACCGAGCTGGTCAATCCGAAGAAGAATCTTTCTTCTTCTTCTTCTTCTTCTTCTTCTTCTTCGTATAGGGCTTCCTGGTCTTCTTCTTTTTCACAACCTTCTTCCTCGCCTTGGTGAATTCATCTCCCGATGAACTCACTGCCTTCTTTGGCTTCCTTTTCTTTTTAAGAGGAGGTGGCTCCGGGGATGAATCCACCTCGGGAAAATCGTGCTCACTAACATCCCTCCCAGTGGAGGCTGAGGCCTCCTTACCCGAGGCCTCGAAGGGCGAAAATCCTCCAGCCTGGCCTCGAGGAGAGTGGTCATGCGGGCTTCCCAGTCCAATGGGACGGTGCCCACAACGTCCAGCCCAGTGTCAACCTCCAGGTCTGAAGGCGGACCGTCACCATCAGAGATGAATCATACTCCTCAGCCGGGAGCGTTGCTGCTGCTGCTGCAGGCTTACTCCGCTTCGTAGCCATCGGTAATCTGTAACAATCAAAATAAAGTTACTATAAACCCACGTTCATTCTAAATGTCACAACAGGTTAACAAAACCACATCTGTGCATCTAGTGGTATTGGATTATGTATTTACACCGTTCCAACACAGGCATGAACAAGCTAAAGTGTATAGTCATAGGTAATTGGTATCGAAACCAAAACCAAACGAGGGGTAGGGACCAGTGTATCGGTAGCCTCCCACCCTCTCTGTTCCATACACTTCTCCCTCATGCGGCTACTGCGCCAGTAAGTTGGAGAAAATGCTACGAAACTCGGAGGTACGCCTACAAAATGTGGGGAGTCTATAAAAGAAACCCAGGATTAATTTCCAACGCGAATCACTAAAAGAAACCGAGGAAAGATCCCAACGTGATGTGGCTCCAGCCAACATCGCTCTCCGTTCGGCATGTAGAACAAAGGAACAAAATTTGTCGCTTTGTTCTATGAGTGTTATAGAATCTAAAACACCCATAAAAGTTAATAAACGCATCACAAAGTTCTAAAAACTTTGCGAAAAGATGCTACAAGGCATCAAAAACAATGTGAATCATTGTGAAATCAATACTTACAGTTAGTACGTTGTTTTAGATAAAGATTTGCGGGAGCAACTCAATGAACATCCTCCAGTCGTGAGTTGTTTATGCTAATTGCTGGACCCGGATGTGCTTCCTTCTCCCTTGGCTATGAGTAGCCTGAGGCTTAGTACCGAGGTAAAATATATATATATATATATACACAGACATTTATATACACATATATAGTATAGTTATACGAATCTTACCTTGGTACAGATGATGGATAACTCTTGTTTTCCCGAGGTACAAGCCTCGGATAGTTGTGGGCTAGGGAGAAGGAACCAATATCCGGTTACAGCAATCTTCACCTAATTATTCAGGATAAAAAATTCGCTAAATGATTGGAACTCATAATGTTTTCGGTTTGGCACAAGCAAACGTAATAGTCGTGGCAGGGTGTGGTGGGCCCACGACTAGCCCACGACTATCCGAGGCTTGTACCTCGGGAAAACAAGAGTTATCCATCATCTGTACAAAGGTAAGATTTGTATAACTATACTACTTTACCTCGGTACTAAGCCTCTGGCTACTCGTGGTCGAGGGAGACCTTTATGTAGCCTCATTTTTATCCTCAATTATCTGATGAACATAGTAATGTATCAGTTGTAATATTACAATTTTTTACATCTCATCCGATCTCAGCCGTGAGTAGGCGGGTTGCAGCCATGAGTAGGCGGGTTGCAACCCCGCTTGTCTTCTCTAGTCGTTTGTTGTAATGTTTTGTAAACGACCTTGCCGTCTTCCAGCCGGCATGCGAGAGGATTCTCTTTACTGAGATCCCCAAATGTTTCGCCTTCGAGACCATAGCACCTCGTGTAGAGTGCGAAGCATAGCATTGTGTATTGACACCAGCTGACTTGAGCGCGTTAATCATCCATCTGGTGAGCTTGCCTTATGCGGCTTGATGAAGCTTACCAAAAGCTGTCTGGAATTCCGTATTCCTTCTGTCTTGGATATATAACTTATAAGCCCTAATGGCTGACACTACACATAGTTTCCTATCATGTGGGAAACTCGTCAAATGAATCGAGGAGAGCGGATCTCCTGTACGGTTTGATTTTAATAGCTTATCCAAATCAAACGTGGCCTCTTTATCATCAATATCCAGGCCCTGAAGTGAAAGGGCAACAATCGTTTGGCCCCTATGACCGGTTACTAAAAGTAGCAGAACCGCTAATTTGTAGCCACGGTGCTTGATCGATAGATGTCTATTACTAGGCCATTGTTGAAATAACTTAAATACTACTGAGACATCCCAAAACCGATTATATTTTGGCTTTGGAGGGTTTCTTTCATATACAGATCTCATGAACCAATGGAGAACCTCGTGTTTACCAATTGTTTCTCCATCAATCCTTGGTAGGATAACTGATAGTGCACATCGAGCTGCATTGATGGCACCATACCCTAGTCCGTCATCTTCCATCATTCGTAAGAACCGGGCTACTTGGGCGAGGGATGGTTCCATTGGCTTAACTGTGTGTATTAAACAATAAATGCCCCATTTCTTTAAGTAACTGGAATATAATTTGACCATTCCTGGTCTGCATGCATGGGAAATTAACCTGTTCTGGGTGATTTTATCTAGTCCAAATTTTTGTAAATATTTATTAAAAAAAGGAATGCCAATAGGGGCGTCATGGATACATCCCCCAGGTTTGTTACTTGGCCTTGGTGTTGTAGGTTCAGTGGCCCTCTGGGGAATTGTAAAGAGTCTTTCACTCCCCATTCTACTGCTGCTGGCCAGGGTTGAGTGTTCCACTCTGGCACTATGAGCAGTGCATGTGCTTTGTCCAGCCTGATCTTCCTGGCTACTCTGCTGATTAGGCTGAATGGGGGAAAGATATAATAAAATTTATCATTCCAGATCTTAGAGAAAGCATCAACTTGCCAGGTGTCTGGCTCTGGATGCCAAGATACATATTTATTAATTTTCTTGTTTCTACGTGAGGCAAATAGATCTACTTCTGGGGTTCCCCACTTTTGGCAAATTGTGTCAAAAAGGTTATCATTCAATGACCATTCTAAATGATCATGGAAATGGCGACTCTTAGTGTCCGCTAATGTATTCTGGCTACCTGGGATATGTGCTACTGTAAGCCAAACTTGTGTTTGAGCCCAATTCCAAATTTGTTTCGCTAGTTTATTGCATGGCTTGGACGTTGTGCCTACCATGTTTCGAATATATGCCACAGCAGTAGTGTTATCAGTTAAGACTTGTACATTGAATTTAGGCACTCGGACTAAACTCCTTAAACCTATATAAATGGCCCGCAATTCTAGGACATTTATGTGATCGTCTATTTCGTCATCTAGCCAACGGCCCCCTGTAGCGAGATCATCCCTATGGGTGCCCCAACCTTCTAGAGAGGCATCGGTTGTGACTACCGTGTTAGGCTCACCCATCCTAATTGGATTGTGTGAGTGATGAATGTGGTCTAGCCACCATTGAATATCATCATGCCCGTCTTTAGAGATGGTCATAAGACTCTCAAAATTACCTTTAGTTTTGGCTAATGCGTAATTTTTGTCTATCTCAAGGGACTTGATATGAGCCTTACCATATAAAATGGCTGTAAGCTACCATAATTCCAATAAGCACTGCGACTTGCCTTATTTTGGGTCTTTTTAATTTTAATAAGTTGAAAGCTGTGGTTTTGAACTTATCTATTTTATCAGGTGTTAATGAGATCATCATTTGTTCAGTATTAATAAGGAAACCTAAGCATTTTACATGTTTTGTAGGGATTAATACTGATTTAGTATCATGTATGTAAAACCCCACACACCTCAATGCATGACAAATCATTTATGGTTTTTTGACAATCGTCTTCTGTTTGTGTCACGATGAAAGAATCATCAATGTAAGGGAACATTAGATGGCCTTTCTTGGCCATTTCTGAAAATATGGGTTTTAACAATTGAGTAAATAATCTTGGTGTGCAAGCTAACCCATTTGGCAAACAAGTAAACTGGTAGAGTTGTCCTTGCTATATAAACCTGAGGAATTTTCTGTGGGCTTGATAAATTGGAATAGTGTAGTATGCATCTTTTAAGTCAACACTAGCGATCCAAGAACTAGGTCTTACTAGGTCTCGAGCTGTTTCTAGGGAAAACATTTTGAAATGTTTATATTGGACCAATTTATTAAGTGTGGTTATATCTAAGATCATTCTCACATCACCATTAGGCTTGGGTCTGGAAAATATATTGGAAATATATTCTCCATCAGTATGTTGGACTGGTTCAATAATACCTTTAGCACAGAATTTATGGACTTCTTGATTTAAAGCTTGTTGTTTGTCTCAGGATAGGCGATAGGGAAAAGGTATATTGTTTTGAATCGGGATTTCTATGAAAGGAATCATGACCCCTTGAACAATATCCAGTATGGTATGTATAATATCCTGCCAAGCACTCAAATGGTTAGATATATTGCCTGCCTGAAAAGTGCTTAAAGAAAGAAGTCTGCGTCGCTATTTCTATTTCTTGTTGGCTGGCGTGAGGAATGGCTTCTGGGAGGGTGTTTCCCTCCTGAAGGGGCGGTTGTTGTCGTTCCAGCCGTACTGGTTCTGCTGTCCCCGTCCCCGTCCCCTCGTCGGTCGTCTGTTGAGGGTCCGACGCATCCTCCCATTCCGACTGGTCGGATGGAGAGGCATGAGATTTTGCCGAGGCCTTTCTTGTGGGACTCGGGAGCAGCTGTTGCAGCTGCTCACGGATGAGCCGCACAACATGGTCATCTGCATTGAACTGCCCTGCCTCAGGAGAGCGGTCACGTGACGGAGCGGACTCCAGTCTAGGGGTCGCGTCTCCCTCGGTCAATGTGTGTGGTACACCTTTGGCACCACGCTTCGCGGCCATCTCGAGTCATCTGTAACAACCAAAAGGTTCATTAGTACATACTCAGGAGCATCTGAACACAAGGAACAGTGCTTAGAAGTGCTCTATAGCACTAATGGGTATTAAAACTGTATTTACACCGGTTTTAATCCAGGTGTGATAAACTAATGGTATGTTGAAAGTGCAACGGCTGGGCGAACCAATACCGAAGCCAATCGAGGGGTAGGGACCAGTGTACTGTTCCCTCCCACACTCTCTGTAACACACACTTCTTCCTCCCGTGACTACTACCCCAACAAGTTGAAGAAAATGCTATGAAACTGGGAGGTACGCCTTAACCTTGGGAAATCTATTAATATTCCCGAATCTATCTAAATGATGATTTGACTCCAGCCAAACATCTCTCCGTTCGGCAACGGGTGGCAAAAACAAAATGGAGGTGCCTCCAAAAAATCTATGGCACCGGATAATAGCACAAAATCATGAATAACTAAGTTAACATGAGAAATAACAACTTCAAAAGTTGATAGGCGTGTGCTATATGTATTCGTAATCCTCCGTGTAAGTTCTTGATCATGTACTTACTCTTAATTTCTGGTATTACTTGGTAAAAACTGCTGAGCTGCTCGTAACGTCCTCTGGTTATGAGCGGAATATGCTAATTGCTGTACCTGGATGTTGCTTCCTTCTCCCTCGACCACGAGTAGCCAGAGGCTTAGTACCGAGGTAAAATATATATTTATATTGAAACTACCGGTTCATTGGAGTCATTTAGGGCCTACTCAAGACTGAGTACCTCCCTGGTCAAGATGTCACTAGTCTGTTCGAACAGCCCTTATGGTCCTTTTCAGCTGTTCGAGATGTAGGACAGAGAATGCTTACACAACTGGACAGTTTGCTCTATCAGATAGAACTAAAACATGCTTACACTCATGGATCCCTAATTATAGTCTGAGAGGATCTATAAAGAAGGAGTTCACTACAATAGAGGTTCCCGAAAGTATAATAAAACCTACTTTGACTAATAGTTAATTTGATGATTTGTTTGTTGGAATTTTACGTCCTGGCAACATCTGAGGTCATATCAGGACGGATAACGACTTGTGACAGTGCGCACTCATGGCGATTTCATAGTGCTGCCTCAGTGGAAGACCAACCGCCAGCACCTTGACCCGATTGTCCACTCAGTCACATTATCATGATACTGAGCTAACCAGAAGCCCTTTTACTATACCTTATAACCTATGTAATTTATATTAATTAATTACATAAGTACTATTTTCGAAGGGATAAGATTGATGCTTGGTATGAGTTAAAACAGACGTATTACTAGAAGCACCAAGCGTTCCAGCTGTAGGGCAGGCTACAGTAAGGTTTGAACTTAAATCTCCAGACCTAATTGGTTTACTATTTGAAAAAAATACTGTTTTACTACATATATATATAGGATCGTTAAAGTTACACAATTCGATAAAAACATAATATTGTCAAAACTGCGGCTTTGCCCTTCAGGAGAATCAAAACTTGCTGGCATTGATAGACGGTAGCTTGACCTAATTAATATAAAAATCAAGAGGCAGGATAACTAACCCATGAAAATCACTTTTAATGCAAACCATGACTTTCCATTTTCAAGGACTTTCAGGGATCTTTAGACAAATTTTCGGACTTTTCAGGTTTTCAAGGACCCGTACGAACCGTGTACATGCACTTAAAATATCTTTAAAGTTACCCATAAAAACCTCTCCGAACGAAGGTAGAGTAAGTAGGTCATAATGCCACCCAAGTATGCCGTTGCTCAGGACAAGACAAACACAAATAAATAAATGATAAAAAACCAATGGATTGTGCAACTTGAAACTGACGCGTCTGACGACGGTGGAATGGAGGCCGCCGACAAACTGGACGGTGCTCTTGGGCAGATAGTGCGGCAGGTGGTTGTAGAGATGGACGCAGAGCAGCATCAGAGAGATGGGGTTCGGGTCGGTGATGTCGATGGGCTGCACGTCGTACTCGATGCCGAGCGTGCGCAGTGCCAACACCACCTTGAGCGCGTTGTGCAGGCACTGCTCGGCCGTGTCGGGCCGCGTGTACATGTCGTGCAGGTGCGTCTTCACCTGGGGGAACACACGGGACGCTGAGGTGGGGGGCGGGCAGAACGGGGAGGAACACACCTCTCGCGGACAACTTGGCCCTTGTTGCCGACATGGCGTAAAATCACCATCACTCACTCTCCTCATTCACTCACCCGAATCAGAAAAGGTAAAATCTCACAATCGATTATATAGATTGTGGTAAAATATGCTCAAATCCATGTTAAACTACAATAATATAATTTTGAAAAGTAATATTCGAATGAGTAGCGCATGGTTTCCTAGTCTAAACCTGAATAAAGATTTCTACGGTACGAAAATTTCGCAAAAGATATAATGAATATTCGTGTAAGGCACCATGTGATCAGATAAAGTCAATAATAATATTGAGTCGTGTCGAACCGGCTCAATACACAAAGATTATGTAGATTCTTACAATTGCGAAGGATAACTTATATGAACTGTTTTTCTATAAAACAATGACCACTTCATTTATAATGTATTCAAAATACTGACCAAGAAAGGCGCATGCGCACTGATGACTGCCGCCAGAACGAGACCATCGAGAAGGTCAAAGTCAAAGTTGACGATCCAGCGTGAAGATGGAATGCCACCTGCATATCAGAATTAATTAGTATTAACTTCACATCACTCTAAATATGTACAACTTCTCCAGATGCTTTTTTTGTGTGCTTTAAAAAAATGAATTATTGCTTTCCTCCAAGCTCATACTCATTTCAATCTATATAGGTTCACGCCAATCATAAAATATACACACAATTCATGCTTATACTTCACGAGAGGTAATACTTATGGTTATTGCAATTCAAGTCGTGAAGAAACATAAATATTCACTAGCAGTTTTAAGGAACTATAGAAGTTCTCAGCAACAATCATTGATAGGTCATTCTCCTGAAACCAGGACCACAGAGGATGCTATTTTCTCAATGATATGGAAACGTTCTTACACATTGTTGGCTACTGCTATGTTGGCTACTATTATATAACACACTGTTGGCTACTGCTATATTTCTAATCTAATGTGTTTTGAGAAATAAGGGAAATGGCACAGTGTGTGAATGTGTTTTATTTGTTGTGTTGTGGGTCTTTTTTAGTGAATATGCTGCATTTTCTTATCATGCTATTTGTTACATGTCCAAATGAAGGAAAGTTGAGTGCATATATTTCCTTCAAAACTTTCATGATTTAAAAGATTTAGGTTGAGCACTTACATAAAAATAATGTTTACTGTGTATAGCTTTGTATGAACAGTCCCAAACTAAATGAAGATTATCAGTGTCTTGAATCTTACCAATGGTAGGAAACAATATAGTTTATTGTTCACAAGTATAAACTAGGAGCTACTTTTATTTTGTCTGCATGATCTATGAACACATTTCCCCAAGACCTTTCTGCTATATTGTGATCTGGAAGTAGATATTAATTGAATTACAGCCATTTCTTTATTGATGATTCATGTGGTGTCTCAAAGTGTGTACCATTCGAGTACACAAAAGAACTATTTTTGTTACTGCTAGTGACTTCCAATCTATCCTAGTGCATGAATCTTACATCAGGTGACTTGCTGCTATATTGTGATATGGGAGTAGATGTTGTGCATGTCAACGTAACATGTATAATTCGCTAGGTGGAGGCAGGGGCTCAAAAGGACGAGTCGACCAGACTCCACCTACCGTAAAATGAACAAACTAACCACATGCCACTACTCCGGTGGCGTCACCTAGCAGGAACGGTGGAATCATGCCGCCCGGTTTCAGGAGCCAGACTATAGCCGTGTTTACACGGGAAATTGTGAAGCGAATTAGGCAAATCGATGTATATGAAGCGATGTAGTGGCGCGTTTACACGAAGCGAGTTTGAAAGTGTTTCGGCGCCGGGAACCAGCAGTCTTAGTTCTGCCTGTAGCCGGCGAGCACTGCTATTTGTTTACTTTACCCTCGTCGATTCGACGCCGATGTAGCTGCTACGTTAATATCGCTTGTAATTTAGGGTTAATTTAATTAAATTTCATTATTTGAGTATGTAATTCTGTTAAATATGATCGCATTCACTAGATTTCAGCCTAACACTGCCGGGAACCAGCTGAATCGCTTCATCTATACTACCTTGCAAGGTGGTATAGATGAACCGTTTCATATGAATCGATTCAGCCCTAAAACGCCTCAGAGTCGCGTTTACACATCAAATGTGAGTCGATCTAGGCAAGTGGTTTCATATGAAGCGTTTTAAATCGCCCGTGTAAACAGGGCTTTATATAGTGAATGGTAGACAGGAAGTGTGAACACTTATTTGTCTCTTATTATTTTTTGTTGGTACATTAGTTCTCCCAAGCAGGGGAAATCCCAGTCACAGACGACTGGTCTTCCCCACTCCACTGATGGTCGATAGAAAGCCCGAGCCTACACTTTTACTGACCCAAGGGATTTTTAACCTCCCACACCACATAGACATGGTATGAGAGCAACCGGCATTTGATGATGCTGTAAGTTATACACAGCGGTGGAAATCCAAATTTGCAGAGCTGGGGGCACGGGGAATCGAACCGCCGACCCTCAGATTAGGAGTCTGACCTAGAAAAAAGTCAGACACTCTAACCACTCTGCCACAGAGAACGCCACTCTATAATAGTTATACTAGACTTACCTGGAAGTTGACGTATTACTAGGATTCTTACGAATCTATGAATACAAAGGTAAGGATCAGGGGAGATGTCAAGCTCGCGCAGGCCGGAAGTAGCCTCAGTATTTGTAGTTGGAGGGAAACAAAAAACCTAACACCATGATCCGGACCCCTAGCCCCTTTAATTATTCCTATAAATTTCTGTCAACCCTTAGTCTTTTATCTTTATACTCGAGTTATCGGGTTGTCCCTTCTCTCCTTTATAGGTGTGGGAGGGTGGGCCCCTGATCCTTACCTTTGTATTCGTAGATTCGTAAGAATCCTAGTAATACGTCAACTTACAGGTAAGTCTAGTATAACTATCATATTCTTACTTCATCTTCCGAATACTGGGAGTTAAGTATCCGGGGAGAGCCTTTGAAGGATGTTTTTTTGTGTTCCGACCTTCATTCTTGGCTCTTTTCCTTCCCCTCTACTTTCTTCCTTCCTTCCTTTCCTTCTCTCGCGGTTCTTATCCGTTCTGTCTCACTGCTGTTCAAGCTTTTCGCCTTCTGTAATATTATAATTACCGTGCTTTCACACGTTTAGTAACATTTGTCCAGTTTATTGAGACATATCATCCATCATTTTCTCCAAATAGAACTCTTTCATTTCTCAACATTTATTTTTAAATCATCCCAACTGGGCTTTTTTATTCATCTTTTAATGAATACATGTTTCTTTCTCAGTCCCCAATATGACTTTTGTTAACATTTATCAATTTATTCTTTTTATTTGGTTTTTCGCTTGTCGTATAGCCGCCTGCTACCATTGTCTGTTTCTATATAGAAATACATAGCTAAATACACGTAAGTATATCTTTTTTATATTTAACTATAACCATCTCCACCTGAGTACATGCCTACAGACATCCATGTTTTATATAATGCCTTACCAACGTTCTGTTTACAATTGTCGGTTGTACCTCACCAGGGTCATCAATTGATTTATCTTAGAACTTAGCAAACCTATTGCTGTCTCGCCAGGAGGCATTTCGCATAATTGCATTAAGATTTGCCCCCATGGCTTTCGCCGAAGATACTGATGCACCTCTGGTGCTATGTCCCTTGTACCTAGTGGTATCTATCCCTGCTAGGTTTAACACTTCAATGGTCCATCGGGCCAGTGTTGCCCTGGAGATAGGTCGATACGGTCCTATGTAAGAGAAAAAGTAAAAGTTGCGTATTTTCTCTCCTCACCTTCTCCGTTCTTTCCACATAACTTCTTATTGTTTTCACTACACAAATTTTCCTGTCAGTTGGGTATTTGTAAAACCTCACCGAATCAAGCGGTTGACCTAATTGATTATGCTTCAGAAGCTTTTTCATTTTAAACACTATAGAGTCATTTTCAACTCTCATTCTGTCCACAGCCAGACTTAAAATCATCTGACCCCGTTGTGACAAAACCAGTAACAACAAAATAACCAGTTTATATGATAACATTTTAAAACTTAACTGTGAATTAAATTGGAGTTTAAGAATCCAATTTAACACCACCTCCACACTCCAGAAGCTGTCGTATCTGGGTTGTGGCGGCCACTGTTCGTGACAGCTCTTACATAGCCATTTCACCAAATAATGTTCACCGACCGTTTTCTTGTTTGTTTGTTTGTTGTTGTTTTACGTACTAGCAACATCTAAGGTCATATCAGGACGGGTACCGACTTGTGACAGTGCGCACTCATGGCAACTTTATAGTGCTGTCCCACTGGGAAACCAGGCCGCCGGCACCATGACCTGGTATCCCACTCAGTCACATTATCCTGACACTGAGCACACCATTCCTTGCCCTATCCTAATAATGCCGAGCGCCTGGCTAGGAAGCGACAAGTATCAATTTTAAAGTCATTGGTTTGACTCGACCGGGACTTGAACCCATGACCCCACGATCTACCAGCACGGGAGACGGACGCTCTAACTCATTCGGCCATCCCATCTGGTCCCGACCGTTTTCTCATTAGACCGTGGCAAAATTAAACTTAATGCACACCTTGCCGCATTTAGTGCCCCGTAGCCTACGCCTGTTTCAAAATATATACGCAGGTAACGTAACACATCTGCAATCCTAGGATTTAAAACATTTACATCCTTTTCTAACGCCCAAAGGCCCCATCTGTTTATATGGGTAAGATAATTTTTTCTCATGGAATCTCTCCAAGTGAATTTAAAGTACTGCAGAGTTTTATTGTCTACATCATACCCCTGTAATGTTCTGGCCAAAAGAGGCACTCCGTTAATCTTATACTGCTTAGTCCCTCGTCCGACCTTTCTCCTTTCAGGTGCCCTGTCCCAGAGAGGTTTCCCTCCTTCCTTGGGAACCGCTGCTGTTCTATGGACTCCTCTTCTAGTAGTGGATACCACGGCTGAGCTGGCCAGTGTGGGGCGACTACAATCACCCTCGTCCTGTCCTTCTGTAGTTTTCTTACTACTCGGGGAATGAGGCTGAATGATAAAATTATTTCCCCAGTCAAATGAGAAAGCGTCTGTTTTCCAGTTTTCGGGTTCTGGTTTCCAGCCCACATATATAGGTAATTTGGCATTTAGTCTAGATGCGAACATGTCTATAGTAGGTGTACCCCACTTTTCACATAAAACATTAAAAATATTTTCATTTAATTTCCATTTAAGAACCTTCTAGAACGTAGATCTGCCAAGACATTTTCTACACCCGGTATGTGTGTAATCGTTAGCCAATTGTTATATAACTCTGTCCATTCCCATATCTTTACTGCTTCTATTAAGCAATCCTCTGATTTTGTGCCCCCCATGTTTTTTTACATAAGCAAGGGCTGTAGTATTGTCTGTTCTTATCCTAATATGTATATTTTCTAATCTACATAAACTTTTTAGGCCAAAATAAATTGCTTTTAGTTGTAAAACATTTATGTGAGCCATTTCATCTGGATGCCAATGTCCTCCCGTCTGCGTGGACTCCGTATATGCCCCCCATCCCATGAGGGAAGCATCTGTTAGTAATTCTACATCGGGCTCCCCCCCATCTTATTTTTCTTGATCTCCTCATATTTCTTAGCCACCAGTAAATATCTGACTTTCCTTCCTCAGAGATCCACATCTTACCGTCAAAATCTCCTTTGCTTCTTTTTAACGCTTTAATCCTATCTCTTTCTAGTTGTTTAAAGTGTGCCCCAGAGTAATCCACTGCTGGCGAATAAGCCACCATAAGGCCTACCAATCCAGCCACCTGCCATATGATGGGGAATTCTTCTCCTAAAATTTCTTCTGCTGCCACTGACAATTTTTCCACTTTTTCTTCTGTTACTGAAACTATCATTTCTGCTGAGTTTATATCAAACCCCAAAAACTTTAGACACCGAGTAGGTTTCAAGACAGATTTCCGTCGGTTAACTGTGAACTCTAATGTTTCAAACATATCTACCAGCTAGTAAACACCCTTCATAAGTATGCCCTATGACAAAGCTATCATCCAAATAGGGGAAACAGATATGTCCCCTTTCCCCCCATCTCTGAGTAGATGGGTTTTAGCAACTTAGTAAAAATGCGCAGTCTTGGTGCCAGCCCATTTGGCAGGACCTGGTACTCGAGTAATCGTTTACCTAACCGAAATCTCAGGTATTTGTGTTGTTTCTTCTTTATATTTAAAGAATAATATGCGTCAGTTAGATCAGCACTCGCCATCCATGTATCTACATTCAATAAATCTAACACAGTTTTAAAATTAGACATTTTAAAATGCTCGTAATGAATTATTTAATTTTATTCTGTTAAGTCAAGTATCATGCAAAATTTCCCATTTGGCTTTGGTCTCAGAAAAATATTGGAGATCCATTGATCCTGTACTGGATTTACTTATTTATTAATTCAGCGACTTCCAGAAGTACAAAGTTTCTTTCTATGCTATCCATCCTAAAAAGAAACGGTTCTCTTGTTTGTATTGGGGTTTTTTCAAACGGTATGGTTAGACCTACTACACAGTTCAATATCCATTTATCACTAGTTAGCTTTGACCAGTTTCTAAAGTTATTTATTATGGTTCCTGCTTTAAACAATTTGAAAGATTCCTTACCCTCACTTAGGACTGTGGAGACACCCACTGGTCAGGGTGCCTCACTTCTGAAAACCCCTGCTCGGGGCTCCTCGATCACACCCCCCTCTCAGGACCGACCGCACGTTGCCGTACTGTGCGTAGTCCTCTGCCGCCCTACCAAATCTTTTCTCGGGCGGCTGTGCTCTGCTTCCCCAGGCTGAGTTTCCTCTTGTTCCTCTCGCTCTGAACCTGGCATTCCCTCTGAATTGTCTGTTATACGGGCCTCCGTGTCTCCCTTGGCGCTCAAAACTATTTCTACGTTTTCCTCTGTATGCGTGGTTCGTATTCATAGTTGTCCGACGCCCTCACTGACTTCAGGAGTTGCTTGTTTCTTTCTTCCAAGTTGTCACCCAGCAAATATTCTGTCAGTTCTGGGAGATCCCCATACACATCCCTCATTTATTAGTTCCTTTCCAAGTCTCGAATGCACTACCTTCCGCATGCTCAGCTTCCTATCCAATTTCATTTGCGTGTGTGTAGCTACCACTAACTTTATGGCGTTTAGCATGTGGATGCCCTGGGCATCTAACTCCGGGTCGGCCGAAACCCGTTGTAGGATTAAGTCCATAGTGGGTGCTATGGCAGTGAGCACTCCCACTATGCCTTTAGATGCAGTCAGAAGTGCGTTCTCCCCTTCTTTCCGACTCTCGGCGAACCTGATTTCTTCATTTAGAACCTGGACCCTTGTGAGGGGCATGTCCGCCAACCCTGTGTAGAGTCAAGCGACCTCCCGAATGGTCTTCAGGTGTTTCTGCACTCCTAACGGTCCCCCATAGTAATGTTGGATCGCCCCCGCCATACTCTCACTCATTGTAATGCGTGGAGTTACGGGTTTCTTTACTTTCTTGTACGTCTCCTGAAGCTCCGTCAGAAGCGAGCCTTGATGTAACTTAGTATCTAATTTGAACTGTCGCCTTGTTTTTTGCACCGTACGCTTAGTCATAGTTCCCATACTGTTACCACTCTGTGTTGCCGTAGCATGTGGCTGCTCGGCTGGCATAGGGTTTGGTGGCGGTGGCATCCTAAAACTCTCGAACTGCGAAGTTTTTCTCATCCCCACCACTGGCTTATCAATCCCTGTCATCACCGGCTTCACCTTCACTAAGCCCGATCTTATCGCCAACAACTGTTCTGCCATATTCATAGAGCTAATTGATTCATTTTCTTCTTCTTCCCAGTATTGGGAGTCTTGATCATCTTCCTCCGGTTCGTAATCGGCCCACACAGTCGCCACTTTCATCATGACCCACATATGACTCACGGCCGCCATCTTGACCCAGAAAGGCCTCGCGTTCATAACGCATTTCATCTCGAACGTTATCCCGTAACTGTTCTGATTAAAGTCAAAATGACTTTGCTTCTTCTCTCAACACCAGCATATCATCATACATCTTCTTAAAATCCATCATATCAGGTACTGCCGCTTTCTCGGAAGATACCGACCCAACACTCGCCGCAGCAGATTGACCCACATCGGTGTGCTTTGCACGCTTCTTGACTTTTGTATCAGCTGCCATCTTTTTTCTTGGCTTTGTTTTGGCTAACCTAGCTGGTTCTGCCATTTCACTGTCCGATTCGCTTAAACAATGTAACGATATCGGTGGCTGGTCTTCAGTAGACATCATTTTAGCCATCTTTGGTGTAACAACCAAGATCAGTCAGTAATGCGACCACTCCATCGATATCAGCGTAGAAGCCTGTACTCGAATGGCCGAGAAGTGAATTTGCACAAATCTCACAGTCTTAGTGGTCGTTCTGAAATGACACCATATTGAGGCTTTTAGCACAATAATATCTCCTCACAATAGTGCAAAACATGCACAGACATAACATGATTGTTTTCACAACAATCTTCAGTCAAATATCAAGTAAATTCTCCTAAAAAACTTACCTTTTGTTGCCTCCTCCAACTCGCTGTTGCCACTTCGCTGCCGAGTTTCAAACTGAGGCTACTTCCGGCCTGCGCAAGCTTGACCTCTCCCCGAATACTTAACTTCCGGTATTCGGAAGATGAAGTAAGAACCACCAAAAGATATCACGTGACCAGATTTGAACCCAACTGCCTCCACGGCCACACAACTTCTCCAGGTGCCAACCGGACAACTTCACCACCAGTCTTCACCCACACCTCTAATGAACAGAACGGAAGGGTTGACAGTTCAGTTCCAGCCCAACTAACATCAACGGGGATCGTTGACTGGCACCCCATTTGATCTTTCTGAACTGAACTGTACATGAACCATAAAGAACCATTATATACTACTCCTGTGTCCGCCTCCATGAATTAAATGAATTACAGCCATTTCTTTATTGATGGTTCATGTGGTGTGTCCAAAGGTGTGTAACATTCGAGTACACAAAAGAACTTTTTTTTTTTACTACTAGTGACTTCCAATCTATCCTATTGCATGAATCTTACATCACATGACTTGCGGCAACAAATTAAGAATATTTGTACTTTGTGCATAGCACATTGTGGGCCTGCAGAAGGGAAAATGTGGTGGTGTCTTCAGCAGAGGTAGCCGTAATAAGACAGGAGCCGTAACAAGACAGGAGCCATTTCCTACTGGTCAGCACTATAAAGTCACCATACGTGTGCACTGTCGCAAGTCTCTATCAATTCTGATATGACCTTAGATTTTGCTAGGACAGAAAATGATGAAAACCAGAAAACATAGGGAAATACCTTTGTCAAATTACTTTGCAAAAGAAAGGAAAAGTGGCTCCTCAAGCTACTTGATTCATGTACTTCTGGTGTCCTTAACATTCAAGACACTGAATGGTATTGCTTATGATAAATGGCATGATGAACAATTAATCAAGTTCCTGTAATCTTGTCAATTTGTGTCTTATATTTCTGTACACAAGATGTCAGGCTTTTATTTCCAAAAAGAACGTGAACAACCCTTTATATCACAATTTTGACCAGGTATGCATACACAGAGCAGCCTGCATAAACATTTTGTCATGCTGCTGGAAAACTAATATTCGATGGTCAGGTTTAGTTTTTAGGATATATATCTGTCGAGGATGTCTGTAAGTATTACTACTACAACTACTACAGGCACATTATCTACTACTAAAGCCACATTATTTGTTACTATGACACTACTAAGTCGTCAGTACTACTATTAACGGCACTTTATCGGCTCTGCAACACTTACTATTACTAGAATATACTACAGTTATGTGGTTTGAAACGAAAGAACAGTGAGAATGTTCGCCAAGCAATACACAAGCACAGGATACAAATAATTGTAAATACAACAAAACGCGTGCTATGAAATCCTTAACGGTGTAACTGTTAATAGGTATTCCAATGTTCTCCATACTTACACCAATTACACTCTGATACGGGGGAGAAAGAAAAGCAGAGTATAAGTAACTTCACTGTTATAATACATGTGTCCTCAACTTAGAATTCACCATTGTATGTTGATGTCTGTCCTTTTGGGGGATCATCTTAAAAATCATAAGAAATGCTGAAAAACTACGTACACAAATTGCACGCTTACATCACTTAGATAATCCCTCTTAGAAACTACTCAATGTACAGAATGATTCAGCTGGGAAATAATTTGTGCAAATTCTTCCTACTCCACTTGTATTTGAAAGAAGCTTAGCTTGCAAGATATTAAACAGCTCAAAATGATTGATTGATTGATTGGTTGGCGGTTGTTTTACACCATGTCGACAGCAAAGGGCATATTCACGGCGAGAAGTGTTAAATTTGTATTCTATCCATTTTCGTTTAACATGTAAGAGGAGTGAAATTCTGACAGGATATTTACATAATAATGACTGATAGTTTCTTCTTAGTTGTGCCTATTAGTGATAAGTGTTCTTTTGATTTATGGCATCTAGTCGACTAGTGGGATCGGTGTGTGTGAGGGTTCTGATAGTGGTGTGACTGTGCGAGGAGGCAGGCAGGCAGGGAGGGACAGAGAGGACAGAACAGAAGGTCATGGACGGAAGAGAGGAAGAAAAGAGGAGTGTTGAAAGGAGAGTGGATGAGAAGGAGTGAATAGATGGAGAGGTATGGCGAGAAAGACAGAGAGAAATGTGAGGAAGAGAGGAGAGTGAACGAAAGGGAGAGACAGAGAGGAAGAGAGGGATAAAAAATGAATAAGGACATGAGAGATGCAGAGCGGTAGGGAGAGATACAGAGAGAAATATGGAGAGAGAGTGAAAGAGAGGAGAGTAGAAAATATAAGCCCCAATCACAACAACAGAAGCATTGCCTTACTGCCGGAGCACTTGTTCCAGGTGAGGCTCCGCTGCTGCTCGTAGTTTTGGTTCAGCCAGTGCATAAGGATGCGCTCGCCGAGACCGTACACATTGGAGAGGAGCGGGTCCGGGTCGATGGTGGGCACGGCGCGGTACGGGGACAGCAGCTGTTTGAACTGCCGGGGTGTGATGCGCGCCAGCACCAGCGTCTGTGGGAGTAAAAACAACAATAACAATAACAACGCAACGAGCATACATCTGTATACACACGATGCATCATCACTACCACATCAAAAACAACAATAACAACACCACCACCACCACCACCACCACCACAACCATCATTTGAAATAGCAGTTTTTAAATAGCCCACCATAATATAATACCCATGAAGCTATTTTCCGTTTTATGAGACCAGACGTGATGGCCGAATGGGTTAGAGCGTCCGTCTCACGTGTTGGTAGATCGTGGGATCGAACCCTGGTCGAGTCAAACCAATGACTTAACAATTTATACTTGTCGCTTCCTAGCCAGGCGCTCGGCATTATTAGGATAGGGCAGTGTCAGGATAATGTGATTGAGTGGGATATCAGGTCATGGTGCTGGCGGCCTGGTCTCCCAGTGAGGCAGCACTATAAAGTAATCATGAGTGTGCACTGTCACAAGTTTGTACCCATCCTGATATGACCTTAGATATCAGGACAGGCACCGTCTTGTGACAGTGCGCACTCATAGTGACTTTATAGTGCTGCCCCACTGGGAGACGAAGCCGCCGGTACCATAACCCGATTTCCCACTAAGTCACATTATCCTGACACCGAGCTAACCAGTCAGCTCCACAAAGAAAAGCTCCCCAAAAAAGACACACACAGAAAATCACAAAGAAAAGTTCCACAAAAAAAACACACGCAAAGAAAAGCTCCACGAAAAGCAAACAAAGAAAAGCTCAACGAAGAGGCACATACAAAAACACCTAGAGAATCAACACGAAGAAAAGCTACAAAAAAACAAAAAAACACATAAAGATAGGCTCCATGCAAAATAGAACACAAAAAAACAAACCTACAAAGAAAAGCTCCACACAACAAAAGCTGCCGGAATAGAAGTCCCACCTTGAGCAGCTGAAGAAGGATATCAGTCCAGGCGCGCTTGGAGACGGCCTCGAAGAGCTGGTCCTCAATAGCCTCCTCCTCTGCCGTCTTGCTGATGACATCGCGGTGCCCGTCGCAGTGCTTGTCGCGGTGCTGCTCCTCCTCCATCTCCTTCTGCAGCTTCACCCACTGCTTGTAGTCCGCCAGCTCCATCAAGTACTCGGGCTTGATGGACGATACGCACGCGCCCTGGGTCCTGCACACATGCACATATAATATATATGGACGAGGCTATTCACAGATCTGCGCTGTTCTGCGAATTAGCAGAAGAATGATTATTATTTGCAGGGCTGCCTTGCTCTGCGAATTAGCACAAGAATGATTATTATTCGCAGAGCTGCTACCGTTGTCTTAAATATATTTATTATATTATGATACTGCATGCCTGCATCCAAGTTTATGCCAAATTGTTCTGTATTTCTATTAATTTAAAATAAAATCGTAGTTTTTCACTACGCGTATCGCCAAACTCAATGGCCACGGGCATTTGTTTTGCTGTCAATGCCATTTTCAGCGCATGCACAGCTCTGTTTGTATTGGTGGCTATTATTAGCAGAGCAGCTCTGCGAATAGTCAGTGCGAATATATAGATTAGTTAGACGAATCTTACCTGGGTAT
This sequence comes from Branchipolynoe longqiensis, assembly GCA_030323885.1. NCBI lineage: Eukaryota > Metazoa > Annelida > Polychaeta > Phyllodocida > Polynoidae > Branchipolynoe > Branchipolynoe longqiensis. The sequence goes on from CM059189.1 coordinate 12,338,292, forward strand.
AGATGATGGATAACTGTTGTTTTCCCGAGGTATAAGCCTCGGATAGACGTGGGCGAAGGAGAAGGAAGCACATCCGGGTCCAGCAATCTTTACCTACTAATTCAGGATAAAAATGATCTAACCTAATAATAATCATGGATCTGTAATGTTTTCTTGGTACAAGCAAACGGTATAGACGTGGTAGGGTGTGGTGGGTGGGCCCTCGCCCACGTCTATCCGAGGCTTATACCTCGGGAAAACAACAGTTATCCATCATCTATACCCAGGTAAGATTCATCTAACTAATCTATTTTACCTCGGTATAAAGCCCCAGGCTAGCCGCAGGCTAGGGAGAACTTTACGTAATATAATTGTTATCCTGTGTATTGTATTCTTTATTACTTTCGTTAACTATTTCAACATTCTTTAACCGAAATCCCTAGCAACCGTGCTTTTGAAACCATGGTGCCTCGCATTGAATGAGACGCATATCTGTCCGTATTGACTCCTGCCAATTTCAACAGTGTAATTGTCCATTGTGCGAGAGTATTTCGCGAAATGCCCTTGTGTGGCTTAATAAAGCTCACCAAAAACTGTCTTGAATTCCTTAAGTGACTGGTCTTGGATATATACGCCCGTATGGCTGAAACTACACATAGTTTTGGGTCCTCTGTGAAACCTGTAACGTTCACTGTAGACAGAGGTTAGATTTTAATAATTGTGTTAAATAGAACGTAGCTTCTTTCCTATCTATCTCCAGGCCATCTAGTGATAGGGCGACTATAGTTTGTCCTCGCTGGCCTGTCACTAGTAAGAGTAGCATGGCTACTTTAAACCCTAACTTCTTAACATCTAAGTGTTTGTTATGCGGCCATCGTTTGAAAAGTTTAAACATGACCGAGACATCCCAAAACCGATTATATTTAGGTTTGGGGGGGTTTCGTTCATAGATCGACCTTAGGATCCAGTGAATAACTTGATGTTTTCCTATTGTTTGGCCATCTATTCTGGGCAGGATAATAGACAAAGCGCATCTGGCTGCATTAATGGCCCCAAATCCTAGGCCTTCATGCGTAAGAATCTTGCTACCTGAGAAATCGAAGGATTCATAGGTTTGACCTTTTTCAACAGGCAATGAATGCCCCACTTCCTTAAGTAAGTTGTGTACATTTTAACTGTGCCTTTCCTCCATGCATGTGAAACTAATCTTTGTTGAGTAATTTCGTCTAGGCCAAGTTGTTGTAAATATTTATTTAGAAAAGGAATGCTAGCAGTGGTGTCGTCGACACATCTCCGTGGCGTGTCAGTGGGCCTTGATGTGTTAGATTTCCTGGGGATCTTCGGAATCATAGGCAGTCTTTGGCTGTCGCCACTATGCCTGGTAGCCATGGTTGTGTGTCCCATTCGGGGACTACTAAAATTGCGTGAGCTTTGTCCATCTTGATTTTTCTTGCCACTCGACTGATAATGCTGAATGGGGGGAAAATATAGTAAAATTCATTTTCCCAAATAAAAGAAAACGCATCTACCTGCCAGGCATTTGGTTCTGGGTACCACGAAACATACTTTTGTATTTTATAATTATTTCTGGAGGCAAATAAGTCGATATTGGGTCGACCCCATTTTTGACATATGTTTTCGAAAATCGCTGTATCTAGGGACCATTCCAAATGATCATGGAAATGTCTACTCTTTTTGTCAGCTAGGGTATTCTGAACCCCTGGAATATGTGCTACTGTCAGCCAGACTTGGTTTTGTTGCGCCCAATCCCAAATCATTTTTGCTATGTTATTGCATGGTTTGGGATTTGTCCCCCCCCATGTTTCTTACATACGCCATCACCGTTGTATTGTCCGTTAGAATTCGAACATGATTTCGTGGCACTCTGATTAAGCTCGCTAGCACTATATAAATGGCTCTTAATTCCAGGGCATTAATATGGTAAAAAATTTCATTTTGTAACCATCTCCCCCTCCTGTCGCTACATCGTTTCGATGTGCTCCCCAACCTTCTAGCGAAGCGTCAGTCGTGACTACCGTGTTGGGTTTTCCCATTCTAATGGGATTGGGAGAGTCATGAACATGTTCAAACCACCAGGTAATATCCTGTAGTCCCTCTTCGGAAATAAACATTTTCTGTTCAAAGTTTCCTTTTGTGCATGCTAAGGCCAAATTCTTATCTATATTTTGTGTGGGCCTTACCATATAGAATAGCAGGAGCATACGCTATCATTATGCCGATTAGGACGGCGACCTGCCTTATCTTTGGCCTAGTTAGCTCGACCAAGCGGGTCGCTGTATCTAGAAACTTCTTGAGTTTCTCTTTCGTAAGCGAGACCGTCATTGTTTTTCAATCAATCAATAGTTCCATCCTCTAGTTGAGGGTTGGATGCAATGGTTCTCCACTTGTCCCGATGTTGTGCTGTTCTGATAGACTGTGAATAATTCAAGTCTGTCCACTGTGAAATATTTGTAAACCATGATGTTCTTGCATTAACAATAAACCCCAAACATTTAAGTTTGGTAGTCGGTTTAAACACCGACTTGTCTTTATGAATATAAAAACCCAGCCTTGTCAGCATTTGGCAAAGGTTGGTAACTGCATTTTGACATTCTTTAAATGACTGTGCCATAATAAACGAATCATCAATGTATGGGAACATAGTATGTCCTTTCCTAGCCATAACTGAGAAAACTGGCTTTAATAGCTTAGTAAACAGGTGAGGGGCGCAAGCCAAACCATTAGGCATACAGGTAAATTGGAAAAGTTTGTTATTCCAAATAAATCTTAAGAACTTTCTGTGTTCTGTACATATAGGAACTGTATAATAAGTGTCTCGTAAATCGACACTGGCCATCCAGGCCTCTGGTGTAACCAAATCCCTGGCAGTTTCTAAAGAGAACATTTTAAAATGTTGGTATTGAACTATTTCATTTAATTTAGTCAGATCTAGGATCATTCTGATCTCACCATTTGGTTTAGGACGGGAAAATATATTAGAAATAAATTCACCTGGTGTGTGACTAACTTGTTCTATAATACCTTTTGTTTCACAAAGAGCCGCCTGATTTTCTAACGCTTCCCTTTCTATTTCATAAAATTTATAAGGGAAAGGAATAAGTGTCTGTTTTGGAATTTCTGTAAACGGAATCTGTACTCCTCTAACTATGTCCAAAATGTCCCTATCCTTAGTTATTTTACACCATTCAGGAAAATGTGTAGCAATGTTCCCTGCATTAAAATTCCTTACATCTGTTTGTGTTTCCTCCGTTACCATGTCTGCTGCCACTGGCGTCAGAATCTGTGTGGCAGTTTCTATTTGTTCCCTGGGCGTGGGAATGGTTGCTTGGGTGTGTACTCCCTTCTGAACGGGCAGTTCCCGTCGTTCCACCCAAAGGACTGTCGGTCCCCTCTTCCCCTTCCTCTTGGTTGGAAGCCGTAGGAGGGGCCCGACCTTCCCGCTCTTGCTCCACGCCGGTTCCGAAAATCCGTCCGGGTCTCCGAAACCTGGAAGAATTATCCAGTTTCCGTTTCACTTCCATGTTCTTTCCACTCTTAGCCTCTGCCTCAACCTCTTTAAAGAGGTAAGGGAAGTTGGCCACCGAACATATTGGTCTTGTCGAGTGGCTTCCCTTTCACTTTTTTCGGCGCTAAGAACAACGTGTACTCTTTACCGTCGTTGTCTGTGACCTTCTTCGATCTCGCTACTTCCTTACCAGTGTCTGTCGTGACCGCCTTGAAGACGTTTTCGTATCGTCTATAGCTGAGGAAGTTGCTAGCCGTGGTAAGCAACGCAATGTTCTTATCCATAGAGCGAGCTAGCGAGGAGAATTTGTTCTCCGTCTGCATCCTATTAGCGAAGGGTGCCACTGATGTCAGCGCCCCTAACACCGCCTTGTGGATGGTGAACAGTACGTTTTCAAACTTACGTCTGTCATCACTCAGACGGACTCCTGAGTTCATCTCCTTCACCACCGTGTTGGGAATTCCTTTGATTCCCGAAATCTGCTCAGTCAATTTTGTGATGACCTCTGCCAGCTTAAAGGTGTTGAAATGCCCTTTAATCGTCTCTCGCATCATAGTTGTCGTGCATACTTTCTTAGCCTTCTGTTTAGGGCACTTTTTGCGGACTTTTCCGCCAATTTTGGCGTAAACTCCCGCCCTCTCCGTGTCAGAGTCTGACTCGGTGGTAGACGAGTCGGAAGAAGAGTCCGATGAAGAATCCTTCTTTTTCTTCTTTTTGCTCTTCTTCTTGCTCTTCTTTACTCGCTTGGCTTCACTGGCCTTAGTGAACTCATCACCAGACGAGCTGACGACTCTCTTTCTTTTCTTCAGTTTTGGCGCCTTAGGACAAGCTAATTTGTCCGCCGAGTCAGTGTCCTCTGGATCACACACGTCCTCCCAGTCCGAATCAAGGATAGAGAGATGCCAGCCTGTAGCCGGACGCGCGTTCGGCTGGATCTGTTGTAGCTTTAACTCCAACATCTGGCTTATCCGGGCATCCAGGTCTACCGGAAAAGTGGCCCCGTCGTCACTTTCCCTATCAGACGGAACGTCTGCACCAGGCTGTGGGGACGGCGGTGCCGTCAACCCGGGCGACGAGTCATAGCCAGTGGGCGCATGCCCCTCCGCTGCAGCCGTTGGTGGCTTGTTTCGCTTTGTAGCCATCGGTAGTCTGTAACCAAATAAATTGTTACTTTAAACCGGGATCAACTCAACGTGAACACAAAAGTGACACCAGGTTTAACCCGGGTTGAGGATCTAAGTGGTATTGAGTAACGTATTTACACCTTCCTCAGTACAGGCGTGGTAAGCTAAGTGTATTGTCATAGGTGTGTGGTATCGAAACCAACCATACGAGGGGTTCTCTGTTCCTTACACTTCTCCCTCCCACGGCTTCTGCACCAGCAAGTTGGAGAAAATGCTACGAAACTCAGAGGTACGCCTCAACTAAATATTGGGGAGTCTATAAAAGAAACCCAGGATCATCCCCAACAACACCCTCTATTAGGGTCTGAGGGAATCTCCACAGGAGATGTGACAATGCCAACATATCTACCCGTGTGTAAACAGGTGTCGATAGAACAAAGGTTTCGGTTCGTTACACAAAGCAATGCATCGTTCTACCCGTATTGATAAAAACACTAATCTTGTCCTAAATGGACCTAAGAAAGTTCTGAACTTTCATATCTAGATGCTAAAATGCATCATAAACAAGCTAAACCAAAGTTTTGATTACTACTTACAGTTATTTAGCTTGTTGTAGACAAAGTTTGCCGGAGCAACTCAACGAATGTCCTCCTGTCATGAGTTGTTTATGCTAATTGCTGGACCCGTATGTGCTTCCTTCTCCCTAGCCTGCGACTAGCCTGAGGCTTTATACCGAGGTCAAATATATATATATATGGGTCGTTTCATGGTAAATGGGGCCAAGGAGTGAGATGACGGTCAAAAATTAATATTGTGTATTTTCCTAATTTGTTCGACGTTTAACCAACTCTTGTCCATATGTATACTGGTAACGTGATGTAAAGGATAGTTGAGGTTACCATTTTGTCAGAAAAACAAGAACTAATTGAGTAGCCAGCCCCAAGTGTCGACTTATTTATCAACAAGTGGGGATTTATTAATCATAACAATTATTTAAGAAAATTTAATGCATGAAACAATTAAATTTTTATGTTGTGATCCCCTAAGTAATGAAATGCACTGTAAAAAAATCTGCGTAGGATTATTATTTCCTTCCCAATTTTGAGTTGTGGCAGTAACAGCATAGAACGGGACACCATAAATAATATAGGGGTTCAATTTCAATTTTTTTTTATACAGCTTAGTAGGAAAATGATATTACTGGTCATGGTACTCCAAAATATGCTTGCACATGCAACAGTACCAAGGGTTTTCTTGTTGAAGCTCTGGTATTCACAGAATAGCATATTCCCTGACAAAACAATCAGGAAACAAGCAGGGGACACAACAGTTATGTCCAGAACCAGATTAATCACCATGGAATATTAGATCAAAAAAAAATATATATCCATGCATAATGAACATTTATTTCAAGTAACAGTCTCCTTTTATTATTTAATTGACTAACAGGTAATATTCTATGCAAAATAAAGGTATAGTAGGCTGTAGAAAAGTCCACATTCTCCATGTAACAAATTCATGCCTTTAAAGCACCATATCTTTGGAATGAAAATGTTGGCTTTTTGTTACTGTCAAATTGTCCATGTTGCTCACAACATTGGTAATTGAGCACGCAAGACCCCAACACACCATAACTGTGGACACGTTCCTGGCGACCCTCACCAACATATGTCTTAACTAAGTGTATGGCTGCGCTTGGCGTGCCACCTAGCGTAAACTTTAGACAAACATTGTGACATAGGAGATTGTCCAAACTCACTTTCGACAAGAGGGTTTCAATCGACCGGACGTGTACTTCTCTAGCCTAATTTTGATGCATCAAATACCTTCACCACAATGCCGGTTACCAGGAACACACTCTAAAAGATCCAGAGACAAGACACCAGAACCTCAACCCTCGACATCTTCGAAGAGAAAGACAAGAGGGCAGACGAAGTCAGTTGCTGTCCCAACAACATCAACTCTTACAACAAACCCTCATTCAAGCCGAACCCGGTGTCGCAGTTTGAGCACCCTGCCAGTTTGAGCACCCTGTCAGTGGTTGTATACTTTTTTGGTAAAATAGATTTAAAAGCTTTCATTGGATCGATTAAAAATATCTTAATGCGCAATTGAAGAGGAAGATCTGAAGTATTTAATGTAACCTAAGAGCAATTTACTCTGAAAGTATTAAAAACAGAGATAATAGTGAAAGTTGGGATATTATGATTGTCAGTGCCAGTGTTAGCCTTACCAGATCATGGCCTCAAAAACTATTTTCGCAAAATAAATTCAAGAACTTCCAATTGGCTGATAAAAAAAAATCTGAATGTGAAATTGTAGAGAAAGATCTGAACTATTTAATAGAAACAAGAGAAATTTGCTTTCAAAGCACCACAAATCACAAATTACTGTGATAGTTAGGGTGCTTTTAATGTTGTCTCTATCCACGCATGCGCAGAAGCAACAGAAGGGCGCTCAAACTGGCAGGGCGCTCAAACTGCGACACCGGGATCGGCGCGAGGCACGACGTGACGAAATACCAGCCTGCAGCGCGAGGCACTGACGAACCAGTAGAGGCCGGATTGTCTGTTGCCCTCGCCTTACCGAAGGTTTCAACGTGAGGACTGACGACCTTCAGAAAAAGACCGAGAAACGCCGCAAATCTAGGTCCGTTACACCATGCCGACAGCATGCTGATGTCAGCACACGTGGCAGTGTTGCGGTTTCCCAGGGACACCAGTTTGCGAGGGACACATCGCTTCTGCACATGCGTCAAAATCGAACAGCATCGTCACTAACCTTATAAATTTAATATAATGTTTTTGGTAAAGATGTTTTCTATATGTGTACCAAACGATTTGTTTCTAGATGGTGTAATTTGAGAGATATTTGACTTCTTCTGTATTTTCTGTATGAACATTGCTCACGACCATTGACAATGCCTTGAGTTTGACAGTATGCGCAGTGCAAAATGTTAGTTTTATTCAAAATTAATAGAATTCAAGAACCCTAACCTTATAAATTTAATATAGTCTTTATGGTAAAGATGTTTTCTATATGTGTACCAAGCGATTTGTTTATAGATGGTGTAATTTGGGAGATATTTGACTTCTTCTGTATGAAGATTTGCTCACGGCTGTTAACAATGCATTTGAATGGAAGTGTCCCTGGCAAACGGGTGTCAATCGGAATCCGCATCACCGGCGGCCATCACACCACTACACTGGTGTTGCAGTTTCCGCGGCATACCAGTTTGTGAGGGACACATCCATTCAAATGCATTGTCAATGGCCGTGAGCAAATCTTCATACAGAAAAAGTCAAATATCTCTCAAATTACACCACCCAGAAACAACCCACTTGGAACACATGTAGAAAACATATTCAATGAATAGATTATATTAAATTTATAAGGTTAGGCTTCTGCACTTCTATTAATTTTGAATAAAACTAATGTTTTGCACTGCGCATACCGTCAAACTCAAGGCATTGTCAATGGTCGTGAGCAATCTTCAAACAGAAAATACAGAAAAAGTGAAATCTCTAAAACTACACCACCTAGAAACAAATAGTTTGGTACACATATAGAAAACATCTTTACCAAAAACATATTAAATTTATAAGGTTAGTGACGATGCTGTTCGATTTTGACGCATGCGCAGAAGCGATATGTCCCTCGCAAACTGGTGTGCCGCGGAAACTGCAACACCGGACGAACCGTGACGTAGACGATAACGAGCCCCTGCACGTTACCGCTCGGTTTCAATAGTCAATAATGAGCTCCTACGACGAAACTCAAGGCAGCGACCGCCAGCACCATATAAATCGTGAGTTTGAGCCTTATTGGATTGATCGTGAGGAACCTCGGCCCAACGCTGTTCGAAGATGTCACCCAATCTACGATGTACTTTCGCCCAACAATGCCCGTGACGACGAAAGAGACGAGGCAGTTAACAAATTGCTTGTTGCTGCCGGTTCTGCATTAGGAAAACGGAGAGGTAATAACATCCTTGCCCCACATAAGTATGTCATCAGTGGCAAAAGAAATGAGAAGGTCGGCATGGAGGAAGCAACCTGACCAGTATACATGGCTGCTCTCTGTCGCATGTGTAAGGATAAAAAGCTCCCCACTAACTGGTCGGATAACGTCTTCGAACACATGCTCAAGTACTCATAATGGCAGCAAACTGGGACTGGGATACCTGCCATCAATGGTTCGAGACCATATTTACTATGATCTCCGATGGCTGCTTACCACCTTCCTGGGATGATCCCTATGCGATCAAAAACGTCCAGAGGGATGTCTGTGCTCTCGGTACACACCTTGACAAGGCAAAGAATTGGCGTGGAAACCGTTGTAATGAAGCAAGGGCCACTACAACCTCCTCAGCAGCATCGGCAGATGCTAAACGAGCCGGTGACTATACAAGACCTGAGTACAACAAGGAGGTCAACGGCAAGCCTTGTCAGCCTTAGAACTGTGGCAATGACTCTGGGTTTTCCAACTGCCATGGCCTTCAGCCCGAGAGGCACTGTCACTTCTGCACCCGGAGTGCCAACAAGAACTAAAAGGCGAATACACACCAGGAGAAAGTATGTCAGAACAAGAAGAGGTATAATGACAAGCTTTCAGCAAACAAGGTTTCTTTAAGCCGTGTCGGCAGCATAGGCCATATTCACGGCACGAATTGTTTGTTTTATATTCAACCATAGCCTTTACATATAATGTAAAAGCATACAATCAGTTAGGTGTCAATAGACACTTATTCATTTTTAAAAGCCCAAAATCATATAATTAAATAAAATAGATGAAAGAATTAATTAATAAAAATTGTTTCAATGAACTATATGAGGTGGTACAGACCAGCTGCCCTCAAAAAGGCTCAAATGTCTTCTTGTTTAACTTGAGTAAAAAGGTCATGCATGCTGTTTGCAGTGTAAAATTGTTGGTGCAGTGCCATAAAATCAGCAGTTTAGTCAAATGTGCTTGACTGTCAGTGGGGACTGACATCCAATACATTCAGCGGGAGGGTCCCCCTTGAGAAGGAAAACGTGTGTTAGCCACGAGTGGCCAATACGGCAGCAGCTAAGGACCACTTGGTCCCGCTGACCCCCCCCCCCCCCCCCACACACACACAGGAGACTGTGGTGGTTTTCCCACAGACCGTTCAATTTCATGCAATTTGCTAACGTTTTCATCCCACTCGTTTTGCCACTTGGACGTTAGTGGTTTCAGATCAGAGTGGGGTATCAGACACAGCTGGACAGCCCATGAGAGGTAACCCCCTGTCAGAAAACAGCCAGATAACATCAAATCCAAACATAAACCAACTACCTATTACATACAAGCCTATAATATGTAAATAGAGTAGGCTAGTCTAGAATTAAGTGTAGGAAAAAATAAAAAGAGGAAGACTCTTACCAAGAAAATCCAAAAAAATGAACATAGAGCACTAAGCACAAACCATAATCTTAAGAAACACAGACCGATAACTGCTCAGCATTGAAAACAAGCATGATCATCCAAGCTTATATCCTATGGACAGCATAAACACAACATCAACAAAAAAAAAAAAAAGTTCCACATCACAGTTCAGAGCCTCCTTCGCAGCCTGATCAGCTCCTTCGTTTCCCTGGATGCCGGCATGGCCAAGCACCCAACACAAGTGGATGTCATATGCACCTTTGCCAGCTGGTTCATTTTGTAAATGACCTTTGCCACGAAAGGGTGGTCCATTTTTAGCCCAGCAACAGCTTGGAGGCAGGAAAACGAATCGCTGTACATGACATATTTAGTGTAGTTGGATAGTTCAATGACCTTCAATGCGATAAGGACTGCTTGGGCTTCCGCTGTAAAAAGGAAGCTCTGATCAGGTATGCGAATGCTGAATTTCGTCCTCTGGCAAACTCCTGCAGCAGCTACCCGGTTTTGGTCTTTCGAACCATCAGTATACATGAAGAAGTGGTCTTCAAACTGGCCTTGAATCTCTGAATACTCATGACGTCCGAGCAACATGAATCTCTGAGAACTCAAGTCATCGCCTCCCAGGGACATAGCGTTCCCTGCCATACCCGGTTCCCCTTCTGCCCAGTGCGTGCATGGAAGAAATATGTGTCCAGGACACCGACCTACCATAGATGGATCCCCACTCCGACTTGTGGACTCCTCACAACCATAAGACTAGCCCTGTCCATGGTGGGCCACCCAGCACCAGGTGCTATCACCCTGCATAGCATGCGTCGAGGCAGCACCCAGGCATGTGCCCACAGGGGCTCATCTATACAAGACATAAAACATTGGACCTCCGAGGAGGTACATGAATATGTACCGAAACTCCCCTCCCTTGTGTCGCTCAATTGTGCATGTTTTTTTTTGTTTGTTTTTTGTTTGGTCCATTAGTTGTTTAAGCAGGGGAAATTTCAGTCATAGACGACTGGTCTTCCTCATTCCACTGCTGGTCGATAGAAAGCCCGAGCCTACACTTTTACCGACCCAAGGGATTTTTAACCTCCCACACCACATAGAAATGGTATGAGAGCAACCAGCCTTTGATGACGCTGTAAGTTATACACAGCAGTGGAAATCCAAATTGGCAGAGCTGGGGGCACGGGGAATCGAACCGCCGACCCTCAGATTAGGAGTCTAACTTAGAAAAAAGTCAGACACTCTAACCACTCCGCCACAGAGAACACCATGTTGCTCACAACATGGGTAATTAAGTATGCGAGACCATGACACACCATAACTATGGACGTGTTCCTGGCGTCCCCTTCCAACATATGTCTTAACTAAGTGTATGACCGCCGCTTGACGCACCACCTAGTGTAAACTTTAGACAAACATTGTGACGTAACAGATTATCCAAACTCAATTGGACCAGAGCGTTTCAATCGACCGGACGTGTACTTCTCTAGCCTAATTTTAGTATCCAGTTTCAGAGAATGATTCATACACACATGTATATACACACAACACACACAGAAGACAAAGCTGGTTGTTAAAGTCTGATGACATTTGTCCACTGTACAGTGTTTGTTCAGTGTGCATGTTATTCTTCACTTTCTTTTGAACGTGGGTATTTTATTTTACCTATTTAAAATAGGGTAGGTTTTGTGTGCCGTTACACACCATTCCGTAAAACCATTTACCCCCCCTCGCCCGTTTATGTTAGCATTTGTTCGTTGTTTTACGTCCAAGCAATATCTAAGATTATATGTGCACTAATGGCAACTTTATAGTGCTGCCCCACTGGGAGTCCAGGCCGCCAGCACCATGACCTGATATCCCCCTCAGTCAAATTATCCTGACACTGAGCACACCAGTCCTTGCCCTATCCTAATACTGGCAAGCGCCTGGCTAGGAAGCGACAAGTATCAATTTATAAGTCATTGGTTTGACTCGGACCAGGGTTCGAACCCACGATCCCATGGGTTCGGATCCCCCAATCTACCAAAACAGGAGACGGACGCTCAACTCATTCAAGGATCAGGGAGAGGGTATATAGCCGCAGCTCGCCAGCCTTCATAGTATGAAGAAATTCCCTAACTCTATAACCAACTAACTTCCCATCCATCATAATGTTTCATTTTCAATACTTATTTATATAATTGTATTATTTCATTTTATTATTTATTTAACAAATTATATTTCCTTTTTCTTTTTTTCTTTTAGTAAGTGAACAATTCAGCAAAAAATAGGTTGGGTGGGTGGGCCCCTGATCCTTGTCAGGGTGTTCGTAAGATTCGTAAGAATCCAAGTAACACGTCAACTTACAGGTAAGTCTAGTTTAACTGTAGTATTCTTATATCATCTTCCGAACACTGGAAGCCAAGTCCCGGGGAGAGACATTGTAGCTAGTTAGTGGATTTCTGAATCAAGTCCTCTATATTTAACTAGTATTTATCTTTATTCCACTTATTTACGTAGCCTCATTTTTAACCTCAACCAACTGATGAACATAATGTATCAGTTGTAAAAATATAAACTTAATCTGTTCACACTCAGGCAAACTTTTTAGTTAGTGAGTAGTCGGGTGGCAACCCCGCTTGTCTTCTCTAGTCGTTTATTCTAATGTTTTGCCAACGACTTCGCTGTCTTCCAGCCGGCGTGTGATAGGATTCTCTTTACTGAGATCCCCAAATGTCTTGCCTTCGAGGCCATAGCACCTCGCGTAGAGTGCGAAGCATAGCGTTGAGTATCGAAGCCAGCTGCCTTGAGCACATTAATCGTCCATCTGGCAAGCGTGTCTCTGGAGATAGCCTTATGCAGCTTTATGAAGCTTACCAAAAGCTGTCTGGAATTACAATATATAAGCCCTAATGGTTGACACTACACAAAGTTTCCTGTCATGTGGGAAACCATTTAAACAAATCGAGGAGAGGGGATCTCCTGTACTGTTTGATTTTAATAAATTGTCCAAATCAAACGTGGCTTCCTTATCATTAATATCTAGGCCAGTAAATAAAAAGGGCCAACAATTGCTTGGGCCCTATGACCGGTTACCAAAAGTAACAGTACAGCTAATTTGTAGCCTAGCTGTTTAATCGATAAATGTCTATTACTAGGCCATTTAGTTTGTTGTTGTTGTTTTTTTTGTTTGAATAACTTAAATACCCCTGAGACATCCCAAAACCTATTAAACTATCGTTTCGGAGGGTTTCTTTCATATACTGATGTCATGAAACACTGAAGAACTTTGTGTTTCCCAATTATTTCTCTGTCAATCCTTGGTAAGTTGACCGATAGAGCTCATCGAGCTGCATTAATGGCTCCATAACCTAATCCATCATCCTGCATCCTTCGTAAGAGACAGACTACCTCGGAAATAGATGGTTCCATTGGGTTAACTTTATGTATTAAACAAAAAATGCCCCATTTGTTTTGTGGATGGAATAAAAAACTATTTATGTAACTTGTTATTCTTTCTTGACTCAAACAAATCAATTTGTTGAACCAATATCGTTATTTAATGATCAGTCCAAATGACCGTGCTGAGTAACTTTATCTAATCCAAACTGTCGTAAATATGTGTTCCGAAAAGGAATGCCAGAAGGAGTGTTGTTAACACATCTCCACGAATCATCGATGCTTTAAATTTATCCGCCGGCATGTAGGAAAAGCATAGAGTTCTTGGCTCCTAAGCCTAATACTTCCAAGCATGGCTGTGTGTCCCAATCAGGGACAATCAAAGCCCTCCTTGTAATGTATTGTGGTTGTACGAACGCCCCCGACAGTGAGACCGCATGACGTCATGATCAAGTGTTCCTAATAAAGTCAGTTACGTTACAAGAACTCACGGTGTCCACACATACATTACATGGTGTCAGATGTGATGGACTAAGCGGATGAAATGGCGCTTCATGGATTGAAGCCCCCTGGACCGCTAAATTTGGATGAACGAATGGCCATAAATTGGAGATCTTGGTTGCATTCATACGAAATTTATTCAACAGCAGCAGGGATAGGATCGAAAACAGAAAAAGTGCAATGCTGTGTGCTGCTGCATGTAGCTGGCAGTGAAGCACAAAAAGTTCATCGTACGTTCGAATTCGAAACGGCTGAAAAAGACAAGATTGGACCATTAATAGCAGCCTTTTCAAAGTATTGCGAGGGAAAAACAAACATCACTGTGATAAGGTATGAGTTCAACTCATTCAACCAAACAACTGAAAATATGGACACATACATTCGCGAGTTAAGACATCGTATACAGTTTTGTTGCTATGAGCAGTTGGAAGCTTCCCTTTTATGTGATCGAATCGTGTGTGGAGTGAAAGATAACGAACTCAGGAATAAGTTATTACAAGCACCAAAATTGTCATTGGAGGACTGTGTACAGTTATGTAGATTGAGTGAAAATAAATCGGCACAGGTACAATTGTCTTCATCAAGTCAAGTGGATGCAGTATCCAGGGGTTACGGACGACGCGCTGAACAGGGACCCAGGATATCTCCATGGAAACAAGCATCAACAAATCAATATCAACAAGGCCGTAAGATGGCGGCTTCCAGGTGTGGACGATGTGGATATAATCACCGGGATGGGAACTGTCCAGCACGCGGAAAGGAATGCATGGGATGTCGACGAATGGGTCATTTAGTAAAAATGTGCCATATGCAGAAGACACAGCCAAGGGAAGCGCCGCTATATGAAATTAATGTTGATTTGGAAGCCGAGAATGAACAAGTCGGGCGAGGTACATTCAACAATCAAGTTCAGGAACAACAACATGACAGTGATGGCTATAATCTGTTTGTCGGTTCAATATACAATTCTGATGACGACGACAAAGATTTGTGGTGTGAAGTGTTCATTATCGGTGGTATGGAGGTCTCATTCAAATTAGATACAGGATCCGAGGCCAATATTTTACCATTGGAAATTTACAAGACAATGGAGAGTGCTCTTTTAAAACCGTCTAATTGTCAGTTGATCACATACGGTGGACATAAGATCAGGCCAGCAGGAGAAACAACATTGATGATCAACGGACAGGATTTACGATTTCAAGTTACAGATGCTGGCAGTGCGATCATGGGCAAACAAGCCTGTGTTCAATTGGGTCTGTTAGCACGACTGGACACTTTAAGTGCGACACCTTCACATGATGCTGACAAATTGGTAATAAAATATGCTGACGTATTTGAGGGTTTAGGTTTAATTAAGGTCAATGCTAAAATATATGTTGATAATAGTGTGACTCCATGTATAGACCCCCCACGTAGAATACCGATAGCCATTACAGATGGGGTACATGAAGAATTAGAACGTATGATAAAATTGGGGGTCATTGTAAAACAGGAGAGGAAGTAGTATGTAAACCTGGAAAACTAAGAATTTGCCTAGACCCTACTAAGCTAAATAAAGCGATATTGAGAGGACCATATCCTGTAAGAACAGTCGAGGAAGTAGTGGCTAAATTGCATGGAGCTAGGTATTTTTCGGTTTTAGATGCACAAAGCGGGTATTGGCAAATAGAATTAGATAAAGAAAGTTCTGAACTATGTACATTTAATACGCCTTGGGGTAGATACAGATATACAAGATTGCCATTTGGAATAAAAACTGCGGGAGATATATTTATTCAGGAGATGAACGAAATTTTAAGAGGGATGCCAGGTGTTCATGTAATCTCAGATGACATTTTGGTACATGGAGTTACAGAAAAAGAACATAACGACCGATTAGAGGCAGTTTTAAGCCGTGCACGAACGGTTCAACTCAAATTAAATCCTAAAAAGTCTAGAATTTTCAAGAACAGTGTTAACTATGTAGGGCATGTAATTAGCTCGGACGGCCTAAGTCCTAACATCGACCGAATACAAGCGATTATCGACATGCCCAGTCCAACCGATAAACCAGGTATACACCGGTTTTTAGGAATGATTGGATATGTTAGTAAATTTATTCCGAACCTGGCTAACATAACAAAACCGTTAAGGACGGTAATTCAAAAGAATGTATCATGGCACTGGGAAATAGAACAAGAAAAAGCTTTTCAGTATTTAAAGAAGTTGTTAACTGAAGCACCAATACTCCAATATTTTGATAGTACACAAAAAGTTATCATTCAAGTGGATGCGTCTAAATATGGCTTAGGCGCCACTTTGTTTCAATATGAATTACCTGTAGCTATGGCATCAAAAGCATTAGATAAATCACAAATAAATTATGCGGTAATTGAAAAAGAATTATTAGCCATATGTTTTGGCTGTAAGAAGTTCCATCATTTTATTTATGGCAATGAGGTGACAGTAAACACAGACCACAAACCCCTAGTTGCAATTATGCTTAAACCAATACACAAGCTTTCAGCAAGGATGCAACGTATGCGCATGAGATTGCAAAATTATAATATTACAGTATCATATCTGAAAGGGTCGCATTTGTATTTTGCAGACACTTTATCAAGAGCGCATACCTCCAGTATAGCCCCTAAGGATTTGTACGACCATGACATTTCGGTTGGGGGCTATAGATTTGGATATGGATGTTGTCCATCGTATCAAGGAGGCCACCAAGGTAGATCAGACGCTCAACACAATAAAAAATCTAACGTTGGAAGGATGGCCGGATAGTAACAAGCATATTCCTAATAGTGTGAAACTGTATTATACGTTTAGACATGAGATAACATGGGCAGAGGGAGTATTACTGAAAGGTACACAAATAGTAGTCCCTAAAATTCTACAGACTGAGATGCTGAACAAAATACACGAATCACACTTAGGGATAGTAAAATGTAAGCAGCTCGCCAGGGATAACATTTTTTGGCCGGGAATCGGTAGACAATTGGAAGACAAAATATCCAGATGTGATACATGTCAGGAATTTAAGAATATGCCACCCAAAGAACCTTTGATAAATCACCCAATAATAGATATACCATTTAATAAAATAGGGATTGACTTATTTCATGTACGCGGTAAGAATTACATCTTAATTATTGACTATTATTCCAAATTTCCGGAGTTCATAGAATTGGACAGAATATCTACTACAGCAGTTACTGAGGCATTAAAACAAACATTTGCCCGGTTTGGTATCCCCAAATATATAGTATCAGATAATGGTCCACAGTTCACGAGTCTCGAGTTTCAAAAGTTTGCTTCGTTCTATGGGTTCGTATCGCTATACTCTAGTCCGATGCATGCCCAAAGTAACGGACAAGTTGAGCGATATGTTCAAACAGTCAAACATATAATAAAAAAATGTGTAAGAGACGGTAGAGATATACATATAGCCATGCTCAATTACAGAAATACAACATTGAATGGGATTGGTGCATCCCCTGCGCAACTATTGATGACACGAAAATTAAGAAGCAGGATCCCGGTACTAGATCGGGACTTGACGGCAACAGTACATACATCAAAACTCCACCAAATACACCATAGTCAGCGAGTACAGAAAGGGTACTTTGACAGACATGCCAGTAGTATTCAGCACCCTTTGAATAAGGGTGATAACGTCCGTTATAAGGACCACAATGGTGACTGGAAGAAAGGTAGTATTGTAAATACTAATGTCGACACTCAAAGAAGTTATGATGTGATAAATGAACATGACCATATAATACGGCGGAACAGATTTATTCAAAAATGTTCTAGTCACCGCTCAAATAAAACTGTACGAGATGCAACATCTGTTCACGTTGTAATGTATTGTGATTATCCGAACACCCCCACCGTACGACCGCATGACGTCATGATCAAGGATTCTTAATAAAGGCAGATACGTTACAAGAACTCACGGTGTCCACACGTACATTATATGGTGTCAGATGTTACGGGTTGAACAGCTGACATGGCGCTTCATGGATTAAAACCCCCTGGACCATTAAATTTGGACGAACGGATGGCCATAAACTGGAGATCATGGTTGCATTCCTATGAAATTTACTCGACAGCAGCCGGAATAGGATCAAAAACAGAAAAAGTACAATGCTGTGTACTGCTACATGTTGCTGGCAGTGAAGCACAAAAAGTTCACCGTACGTTCGAGTTCGACACTAATGACAAAGACAAAATAGGACCGTTAATAACAGCATTTTCGAATTATTGCGAGGGGAAGACAAACATAACAGTAATAAGGTATGACTTCAACTCTTTTAACCAAACTACCGAAAATATCGACACATACATTCGCGAGTTAAAACATCGGATCCAGTTTTGCTGTTATGAACAATTGGAAGCGTCCCTCTTATGCGATTGGATTGTATGTGGGATAAAGGATAACGAACTCAGAAATAGGTTACTACAGGCACCTAAGTTATCATTGGAGGAGTGTATTCAATTATGTAGATTGAGTGAGAATAAATCATCACAAGTACAAGTGTCTTCGAACGTGCAAGTAGATGCAGTGTCTCATGGTTACGGACGACGGGCTGAACTGGGAACCAGGATATCTCCATTGAGACAGGCATCAACAAGTCATTATCAACAGGGCCGCAAGATGGCGGCTACCAGATGTGGACGATGCGGATATAATCACCGAGATGGAAACTGTCCAGCAAGGAAAAGAATGCATGGGATGTCGGCGAATTGGTCATTTTATAAAAATGTGCCATTTACAAAAGAGACAGCAACATGAAGCACCAATATATGAAATAAATATTGATTCAGACAGTCGAGATCAACAACAACAACAATACAGTGCAGGATGTGATTTGTTTGTCGGTTCTATACGTGATGTTGACATGGACGACAAGGACTTATGGTTTGTAATCTTTGTAGTCGGTGATGTGGAGGTATCATTTAAGTTAGATACAGGCTCCGAGGCCAACATTTTGCCTTTGGCAGTTTACAAACAAATGAATGATGCTGATTTGAAAGCATCTACTTGTCAATTAATCACGTACGGTGGACATAGAATTAAGCCTGCAGGTGAAACGACATTAAAGATTAATGGCCATGACTTAAAGTTTCAAGTGACGGATGCCGGTAGTGCAATCATAGGCAAACAAGCCTGTGTTCAATTGGGTCTGTTAGCAAGACTGGACACTTTGAGTGAGACACCTTCACACGAAGCGGACAAAGTGGTAATAAAATATTCTGACGTGTTTGAAGGTTTAGGTTTAATTAAGGTTGCTGCTAAAATATATATTGATAAAAATGTGACTCCAGTTGTAGACCCTCCTCGTAGAATACCGTTATCCATCAATGATGATGTACAAAAAGAGTTAGAACGTATGATAAAATTAGGTGTCATTGTAAAACAGGAGAGTCCAACCCCTTGGGTTAATTCAATAACAATAGTCCGTAAACCTGGGAAACTACTAATTTGCCTAGACCTGACTAAGCTCAATAAAGCTATTTTAAGAGGACCATATCCAGTCAGAACAGTCGAAGAAGTCGTATCTAAATTGCATGGGGCTAAATATTTCTCAGTATTAGATGCGCAAAGCAGTTATTGGCAAATTGAATTAGATAGGGAGAGTTCTGAACTATGTACATTTAATACGCCGATATACTAGATTACCATTTGGGATAAAGACTGCGGGAGATATATTTATTCAAGAGATGAACGAAATTTTAAAAGGAATGCCGGGTGTTAGTGTCATATCAGATGACATTTTAGTACATGGAGTTACAGAAAAAGAACATAACGTCAGGTTAGAAGAAGTTTTAAACCGTGCTCGATCAGTTAATCTAAAATTGAACCCTAAAAAGTCCAGAATTTGCAGAAACAGTGTTAACTATGTGGGACACGTAATTAGCTCAGATGGCCTAAAACCTAACAATGACAGAATACAGGCAATTCTCGACATGCCCAGTCCTACCGATAAACCAGGTGTACACCGATTTTTAGGTATGATTGGATATGTTAATAAGTTCATTCCAAACATGGCTCATATAACGAAACCGTTGAGAACGGTGATTCAAAAGAATGTTTCATGGCACTGGGAAATGGAACAAGAAAGGGCATTTCAGGAATTAAAGAAATTATTAACTCAAGCACCGATCCTACAGTATTTTGATAGTAGACAAAAAGTTGTAATCCAGGTTGATGCATCAAAGTATGGTTTGGGCGATACTTTGTTTCAAAATAAATTACCTGTGGCTATGGCATCAAAGGCATTAGACAAATCACAAATAAATTATGCAGTAATCGAGAAAGAATTATTAGCCGTATGTTTTGGCTGTAAAAAGTTCCATGATTTTATTTATGGCAATGACGTAACAGTAAACACAGACCATAAGCCACTTGTTGCAATTATGCTAAAACCGATAGATGAGCTTTCAGCAAGGATGCAACGTATGCGCTTGAGATTACAAAACTATAATATAACAGTATCATATCTCAAAGGGTCACATTTATATTTTGCAGATACTTTATCAAGAGCGCATACATCCAGTGTAGCCCCTAATGATTTGTATGACCGTGACATTTCAGTGGGGGCTATAGATATGGGTATGGATGTTGTCCAACGAGTCAGAGAAGCAACCAAGGTAGATCAGATGCTCAACACAGTAAAGAACCTGACGTTGGAAGGATGGCCAAATACTAACAATAATATTCCTAATGATGTGAAACCGTATTACACCTTTAGATATGAAATAACATGGGTAGATGGCTTACTACTGAAAGGTACGCAAATAATAATCCACAAAATTCTACAAACCGATATGCTAGACAAGTTACACGAATCACACCTAGGGGTGGTTAAGTGTAAACAACTCGCCAGGGATAATATTTTTTGGCCAGGATTCAGTAGCCAATTAGAAGACAAAATATCCAGATGTGATATATGTCAAGAATTTAGAAATATGCCACCAAAAGAACCTTTGATAAATCACGAAATAATAGATATACCATTCAATAAAATTGGAGTAGACTTATTCCATGTCGATGGTAGGAATTACATCTTAATTATTTACTATTATTCTAAATTTCCAGATTTCATACAATTAGATCAAATATCAACTACAGCAGTTATTGAGGCATTAAAACAAACATTTGCCCGCTTTGGCATACCCAGATATATAGTGTCGGATAATGGTCCGCAATTTACAAGTCTCGAATTTCAGAAATTTGCGTCACTATACGGATTCACATCACTCTACTCAAGTCCAATGCATGCACAAAGTAATGGACAGGTTGAACGTTATGTTCAGACCATTAAACGTATAATAAAAAAATGCATAAAAGACGGTAGAGATGTACAAATAGCCATGCTCAATTACCGTAATACGACATTAGATGGTATTGGCGTATCCCCAGCGCAATTATTGATGTCAAGAAAATTGAGAAGCAGGATCCCTGTACTAGATCGAGAATTAAAGGCGAGGGTACATCCATCAAAACTTAACCAAATGCACCGTAATCAAAGGTTACAAAAGGGATACTTTGACAGGCATGCCAGCAGTATTCAACGCCCTTTGAATAGGGGTGATCGCATCCGTTATAAAGACCACAATGGGGACTGGAAAAGAGGTAAAGTTGTGCGTACTAATGTAGGTGCTCAAAGGAGTTACAATGTGGTAAATGAACATGACAATGTTGTACGACGTAACAGAAGGTTCATTTACAAATGTCATGATAAACGTAAAAATAAGACTCTTGAACATGCACCTTCAGTTGAAGTTAAAAGTTCGCATAAAACGAACACACCAATACCATATACAACACGTTATGGTCGGTTCAGTAGGCCACCAGTTCGTTACGGTTTTCAACATATAGTTAGTGATTAAGTTGAAACATATTTATGTTAGGGATCCCTAATATTGTTTTTCTTTCAGTAGCTTACCTGTTGTAAGTAGCTTGATGTACATATATATATCTATGTACGTTCGTATGTACAATAACTTGAATGAACAAAGTAAATGATGTGAGCGCCCAACGACAATACATTGCAGCGTCACGCATATGTGTGTCAAACAAAGAATGCACACAATATATGCAAAAGAAGAAGCAGCAGGACAATACAACTGCGTATGAAATCATACTTACGTGTGTAACATAAACATTTCTGTTCAGCTACTATGCACAAACCTTGACTTTATATAATAGTATGTTGGACGTATGACATAAGACGTTTATTGCAGAAAATAAATTACATGTTAGTTATAAGGGAAAGAATAGGATAAGGAATTATATGAGGTATGTTACAACTCGATAAGTCAGAAATAAATAATTTAAAGATATAGGTCTAAGTCAATACAGGTGACAAATCAGACGTCACGAAACAGTAGTGTTAAATAATAAAGTATTTATTATATTTAAGTGAAAGGGGAAGATGTAATGTATTGTGATTATCCGAACACCCCCACCGTACGACCGCATGACGTCATGATCAAGGATTCTTAATAAAGGCAGTTACGTTACAAGAACTCACGGTGTCCACACATACATTACACTCCTTGCTACTCTACCGATTAGGCTGAATGTTTAGGAAAATGTAATAACAATTATTTTCCCCAATCAAAGAGAAAATATCCACTTGCCAAAAAATAGGCTGTGAATGCCATGAAAACAATTTTATAATAAGTTATTACTTCATGATGCCAACAAATTTAATGTGGCTTTCCCAATTCCAAATTAATTTCACTCTCTGATTATATGGGTTGGACGTTGTCCCTGCCATGTTGCAAATGTAAGCCATTGCTGTAGTAATATCTGTAAACATTCTGACATAGCATTTGGGCATGCAGACTAAACTACATCACCCTAACTACACTGCTCTCAACTCTAGAACATTAATATGATCTAAACTTCTTCATCAAGCCATCGGCCTTCAAAAATCCCTTTAGTTCTATCTTATGCTAAATTCTTATCTATTTCCAGCAACTCCTAACTTAGTAAATGAACATAAATCATTTACTGCATTTTGACAAGCTGCTTTTGACTGCACAACAAAAAATGAATCATCGATATACAGGAACATAACATGTCCTTCCCGCTCCATGAGCAAAGAATTTGTTTTAGGAACTTAATAAATAAGCGAGAAGCACCCGCTAAACCATTTGGTAAACAAGTAAATTCATATAGTTGTTCATTCCAAACAAACCTTACAAATGTTTAGTCTGTTTCATAAATTGGTCGGTAACTGCCTGTGAGCAGCTCGACTGTGACTGGGCCATAATGAATGAATCATCAATGTATGGAAACTAATTACAGTTATTTTTACCTCCTGGGAAAAAACTGTTTCCATGGCCATCTGAGTTTGCTTTGCAACCTCTACTTGTTCTCTTCTGAGAAATAGCTGAGAGCATTTGCTCCAGCTTCATAAGCCACTTCTCTAGCCCAGCAGGGACAGCGTCTGGCATGCTTTCCTCCCCTAACACTATGTGTACCAGGGAGGCTTAAACCCTCACCCCCGGTGACAAGTAATTATCATCAGAAATGGGAGCCTCGGGCTTACTGCCCTTCATAGGCAACTAACGCTTAAATCCAAGATCTATAACGATCAATGAAAATTAAAGTGCTCAACCAACTGTTTGTTTTTCGTCCTAGAAAAATCCATAATCATATCCAGACAGGTACCGTTTGTAACAGTACATACCCATGGCTAATAGTGGCCAAAGTACCTCTCAGGTCAGAAAACCTGTAACCATCAACTGAAAGTTTCAGTGTGCCCAACCAACTAATTGTTGTTGTTTACATCCTAGAACATCTAAACTCATATCAGGACAGACATGATGTGGCTTCAGCCAACATCTGTGTCCGCTCGGCCATGGGCGGGTTGAACGTAATGTGGCTTCAGCCAACAATGCTCTCCGTTTGTCAATGAGCGGCACAACATGATGTGGCTTCAGCCAACATTGCCCTTCGTTTGGTAACGGACGGCCTAAACGGGATGTGGCTACAGGCAACATCGCTTTCCGTTTGGTAACAGGCGGCCTAAACAGGATGTGGCTTCAGCCACCAACGCCCCGTTTCAACATCGCTCTCCGTTCTTAACGGGCTACAAACCATGATGTGGTCTCAACCATCATCGCTCTCCATTTCACAACGAGCGGCCTAACCGTAATGCAGCTCCGGCCATCACCGCTCACCATTGGGCAACGGCAGCTTAACGTGATGTAGCTTTTGCCAACCTCGCTCTCCACTCCGTCACGGGCGGCAATTACTGGTGTTGGAGAACGTATTTACACCGTTCCAACCAAGGCGTGAGAACAATTTTCTCGTATGAGTGTCGTTGGATTATGGTTCGAAACCAAAATCCAAATGAGGGGTAGGGACCAGTATATCGGTAGCCTCCCACACTCTCCATCCTGTACCCTTCTCCCGCCTGTGGCAATGCCAACCATTTGGAGAAAAGGCTACGAAATTCGGAGGTCGCCTTAGTAACACCGCATGGGGAATCTTAACCAGAAACCCAGGAACAAGTCCCAATGAGGTGTGGCTGCAACCACACCTCTCTCCGTTCAGCAATGGTCGGCAATTACTGGTGTTGGAGAACATATTTACACCGTTCCAACACAGGCGTGTAAGCTAATGTATAATGTCGTATGGTAACGGTATGGAAGCCGAAACCAAATGAGGGGTAGGGACCAGTATATCGGTACCCTCCCACACTCTCTGTTCCGTACACTTCTCCCTCCTGCGGCTACTGCGCCAGCAAGTTGGAGAAAATGCTACGAAACATAGACCCAGGATTAATTTCCAACGCGAATCCATAAAAGAAACCGAGGAAAAATCCAAACCTAATGAGGCACCAGCCAACATTAGTCTGCGTTTGGCAATGGGCGGCTTGTTGAACCAAAATCTTACCTGTGATGTGGCAACCACCAACATCTACATACACAATGTTAATTATAAAATAATTCCATAAACATCGAATCATGTAATAAACATATATACACAAGAAATACGTATCCTCATGTATTCTTGGGTTTAAAGGGACCAGCTATAGCTCGCTGGGACACTGCGCATACTCCGACAAATGCTCTCCAAGCACAATCTTGTTTAGTTTTTATGTTTAAATGAACCAAGTATGTGTGGGGAGAGTATGGGACCAGGGCACTGCTAGTCTGAACTGCAAAGGCAGTTTGTTGTCTTCAAAATGGCCGCCCCCATAGGCGGCGGCCATTTGCAATGCAAAAGCTGCGCTGTGATTGGGTGAAATTGCGGTTCTCGCCAGCAACAAGATCAGAAGGATTTGCTGAGCCTGTTACCGGCGAGCACCGCTATTTGACAATACCACTATCATATTTAACAGAATTACATGCAATAAGTGAAATTTCATGAAATTAACCCTAAAATCGAACTGATATTAACACCACATTGGCGGCGATATTAATAAAACAAATAAGTGTTCACACTTCCTGTCTACCATTCGCCCCAAGTGGCACAAATCTGAACTATTCCGAGTTCGTTTGTTTTCCACGCGGCGGATAGCTGGCGACTTTAAACTCATAAATATAACCACTAACACCATAGCGATAATCAGGTCGAGCAACCGACCAGAAGTCAATCTACCGTACCGGCTCCCAAATCGGTTTAAAGCCAAATTGTTTAATATATTCGCCAATATTCTAATATTCATACAGAATATAGTTCTACCCAAGAAATAGGTTTCCTCCATTATTCTTGGGTTTAAACCATAATAATAACGCTAAAAACAGTAGCGATAATCAATTCGGGAACTCCGACAAGACGTAACACAAACGGCGCTGTCAAAGTAGTGTACCGGTGTGGCGGTTTCAGCGTGTTCCCGTGCTCAGACGTGTACCTCGCTTCTGCGCATGCGTCAGAATCTAATAAACATGGCCGTAATCGATTAACACTACCCGGGCGACTCGGGTCATCCCAGTCGTCAGAATTTCAAATAGAACATGGTGAGTGGAGTCGACAAATACACGTGCCGTGTGCCAAAAAAGAATAACTTAGATTAATTAAATGGAAATATAGGTAAACTAGGCCATCATAAAATACTTTAAATCCTATCTTGCTGTATTTTTTATCGGTTATTAAAAAAAAAGAAAAAATTGTCCACCCGAGCGCGGAGAAGCGTATTCGATTATTCGACCCGAGTTTGTAGGATGTGGGCATGCGCCAATAAGTGTCTCGGGTGATCCGAGTTGATGCGAAATCCGCGCATGCGCAGAAGCAATGAGACACGTCTGAGCACGGGAACACGCTGAAACCGCCACACCGGCACACATGTCGGTTTTCCGCCAATAAATTCTTTAATATAATCACCAATATTCTAATATTCGTAGAGAATATTGTTGTACACAAGAAAAACATTTGCTCCAGTATTCTTGGGTTAAAAAACATAAAAACGCTACGAAACAGTAGCGATAATCGATGTACCGGATGTTGCTTCCTTCTCCCTCGGCCTCGAGTAGCCGAGGCGTTGTACCGAGGTTGTACCGAGGTAAAATATATATTTATATTCCACAAGAATTTGACACAACATTGGTTCATTTTATGTCTTTTTTAATCTTCTTTTATATAAACAACAACAATACTACACATTGTTATCCGTATTCAAGATGACTCTTTGGACTGCCTTTATGATAATGTATCGCAAAGCTATGAGCCTATAGCCGTGTTCACACGGACGATGTAAATCGATTCGTAGAAAGCGACTTGTATAGTTCGCATCAGATTCGTCGTCTGAACGGACGTCTGAGGCGGATTAGGGCTGATTCGACTCACGTGATGCGGATCCTGTAGACCACCTAAGCGAGGTAGTCTACGTGAGGCGATTTGTCTGATTCGATTTATTTTGTCCGTGTGGACGCACTGAGGCGGATTAAGCACCTCACACGCATGCGCAGTCGACACCTCAGTTTGTTGACTTTCCGGTCGATCAAAAGCGCATATTATATAATTTAATTAATGAAGCTGCTATCTATGCACAGCTATTTTTTTCATCATTTATTTTTAGGGTTTCACTGCCCAGAAGAAGTTTTGACCGTTCCAAACCAATACGAATCATTAAATACATATCTAGGTCGAACCCACACTCTCTGGTGCCGCGTCGTCGAACCCAAAATGGCGCTGGTTAGCCTGGACTTGCTCATGCGCAGATATCCACTTCCGCCTCACGCAGTGTCCGTGTGAACGGGCGCCTAATTCGCCTCACCTGATTCGATTTGTGTGATACGCCTCACATTTTGTCCGTGTGAACACGGCTTATGTGCATCACAACATTCCTCATAATGGCATTCAAGTTCAGTCCGATATCTTTAGCCACTGAAGCGGCAGCACCCCTCATGCTATGACCTTTGTATTGCGCATTTTCTATACTAGCTAATTCCAATATATTCAGTCCATCGAGCTAGCATCGCCTGAGCAATTGGTCCAAATGGGAAAATATTGGATAACAATGATTGGTTGTTGCTGTACGTTCTAATGTATATCTAGTTAACTCACCAAACAGTCTCTTATTGTTGTGATAAGTGTACATAGTTATCGAATCTAGGGGTTGCCCCAATTGATTGTTTCAAAAGTATTTTTAGCTTAAACGTAATAGCCTTTTTTTGTGTGCAAATCCTCCTGTCAATGGACAGGCTTAGGATTGCTTGTCCTCGATGGGACATGACTAATAGTAACAACATTGTTGATGGGACATGACTAATAGTAACAACATTGTTAAAGTGAACGACAACAATTTTCCTGACAAGTGGGTGTTGGCTCCTGGCCTTCTATCCACAACAAACCACATTCACAGACCAAAAGTTTGCATACATCGTCTGGGGTGGCCTCTGTTCATAACAGCTTTTGCAGAATCATTTAATCAAAAAATGTCCCCCCCCCCCCAGTCTCTTGGCAATATCAGGGTCAGGATGCATGGAGCTGTATTAATGGCCCCATACCCTACTCCGATCTCGAAATACATATGCAAGTAATCTAAGACATCATTTAATTTGGATTCCAAAAGGCCCATAGCGAGCATCTCGTTAAATTACATTTATACGTGTTTAATGTAGAAGGGCGCCATGTGAAACCAAAATACTTTAATGTTTTCTCATTTAACTTAAATTTCCTCAACGAGTGGGTCAGAAAAGGTAGGCCATTAATTTGGTAGCTTTTACTGAGGCATCGTACGTGTAATTTGGGCAGTCCTTGCACAACGGGGTTGTCCCGATGCTTTGGGTAGGTTTTGTGTGCCGTTGCCTGTTTCAGTAGCAACGGGAACCATGGTCACGCAGTCCAATGCGGGGCTACGACGATTTCCCGATGACACGGCATAGAATTCTGAATAGTTGAAAACAGTAGACGAACATGTTAGTCCATCAGATTCAGAATGTGAAAACCAGTTGTCAGGTTCTGGCTCGCAGCTGACGTATTTATTCAGTTTATGGTTCAAACGTGAAGCAAACAAGTCTACTTCTGGTAATCCGAACATATCACAAATGTCTTCAAATATTGAGGGATTTAATGCCCATTCTATAGCCGTGTTCACACGTGCAAAATCTAAAGCGATTCAGCCAAGGCGAATCATATGGGCCGAAATCGATATCTGCGCATGAGCAAGTCCAGTCTGACCAGCGCCAGTTTTTGGTTAGGCGACGTCACCAGGAGAGAGTGGGTTCGACCTAGATATGTATGTACTGAATCGTATTCGTTTGGAACGGTCAAAACTTCTGCTGGGCAGTGAAACCCTAAAAATAAATGATGAAAAAAATATATGTGCACAGCTAGCAGTTTCATAAAGCAAATTTACCGAAAAGTCAACAAACTCAGGTCTCGACTGTCACGTCCTTAATCCGCCTCAAGTAAGTCGGTTGCATTCACATGGGCAAAATAAATCGATTCACAGAAATCGACTCACGTAATTGACCTCCACAAGTGGTTTACAGTATCCGCATCACAGAAATCGATTCAGCCCTAATCTGCCTCAGACACCCGTTCACACGCGAAATGTGCGTGGAACTAGGCAAGTCGATTTCTACGAATCGATTTACATTGCCCGTGTCAACACGGCTTAAGTGCGCTCTGAAGTGTCTTGATCTTAGATCAGCCACTACATTCTCCACTCCTGGGATATGAGTAATCGTAAGCCAATTATCATTACGCTGTGCCCAATTCAATATCTGTATAGCCATTTCGAGGCACCCCACTGAATGTCTGCCCTCCACCCAGATAGCACACAGCCGTCGGCCCGACGTCGGCTATTGGTCGCACCGTCGCCACCGACTTTCCACCGTCGGGCTGACGGTGGTGTTCCGACATTGGGTTTCAATCCCTTTCCACTTTTGAGCCACCGTCGGGCCACCATCGGGCCGTCGGTGGTGGGCCGCTGCTGGTTTGCATTCATTTTCCACATTCGAGCCACCATCGGGCCGACGGTGGTGTTCCGATGTTGGGTTTCAATCCCTTTCCACTTTTGAGCCACCGTCGGGCCGACGGTGGTGGGCCGCCGCTGGTTTGCATTCATTTTTCGGGCCGACGGTGTTGATCCGCGCATGCGCAGTTCGTTACATATGGTTTCCGGCTCGAGTCGCCAG
This sequence comes from Branchipolynoe longqiensis, assembly GCA_030323885.1. Lineage (NCBI taxonomy): Eukaryota > Metazoa > Annelida > Polychaeta > Phyllodocida > Polynoidae > Branchipolynoe > Branchipolynoe longqiensis. Next base: position 12,367,809 of record CM059189.1, read on the forward strand.
CGGAACACGTGTGATCGTTGAGCAGCGTTCTTTTTCAACAAATAACTCCAGAAATCGCAGGAATTTTAAGGAATTATTTAACAGGTTTGTTTATTAATATGCTTAGATTAATTTGTAAAAGTTTTGTAATTTATTACGATGTATTAATGGAATTATTCGTGTTAATACGATTTGAACTACCCGGTACGGAATGTTGATGAAGGACCGCCATCTTGGTTTTTCCGAGAAGACACTGTCACTATAGTGTCAATACGTACAGGTGCAAAATATTAGTTTTATTCAAAATTAATAGATATCAAGAACCCTAACCTTATAAATTTAATATAATCTTTTTGGTAACGATGTTGTCTATAGGTGTACCAAGCCATTTGTTTCTACGTGGTGTGGTTGTAGAGATATTTCACTTTTTCTGTATTTCACTTTTTCTGTAGAAACAAATCGCTTGGTACACATATAGAAAACATGTTTACCAAAAAGATTATATTAAATTTATAAGGTTTTCTATTAATTTTGAATAAATATATTGTGTCGGGCCTACGGCGGCAGCCGCCGTCGGGCCTATGGCGGCAGCCGCCGTCGGGCCTATGGCGGCAGCCGCCGTCGGCCCTACGGCGGCAGCCACCGTCGAGCCGACGGCAGGTACCGCCGTCGAGCCGCCGGCAGATACCGCCGTCGAGGCGACGGCGGGAGGTTGGACAAAACAACGTCGGCCCGACGACAGTTTCGACCGTTGGCCTGACGGAGAGGCCGCCGTCGGGCCGACGGCTGTGTGCTATCTGGGCATGTTCTTGACATGCCAACGCTGTTGTACGGTCGGTTCTTATACGTATGTGTACACTCCTCTCATGACACAGCCTTTTGAAGCAGAAACCAAATTGCTCTTAATTCTAATATGTTTATATGGGCAAGTTCTGAATCCAACCATTGCCTGCCTGTTTGTTGTGATTGTGTATGTGCTCCGCAACCCAGTTTGGAAGCATCTGTACAAAGCTCAATGTTCGGCTCCGATCTAACAAATTTCGGATTACTTAAGTTCTACCGCCACCAGATATATATGCCTCCCCTTCTGATGAAATCCACATTCTGTTCTGAAAATTCGCTTTCACTAACCTTCGAACCCTGGTCGAGGCAAACCAAAGACGTAAAAATGCATACTTGTCCTAGCCAGGCCTTCTTTTTCTGACTGATAACCTGCGGCCCAGGGTACGTCGAGCCAATGGCCGGAGGTTGGACAAAACAACGTCAGCCCAACGCGGCTGCCGCCGTAGGCCCGACACAATATATTGATTCAAAATTAATAGAAAACCTTATAAATTTAATATAATCTTTTTGGTAAAGATGTTTTCTATATGTGTACCAAGCGATTTGTTTCTACGTGGTGTGGTTTTAGAGATATTTCACTTTTTCTGGATGAGTTAGGGTTAGGGTTAGTGAAATATCTCTAAAACCACACATTACAAAACTTTTACAAAATAATCTAAACATATTAAGAAAGAAACCTGTTAAATAATTCCTTAAAATTCCTGCGATTTCTGGAGTTATTTGTAGAAAAAGAATGCTGCTCAACGATCGCACGTCCTCCACTTGCGACTCGAAGTCGAACCGTCAACAAACCGTACCGGATAATTCAAATCATATTAACACAAATAATTCCATTAATACGTCGTAATAAATTACAAAACTTTTACAAAATAATCTACACATATTAATAAACGAACCTGTTAAATAATTCCTTAAAATTCCTGCGATTTCTGGAGTTATTTGTAGAAAAAGAACGCTGCTCAACGATCACACCTGTTCCGCTGGCGACTCGAGCCGGAAACCAAATTTAAAGAACTGCGCATGTGCGGACCACCACCGTCAGCCCGATGGTGGCTCGACGGTGGCCCAAATGTGGAAAATGAATGGAAACCAGCGGTGGCCCACCACCGTCAGCCCGACGTTGGCTCGACGGTGGCCCAAATGTGCAAAAAGATTGAAACCCAGTGGCGGGCTACCACCGTCGGCCCGGCGGTGGCAAATATGTGCCGACCGTACGACCAATAGCCAACGTTGGCTCGATGGCTGTGTGCTATGTCGCCAACGTTGGCTCGACGGCTGTGTGCTATCTGGGATGCCGTTCAGCTCTCAGTGTATCCACCATTGGTAACTGGCCCCGTCTCTTTCCACCGCCTGTGGTTGACTGCATGGTGAGGGTTTACTAGAGACAGACATAACAAGCTGTGTGCCACGGCACAGAAGTTTGTCTAATTCTGTCAGGCTTCTGCAACACACAGTTGCGCAAACTATAAGTCACATGAATAGTACAATACAATTCCAGAACATAAAAACATGAGCCATGTACAAGTGTAACAACATGAGACTCCTCCTTGAGTGTACGTACCTTCAAATAATCTGTGCTGACGACTCAGCTGCCGGCTTGCGACTGGCGAGAGCATGGCGGGTCCAGGCTATATACCCTCTCCCCTGGACTTGGCTTCTAGTTTTCGGAAGACGATGTAAGAACTAAGGAACGAAGGAAGGAAGGATAGCTCACCTGAGGAAGGCAAGCAATGTGGAATGCTGCCAGTGCACCTGCTTGGCGCGCTCCGTTGGGTCGGTAGGGAGTGAGTTGTTGATGGGGATGCCGGGCACATTTCGGCCTGACAAGTGTGCAACCATTTCATACACCGTCTTGAACTCCTTCTTCAGGTTGTTCGCCTCCCAATTGCCACCCTTGGAGTTCTTGGACTTCTCCTCACTTGGCTTCTTGCTGATGCCACTGTACGAAGGGGAAAAAAAGACGATGGACTTCAAGGAAAATGCAAATCGCTAGGCCCAAGTTGTAATAAATGGGTCAGGTTCATTAAATATTTAATGATATGATCAAATCGAATTTAGGAAATCATTCAATATTTGATATCATTCAATATTTGATATAAAATATTTGATGATAGCATTAATTCGATTTGATCATATTAAATATTTAATGACATGTCAAAATACTGAATAAATCAAGAAATGGCATTCCATAATATATATATATATATAGTATAGTTATACGAATCTTACCTTGGTATAGATGATGGATAACTGTTGTTTTCCCGAGGTACAAGCCTCGGGTAGACGTGGGCTAGGGAGAAGGAAGCACATCCGGTCCAGCAATTTTTACCTACTTATTCAGGATAAAAATGATCTTAATGTCAATGGATACTATCATGTTTTCCTCTTATCACAAGCAAACATAGTAGACGTGGTATGGTGTGGAGGGCGGGCCCTAGCCCACATCTACCCGAGGCTTGTACCTCGGGAAAACAACAGTTATCCATCATCTATACCAAGGTAAGATTTGTATAACTATACTATTTTACCGTGGTACTACGCCTCTGGCTAGCCTCAGGCTAGGGAGACTTTTTACTCTTTGTAACTATAAAGTTTCTTATTCTTCTGCACTACATAGTGTACCATATAGTATACGTAATCGTTAATACAAACATTCAAACATCATTTCAATAAACAATTGTTATATTTTTCTCACCTGTCTTGTTAATTGGTGAGTAGTTGAGTTGCCAGGCCACAAGACTTTTCTAGTCGTTTGTTGTAATGTTTAGCAAACGATCTAGCCGTCTTCCAGCCTGCATGGGCGAAGATTCTCTTAACTGAGATACCATTGCGCCTCTCGTTGAGTGAGAAGCATAGCGGTCAGTGTTGACCCCGGCTTGTTTTAACACCGTAATTGTCCATCTAGCGAGAGTGTCCCTCGAAATGGCTTTGTGTGGTTTAATAAAGCTTATGAGGAGCTGTCTAGAGTTCCTTATTCCTTTAGTCTTGGATATATATTCCTTAATAGTAGACACTACACAAATATGTCGATCCTCTGGGAAGCTATTATATAGTGAGATGCACTGAAGATAGTGGATCCCCTGTACGGTTTGATTTCAATAGTTTGGCCAAATGGCCTGATGCCAAGACACATAATTCTCGAGTTTGTTATTATTACGTGAAGCAAAGAGATCTACTTGACAAATTTTGTGAAAAATGTTATCATTCAACGACCATTCTAAATGATCATGAAAGTGTCGACTTTTCTTATCTGCTAATGTATTTTGACTGCCTGGGATATGTGCCACTGTATCCGTTTTTCTTGTGCCCAATTCCAAATAAGTTTGGCCATGTGGTTGCACGCTTTTGAGCGGGTACCCCCCCCCCCATATTTCTAATATAGGCCATCGCTGTAGTGTTGTCTGTTAACACCCGTACATGAAACTTAGGAACTCATACCAAACTTCTCAAGCCTAAGTAAATAGCTCTTAATTCCAACACATTAATGTGATCGGAAGCCTCATGTTCGAGACAACGTCCTCCCATTGCTTGATTACCCCATGATCTCCCCATCCTTCTAATGAAGCATCTTTAGTTACTACCGTATTTGGTTCCCCCATTCTAATAGTGTTAGGTGAATTTTGCAAATGTGTTAACCACCACTCAATATCTTCGATCCCTTCTTGAGAAATAGTCATTTTTCTCTCAAATTTACCTTTGGTACGAGCCAATGCTAAATTCTTATCAATTTCAAGTGATTTAATGTGAGCCTTGCCATATAAAATAGCAGGAGTGGAAGCTGTCATTAAACCTACTAAAACGGCAACTTGTCTAATTTTTGGTTTATTCAAAGCAAGCAGTTGTTCTGCAGTGGCTTTAAACTTATCTTTCTTTTGTGGTGTAAGTGTTATCGTCATCTTAACCGTGTCAATAAAAAATCCTAAACATTTTAAGTTCTTTGTTGGTGTAAAAACTGACTTAGTTTTATGAACAAAAAATCCAAATTTTGTAAATGTTTGGCAAAGATCATTTACTGCTTGTTGAGACGCTTGTTCTGTGTGGGCAACAATAAAGGAATCATCAATGTAAGGAAACATAATATGTCCCTTGGTTTTAGCAATTTTGTAAATAATCGGGGTGCACAAGCTAGTCCATCTGGCATACATGTAAACTCATAAAGTTGGTCATCCCAAATAAATCGCAGCAACTTCTTATTCTGTTTATAAATAGGAATAGTGTAATAAGCATCTCTCAAATCGACACTCGCAAGCCAAGAATTAGGCGTAAATAGATCCCTCGCTGTCTCTAGTGAAAACATCTTAAAGTGTTTATATTGCACGATTTCATTTAACTTGGTTAAATCCAAAATTAGTCTAATATCTCCATTAGGATGAGTCTGAAGAAGAACACTTGCTTTTCTTCTTCTTCTTCTTAGACTTGCTCTTTTTTGTCTTTTTGACTGCAGTGGCTTTGGCGCGAGCTTTGTAGTATTCGTCCCCGTCAGACGATTCTGCTTTCCTTTTGCGTTTCCTCTTTCGAGAGGAAAAGTCCACCTCGTCCGATTCGTCCGTGGACGTATCCTGATCCGACCAGTCCTCCCACTCGGATTCCTCCGATATGTCTTGTTTATGTCGCTGTTGTTTCGGCAACATGTCGTCCAGGCGCTGCTGGACTAGTCGGGTAACCCTATCGTCTAAATTAGACGGACCCGGCGACTGTCAGGCGACTGTTTGCGTGAGTGAGTGAGTTGACCCCATTCCGGGTGTTGCGTCATCCTCACTGAGCATGTGCGATGCATCGGTCTTACTCCGCTTTGCAGCCATCTCGCTCGTCTGCAAAACACCAACAGGGAATTTTTGTCAGAACTCGTGGGAATATGTGCAAAGCAAAATATAGGTACTAAATCCGTATTTACATCGGCTTTAATACAAGCATTCATAAGCTAAATTCATGTCGTAAGGTCTTCAGCCGGACAAACCAAGCCGAAACCAAACGAGGGGTAGGGACCAGTGTATCATTCCCTCCCACACTCTCTGTTCCGTACACTTCTCCTACCCGTGGCTACTGCGGCAGCAAGTTGGAGAAAATGCTACGAAACTCGGAGGTACGCCTAAATATGGGGAATCCATAAAAGGGACCCAGGATAAAATCCAATGGCGAATCCATAAAAGAAACCCAGGATTATCCAAGCAATGACTGGCTACAGCCAGTCACCTCTCCGTTCGGCAATGGGTGGCAAAAAACACGATGGCTGGCTCCAACCAGCCACCTCTCCGTTCGGCAATGGGCGGCATCTAATAACACAAAAAAACATAATAAAACTACTTTAAAAGTTTTACTTTCGTGTTAAAAACATGGAGCATTGCTTTATACATCATAATAACACTCCAAAACAACATACTTACTCGAATTTCCGTCGTTTTAGGTAAAAAAAAACGCCGTAGCTTTATCCACAATGTCCTCCCGTTGTGAGTAAATTATGCTAATTGCTGGACCGGATGTGCTTCCTTCTCCCTAGCCTGAGGCAGGCCAGAGGCGCAGTACCGAGGTAAAATATATATATATAGCCCTCTTCTATAATGTGGCCACAACAGTCACATTTGGAAAACACCAGGGGTCACATGCCTATCACTATTGGTGGCGCCCTTATGTTGCTCCCCGCCACCACACTAATAATGACGAGTAAGGGAGTCTACCCCTTCACTTGTCATTCAACCAATTTGTCAAATTCATTACTATAGCCACAAATAAATAATATACCTATAATAATGAATTATATATAATATCAAATTCATTGTTAATAATGATATCATTAATTCATTTAAATCAGCATACTTTTTATATGATGATGTAATTTATCATATCATTAAATCAATTTAATCATGTGATTAAATATAGTACATTTAGACATATGTTTAAACGTATTTGGTCATATCAAATGGATTTGATCATATGTTAAAATACACACATAATTTATGATATCATTAAATGGATTTGAATATATGTTTAAATTGGACTTAGTTGACTCCTAGATAATGAATGCTCCCTTGATGTCAGATGCATTTGAGGATATCATCAAATGCATTTGAAGATATCATCAAATGGTGCCACCTTGTGTCTGATGTTCAGTTCGGACAGTTTCGACTTGTTGCCTCCACCTCCGTGGTTAAGCTAGGGACAGACAGAATGTGTGGCTTACCCTCTCTCTATCGCCCTCCCTCTTCCCTTTCCATCCCTGAATGCTACCCGGATGTCAGATGCATTTGATGATATCATCAAATGGCGCCATCTTGTGTCTTATGTGCAGTTTGAACAGTTTCCGCTGGTCAGCTCCACCTCCGGGGTTACGCTAGGGACAGACAGGATGCATGCATCACCCTCTTTCCCTCTACCTCCCTCTCGTCTATTCAATAGTAGGGAGCATCAATTTTTATTAGTTCCAGAAGTATTTAATGATATGCTTAAATCGATTTTATCATATGATCAAATCCATTTCAACATATGTTCAAATACAGTCTATTTCATCATATCATAAAATTGATTTAAACATATGATCAAATAAAATTTTACATATGTTTAAATGGTGTACCACTCAGACATATCATCAAATGCATTTGCATTTGATGATATGATATCAAATATAGGATAGCTAAACATATATTAAATTAATTGAACATATCATTAAACACATTTAATGATATGATAAAATCGATTTAATGATATCATTAAATATTTAATATGTTAAAATACTAATAAAACAAGAAATGATGTTACATAATATGTATAAATATATAGTAATTATGTGAGATTTACCTGGGTATAGTTGACACATAATTGTTGTTTTACCTAGTCTGATAGTCTCAGTGAGAGGGCAGCACGCCCACTTGAATCACTCTTTTACCTACTAATTACCAAAATTATTATTATTCCCTTTTTTCTGTTTTCTTTTTCTCCTCCCTTCGGCAGACTTACTCTCACCCCGGGCCAGGGTGGGCGGGACTACAGATTTCTGCTGGGCCCATATGTATGAGCCAATTTTTAACCCTACCAGGGTTAAAGGCGGGTCCCGGGTTATCTAACCCCGGGGTTCCAAATGTGTCAGGGGGGATGTATGTGACAAAAGCACGCGCGGGTTAGCTAACGTTTCAGTTATTTATAGATTTGGGAAATCCCTCTGAGTTTGTAGCCATATATTAGGCTAAAATATATTAAATGCTATCATATTTAACAGAACCACATACACAACAAGTGAAATTTTATCAATTTAACCCCAAATTCGAAGCGTTATCAGGGCTACTGCCGCATTGGCGGCGATACCAATAGTTACATCCTCGAATCGATGAACGTAAAGTAAACAAATCGCCGCCGCCACCGCATCGACTTCGCTTTCCATACTGGCGGCGGCGGCGGTTTGCCCACTGTACGCTCGTCGACTCGAAAATACAACTACTAATATCGCCGCCAATGCGACAGTAGCCCCAATAACGGTTCAAACTCATGGTTAAATTGATAAAACTTCACCCACCGCGAATGCAATTCTGTTAAATATGATCGCATTCAATAGATTTCGCCATAATCGGTGCCTAACCCCACCTTTAACCCTGGTTTCACTTGGGGTTAGGTCATGGCGACTTTACGCTCGCCGAGTTAGTTTAACCCCGACACATACATACGCACTTTTCCCAGCTAACCTGGGAAATCCGCACGACGCCGGGTTACGACCGCTAACACGGTCTCATACATATAGGCCCAGATCTGGGTTGGTATAGACAGCCAGGAGTGCATACTTGTGCCTATCACACTCAATCATGGCCTCAGCCAATAGAGTTGATTACCTCATGGATAACTACCCTGGCTGGGTAGCTGGCCACAAGTCAGACTGTGTGTGAAAAGACCCCCCAAACAACTAGTAGTATATATCTATATCTATATATTTATGTAGCCTGGCCACTGAGTGCCAGTGTAATGACTTGGCATGTCTATTATACTACAGGAGTGAGTTGTACTAAAGTGGAGCATTGTGTAACCCCCCTAGCCAACTACTGGACTGGATCAACCATGCCAATAATACCCTACACAACCATACACAGGGGTGGGGGGTTACATATAGTGAAAACACAACTATGTACCTATATACCTACTTCTGGAGTTTACCTGCTCATGACTTTCAAGTTCCATTTTCATAGCGTGAGAAATCACAACTAGTATTTATCTGAACAAATACACAACTGTCTGGATTTTGCATACCCATGACTCCCACTGAAGGGCCATTAGTTTGATCGTGTACATAGTGCTGCATGGCATCTATGTTCATATGATAATGAACTGGTTTGTTTATCGTCTCATAGATGAGCTTTGCAGTCCGCCTGACTACAGCTCTCTGAATAGTATCACAACTAGTCAGTGTGATAGTGTGCATAGTGCAGTATGGCAATTATGTCCATATGACAATGAACTGGTTGTTCATGGTGTCATAGATGAGCTTTTCAATACATCTGATTACTGCTCTCTGAATAGTATCACCACTGATTAGTCTGCATAGTGTGCATAGTGCCGCATGGCATCTATATCCATATGACAATGAACTGGATTATTCATGGAGTCATAGATGAGCTTTGCAGTCCGTCTGACTACAGCTCTCTGAGAACCACTTGACCACCCCTTCGGGGGACTGGCACTGTTAGGTGCATGGTCCATTGTCTGATAACGATCACCCCTCAGGGGACTGGCAGTATCATCTGCATGATCTGATAACCATTTAGCACCCCTCAGGGGATTGGCACTTTGAGGTACATGGTCAGTTGTCTCATAACAATCACCCCTCGGGGGCATGGCAGTTTTATCAGCATGATTTTATTTGGTGCGTGATCTGACTGCAGCAACCGGCCCCATACTGGCCACCGTTTGCCTACCAAGTCACAACAGTCCTGACATGACCTTAGATGTTGCTATAACGTAAAACAATAAAAAACAACAAGGTGGGTACCCTCCTCACACCGTGTTACAAATTAAAAACATGCTAAATGAAAATAAATGGTAACCACATACCTAATGTTACCCAAGCTCACATGCAGTCAATTTATAAAAGAAATTGTCCTGGGTATGGTGTCAGCTGTACATTGTCAGTGACTGTCAACTGAATGCTCTCTGGCTGTCAACCAGGTCTCATGGCTGCTCACCATCTGTCAACATGTTCTCAGTGTAAGGTCAACTGAGTATGTCAGACACTAGTGTTATTGCACATTCCACTCTGTGCATAATTGTGTGAATAATGTAAGTCATAACCCCATGTGTGTGTTTGTATATACATTGAAACACACAAAAGTGTGTTTAGCACACATCGACACCAACATATATTGACAGCACAATGCCAATCTAAATTGGCCTAACATGCCAATGTCAATGTTGGAATAATTTCCTCGCCTAATCTCAGCACACATTTTCACATAAAATGTGTGCTCCAAAATAACCACATTGAAACACCCGTTCTATGCCACATATATCCACATAACAAAGCCACCCACACCAGAGCCTCCAAAGCCCTGTGAGAGGCCTCCCTCCACCGCACCACTGTCAGGAACCCATAATCCATCAGTTGGGCCTGGCATGAAAATGTCAGGGAGTGCCTACCAGTCCCGAGAAAACTCTCTGCGTCCGTGCAAGAAGCGGTCACGCGCTTCAGGACTGGATACAGGCGGTTCATCGACACCCCTGCATTGCAACGATGTCCCTGCGGTGACCAAATCTTCAACGTCGCCCACATCCTGGCATCATGTGTGGCCTTTGACAGGACCGACATCCGAAACTTCCTCGGCCCACCACACAACCTGTCTGACAACCGAGCTGCGCTCGCCATCCTCACAAGGCACTCCCGAGTCCTCTTGGGAGCCACTCGGCAGATTCTATAGACAGAATTACCACACCTTCGAGATCGGCGGCGGCCCTGAACCTATCGCCGACGAATCTGAACCCAACAATACCGACAGTGACTAGCAACCACCATCAGGGAGCCCCGTGAGGTCCCCCCAGTCAGGGAGCCCCGTGGCGTCGTAGTCAGGGAGCTCCGTGAGGTCCCCAAGCAGGGAGCCCCGTGAGGTCCCACCGGACACTGCACCTACACCGGGAGCCCCGTGCGGTCCTGGATACACCGGGTGTGACAGCCTCGACCCCCACGCCTACAACGTCGGTTCCCACTTCGATCACCGATGGAGTGGGTGCTGGGGCCGTGGACGCCAACCACACCCACCAACCACACCCCAGTCCAGGAGCTCTGTTGGCCCTGGATCACCCACCCTGCGACGGGGGCCTGGAGGATCAACACGCCACCCATGGCCCTGTTGCCAACGACAGCGGATCCCGCTTTGCTCTCCGGTCGAGGTACAGGACCGTGGGCCCCAAGAACGTATTGCCACCTGCCGGGCCACCGCTGCGCCACGCCACCACCGCACAAGACGCCGCAAAGAGCACCCAGCCCCCCCCTCTACCACCCCTAAAGTTGGATGGAGATAAACGAAAGACAAAAAAAACCTAGCCATTAGCGAAAAAATAGGTTTTAGTAACCATGTGAAAATGCATGGACAGCAGGCCACTCCATTCGGCATACACATGAACTCATAAAGTTTGCTGTTCCAACAGAATCTTAAATACTTTCTATCATGTTTATAGATGGGCACTGTGTAGTATGCTTTAAGGTCAACGCTGGCTAGCCAAGTGCCTGTGTGACTAAGTCTCTCGCTGTTTCTAACGAAAACATTTTATAATGTTTGTATTCTACAAATTTGTTCAATAAAGTTAGGTCTAAAATTAGTGTAACATCCCCGTTTGGTTTCTGCCTTTAAGAAAATATTCAAGATGAATTCCCCAGCAATTAAGGACTTGATTGTTTAATGCTTCAATTTCTGAACCGTGAAACCTATATGGAAATGGTATTCTATTTTGAATAGCTTCTTCTATTAACGGAATCCCTACCCCTTCTGCTAGGCTAAGGATAGTTAAGTTATCTGTAACTTTATTCCATTCCAAAAGACAGTTATTGAGGTTACCAGCTTGAAAGGCATTGCCTACTGTTATGGTTGTTGTTTGAGTCGCCACTTCTATTTGTTCCCTGGGTGGGGGAACGGCTTCTGAGTGTTGAACCCCCTCTTGAAGGGCCTGTTCCCATTCTTCCAGCTGAACGTCTGCCTCTGGCCCCTTCGTCTGGCTTGGAAGCTGAAGTTGGTTCCGAACCGGCCTCCTCGTTGGCCAGTTCTTCGGTTGCGAAAATCCTGCTTCAGCTGCTTGAAGAGGTTGGAGTTGCCGTCAGCCGATTTCTTTTTGTCAATTTCCATGTGTTTTCCCGCACTTGGAGCTGGTCTCCACTTGTTTGAACAAGTATTGTAGTTGTCGGCCGAACATCTTGCCCTTAGCTAGTGGCTTGCCCTTAATTTGCTTTGGTGCTAGGAATAGTGTGTATTCCTTTCCATCATTGTCCCTAATCTTTTTGGACCGCACCACCTCTTTTCCAGCATCTGTGCGGCTGCATTAGATACGTTTTCAAACCGTCTGTAGGAGAGGAAGTTGCTGGTTGCTGTTAGTAACACAATTCCTCCATTTATATCATCACAGAGTGACGAGAACTTGTTCTGTGCAATCATCCTGTTGGCGATGGGCGCAATGGCGGTAAGAGCCGAAAGTATTGCTATAAAATACGTTTTCAAACCGTCTGTAGGAGAGGAAGTTGCTGGTTGCTGTTAGTAACGCGATTCCTCAATTCATATCGTCACAGAGTGACGAGAACTTGTTCTGTACCATCATCCTGTTGGCGATGGGCGAAATGGCTGGAAGAGCTGAAAGTACACTTTCTGTACCGTGTAGAGAGCCGTCCCAAACTTTTTCCTCACTTCACTGAGTTTAACCTCAGGATCCATCTCTTTGATGGTGGATTCCAGAATTCCTTTAATTCCTGTGAATTTCTCTGCCATCTTGATTATGACCTGCGCTGGTTTGAAGGGGTTAAAGTGGCCTTGAATGGTTTTCCTCATGAGCCTTGTTATGTGTATTTTCTTGCATCTCAGCACTTTACACTTTTTCGTTTCTTTCCCACACGATGTCCGAAGAGGAGGACTTGTTATTCCTCCTCTTCTTAGACTTTTTCTTAGTCTTCTTCACGAGGGACTTCTTTTTACAGGATATTGCGTACCCGTGTCCTTCTGAAGAATTGTCTCTCTTTTTGTGTTTGCGCTTTCGTGCAAACACCTCCTCCCCTGAGTCGTCATCTGTTGAGGCCTGATCTTCAGAGAAGTCCTCCCATTCCGACTCATCGGAGTCTTGTGGAACTTTTGTCCGCCTTTTCTTTGACATACCCGCTCTAGATGGTAACATTTCTTCCATCTTCTGTTGCACAAGTCTGGCAACCTGCTCATCTAGGTCCGAATCAGCGTGGCTGGGGTGGGTATCGTACCCCCCGCCTCCTCAGAATCCCTTTGTTCTGGAGAGGGTGACCTTTGTACATATGCAGGCGGTGTGGCATCTTCATCCACACTTAGTGTGTGAGTTGCCTCTGCGTTACCCCGCTTCGTAGCCATGGCTCCGAGACTGAGTAAAATGAAGAACAATGATTAGCACCTCCCTGGAATAGCACACTGATAATTAGTATATAATTATACTAGGTGAGCATTTTATGGTGTTAAATCAATTTTTAACGCAGGCGTATGGCTAACAAACAGTCGCAGGATGACGGTATGGATAACCAACCGATCCAAACGAGGGGTAGGGACCTGTGTAGCGGTGCCCTCCCACACTCTAAGAACATATAAACTTCTTCCACCTGTAGCTTTTTTCGCCAACAAGTTGAAGAAGATACTATAGGACTCGGAGGTACGCCTTAACGAGAATCACAAATGGGGAATCTTATTGAGACCCAGGGAATGAATCCCCAACAATGTAACTGGCTCCTTGGCAAACATATCTCCATTCGGCAACGGGCGGCTTAATTAATAACCGAACAATGGAAACATTGTTCTTTCTATCATGCCAATTACAATCGAAACTAAGCTTTAAAACAGTAATATCTTATCAAAAAGTTTCAGAAAACTTTCTATGTGAATGGTAACATGAACTAAACCAACATATCGAGTATAAAAGATATTAACCTGTTTGGTTTTGTAGTAAATGTAGAAAAACTGTCGGAGCTGCTCACAACCCGTCCACATGAGCTGATTATGCCAATTTCTGGACCGGGATGTGCTACCTTCTCCCTGGGCTACGAGTAGCCAGGGGCGTAGAACCGAGGTAAAATATATATATACACACATATATAACAGTGAATCGAAGTAAACGGTGGATTGAATTATTCGCATATATGTGATGCATAAGAATTATACGAGTATAATTTTATAGATGTTTCTACCAACCTTTCTTTACAAAGGCAAAGGACGGATAACCTCTTGCCAGAGATCTGACACATACACACACACATCAATATATACATAAATGCTCAGCATACACACAGTTGACCTGTTCAGACCCGACTCCACGTACCTCCTCAGTGAGTAGGGGATGATGATGGGGTGGGATCCGCCAGGCCAGCCCTGAGCCGAGAACCAGCGCTGTACGGCGAGCAGCACCTCGGTGTGGAAGATGCCCTCCTCGGTGTCCTCCACGGGGAACAGGGCCGAGCCCAGCGACCGACTCGCCAGGTCGTTCCGCAGGTCACTCGGCTGGTCGGACATGGTCTGGCACTTGTTCAGCGCGCCCTCACGTGGCGTGCTCAGGTACGGCGAATCTGTCAAGTTTAAAAGTTGTATAGTCCGATGTCATTTTCTGAGATAAATATATTAGGTCAATCATTATAATCTACCTTATTCTATGTTGAAGTAACTTCGATTTAAAATAGCTAATTTAGGAGATATTTGAAATGGAAACTTGTTAAATTAATTTTGGTGTGCTTGTCAAAATTTTGATCCCATAGCCTTCAACAGTAACATGTTCTGTTCACTGATTTAGCATTCCCTTCTATGCAGCAACAAATACTTAAGAAATGCATCAGTATCTAAACTAAATCTAGATCAGTGTTGGATTCGAAAATGTGGTGTTATTACCAGAGGATGCAACTTGAAGACACATCATTCACATGTATGTATGTATATGTATGTATGCCATGTATGTATGCCTGTACATGTATGTATATATGTATGTACATGGAGTACTTTAAATGTGCGAAAATGATCATATATATTTTTTTTTAATTGTCTTCATCTACAGACAACATTTTACAAACCAAACACTCACAAAACCAATTTGAAGGTAAACTAAGACAGAAATTCAGAATAATGGTGTCATGATCAAAGAACACAATTTGACATATACACAAGGATAGTTCTAGTTGAGACTGAGACTTATTAAAAACCACTGACGCCTATAACTATGTACAGTCAGGACTTTCACGTCTTATTTGCCAAGTACACAACTATTTCACTGTTCACTATGTAACCAAGCGGGACGGCCGATTCAGTCGAGGGTCCACTTCCGTCTAGCAGGTCGTGAGATTCGAACCCTGGTTAAACCCTGGTTATTCAGGCCCAAAACCTGGCACTGCAAATATATAATGCGACCTACTGAATGACCCATTGACTTCGCCCTCTCTCATGCCTGCTCTCTCCCCCCCCCCCCTCTCCGCCCCCCTGCCCATAGACCCCCTCCCCCCATCCACATTTGACAAACAACTATTATAACTCAATGACATAATAACATTCGAGACCCACTACCACCATTTAATAACTACATCTTCAACCAGCAATGCACGCAATATAAACCACTATACATGCACAACATGGCATTATTAAAAGACTAACCATTATTAAAACCAAATCTAACTGATATACAAACACAGCATATGATTTAACCACTGGTGTACATTACTGCACACTCTATCTTGATCCATATATACCTTGCACTATGTTGAGTACCTATGCTGTACACTATACAGCATAGGCTGATCCGCCACTTTCTTGTTATGTTCAGAATTGGTTGTGCTGCACACAATGCAACACATTCCACTTCCACTATGTACAAATCAAATGTGATCACTGCAATGGCTGGAAGACCAGCGCCCCGGCACTGACAAAATATGTATTCAGATGAATAAAAAATATTTACCAAAAATAAAACCCCGGCCGAATATGACTATAAAATCAATACTTGTCATTATCTGACCTAGTACTCGGCATTACGAGGTGCAGTGAAATGGGGAAGACCTAGCCTGGCGCTTAAAATTTCTAGGATAGGGCTAGGAACAGTGGAATGAGGAAGACCAATTGTCCGCGATTGAAAATTCCCCACCGATTAATTAACTAAGTACAAACAACCAAAATTTAACAAACAAACAAAAGGTCTACGACTGAAATTCGTCCTGCTTAAATCAATGAATGTAAATGCATTTTTATTTTTTTAAACACCCTCCTTAAAAAAGCACCCAGTCCATTCTAGTGCCTCCATACTGTGCTGACCGGACGCGGTGGCCGAATCGGTAGAGGGCAGGATTCCCGTGCGGAAGGTCGGGAGTTCGAATCCCAGCCGAGTCAAACTAATGACATATATTGATAATCACCACTACCTAGCCTGGCACTCGGCATAACTAGGATAGACCAAGGGCTGGTTAGCACAGTATCAGGATAATGTGACTGTGTGGGACATAGGGTCATGGTGCTGGTGACCTGGTCTCCCAGTGGGGCAAAACTGTAAAGTCGCCATGAGTGCACACTGTCACTAGTTGGTACCCGTCCTGATATGACCTTAGATGTTGCTAGGACGTAAAACAACCAACTATACAGTGCTAATGACCTTCGGCTGAACAGGCAGCATCCCATGTATGACAGTAAATAACTCGTGCGCAGTACAGTGGGCGCCTCACCAGACAGGCTTCCGGAGCTGTCCTCATAGCTGCTGGTGGTCACCTCGAAGTTGGATACGGTGGCCATGGTGCTGGGGCGGCTGGACGGGGCGGTCGGGGACCCGCACCGCACCAACACTGCCTCGCCGCAGTTGACGCTCTCCCTGGAAGCGGTTTGACGGCCCTTCAACGTCATACCCTGCGAGCAGCCGAGTAGGTCTCATGAGCATTGACCAATTTCATATGATGTCAGCACATGTATTTAGGTCAGTGCGCACGCTGCTTGGCTGCAGGACCACATCCGGTCACACTGCAAACTCAATGGCTGTGAGGAATCTTCATAGAAAAAATATGAAATATCTCTAAAACCACACCACCTAGAAACAAATCGCTTGGTACACATATAGAAAACATATTCAACGAATAGATTATATTAAATTTATAAGGTTAGGGCTCTGCATTTCTATTAATTTTGAATAAAATCGACATGTTGCACTGCGCGTACCGGCAAACTCAATGCATTGTCAATGGCCGTGAGCAATCTAATGAATCTTCATACAGAAAAAGTTAAATATCTCTAAAACCACACCACCTAGAAACAAACTGATCGGATTCCACATAGAAAACATATTTAACAAAAAGATTATATTAAATTAATGAGGTTAGGGTTCTGGATTTCTATTAATTTTGAATAAAACTGATGTTTTGCACTGCGCGTACCAGCAAACTCAATGCATTGTCAATGGCAATGAGCAATCTTCATACAGAAAAAGTTAAATATCTCTAAAACCACAACACCTAGAAACAAACTGATTGGAATAAACATAGAAAACATGTTTACCAAAAAGATTATATTAAATTGATACATTAGGGTTCTGGATTTGTATTAATTTTGAATAAAATCGACGTTTTTGCACTGCACGTACCGGCAAACTCAATCAGACAATGCATTGTCAATGGCAGTGAGCAATCTTCATACAGAAAAAGTTAAATATCTCTAAAACCACACCACCTAGAAACAAACTGATTGGAATACACATAGAAAACATGTTTACCAAAAATATTATATTAAATTAATACGGCTAGGGTTCTGGATTTCTATTAATTTTGAATAAAACTGACGTTTTGCACTGCGCGTATGGCAAACTCAATGCATTGTCAATCGCGGTGAGCAATCTTCATACAGAAAAAGTGAAATATCTCTAAAAACCACACCACCTAGAAGCAAACTGATTGGAATACACATAGAAAAGATGTTTACCAAAAGGATTATATTAAATTGATACGGTTAGGGTTCTGAATTTCTATTAATTTTTAATAAAACTGATGTTTTGCACTGCACGTACTGACACTCAGTGGCAGTGTGCATTCGTTCCGCAGCCAAGCTGTGCGCGCATACACAATGTTTACAAACATTGAAATAGGTCTATAGACTCAGGCGCCGGTGTAGCAGGAAATCGCAAACCCTGTAAATCGCAAACCCCCACTTGTGATTTCCTAGGAAATCGCAAACCCCCATGCCATATATGGGCATGGGGGGTTTGCGATTTCCTAGGAAATCGCATATCCCCCCTGGAGATCGCAAACCCCCCATTCTGAGTGTTAGCCTTACCATGATCTGGTAAGGCTAACACTGGCACTGACACTCAGAATATCCCAACTTTCACTATTATCTCTGTTTTTAATACTTTCAGATAAAATTGCTCTTAGGTTAAATTAAATACCTCAGATCTTCCTCTTCAATCGCGCATTGAGATATTTTTAATCGATTCGATGAAAGTTTTTTTATTTATTTTACAAAAATAAATGCTCCCCATAGACATAGCATTGCCGCAGCACACATCACGGCGTATTTTACCCTACTGCTAATATCTCCGCCGTTACGGCAGTAGCCTTAATAACGCTTCAAATTTAGGGTTAATTTAATGAAATTTCACGATTTGAGTATGTAATTCTGTTAAATATGGTTGCATTGAATAGATTTGGCCCGAATCAGTCCCAAAACACAGGGGGGTTTGCGATTTCCAGGGGGGGTTTGTGATTTCCTAGTAAATCGCAAACCCCGGGGTGTGCAATTTCCAGGGGTTTGCGATTTACTGCCACACCGGGAGTAAATTCATTTGTATGTAGACTCGAGTGTAGTGTGCATTTGACTTGAACATAAGACTCAAATGTAGTGTGTCTGTAAAGTCAAAAGGATGTCCCCTACCACTGTCCCCGATACACAAAATCAGAACAAAAACACAAAATAGTGTGTAGAACTATTTCCCGTGGAAATCTAATCAAATTCAAAATAATAGTTGGTTTTCTTTTATTCTTTAAAAAAATTATTTATTTTAAACCCACTTTATTTAGTTTAATTATCATTGCGAATTTGCTATCAACATTAGAGATTAGTTTCTCTCCTATAAAGGGGTGTACTCTTTTAAATTACTTTTACACCATCAAACACAATGCTGAGATGTAAAAATGTGATAGAAACTGGATCGATGAATGTGTTCTGAAATAAACGTCAAGATAAATCAGCAGGTTGTTGTTGACTGAAACAGACCAACATATTTAACTGTATGCCACCCAACTAGCCAATGGGGATGATAAATAGTGACCCAGGTAACACACACCGCGATTGCATACATTTATCTGAAAATCGTGCAATAGATTAGTGATCTGCGGAAACAGATGAAAATGACTCATAAGGAAATGGGTCAGGTGTACAACAATAAACCGAACAATCCATAATGTCACAATATGAACGTACCGGGACACTTCGACTAAAAACAGGAACAGTCTTAACAAACTTAATATTTGTGAAAACTTGTTTTTCCCCTTCTACCCACCAAACAGACAAAATAAGACATGTGAGCTAAATGTAATGGGACGTGGCTAAATACCCTGCCTAGCTCCCTCAGTGACATTACCACGACTAGCTCTCTATTAACATATTGTAAAAATATGCGGATTTTCGTTAAAGAATTATATATGGACAGAGAGCATTATGATTCTTGGGCTTGGAGTGGGGAGAAGGTTATGTAATCTAAAAGCAATGGTTCACCCACTCCTATGATGACATGATATAAACTATGTGAGATATATGTACATGCATAATGCCTAAAGTTAATGAAGAGATGTTCTTATATATGAAGCAGTTCAAGGTTGATGAAATGTTCCTCTATTTATTCATAAAGAATGCAATTGAGAAAAAGGACATTTTTGGTATATATCTAACTGTAACTGTATACAACTAACTGCCCCTACCGGACCCAGGGCCAAGCACACCAGCCATACTACATTCCTTAGAGCCACACCCTCAGGCTGGTTTTGGGTGGCAACCTCCCATATTAGGGCATTGCACTGACCAGTCTGTAGGGGAGTGTCTGATTGGCTGGCTGTGTGAGATCCGGTCACTTGACCCCCCTTGGCCTATCATGGCCACACAAGTCTCATTCTAATTAATTATTCAAGAAACTTCTCCAGACACTCTGGAGAGGGATCACTCTACTCATGGCTCTTGAATGAGACAGACATACTCTTGAGCAGGAACCCCAGACACTCTGTATGATGCTAGCCAAATTAACCTATTCAAATTGAGTGTATACACAGACATAGGACTCCTGTCCCATGGGCTGTAGGCACTGCTTTCAGTATACAGGCTAAGTTGATAATGAGACATAGTGTGGACAGTAGAAGGTGAGGGGTTAGGCTGATGGGTCACTGGTAGGTGAGCAGGTGTTGGTGTCATTAATTTGATTAAAGCACAACACCCTCACTGTCTATCTGTGTGACTTGCCTTCCTTTCTTCCTTAGTATTGGTTAGTGTTGGTTGATAAGTTGATACTATTGGTTTAGTATGACTGCATCACAGGTGATATGAAGGGGAAGAGTATTGTAGTAGCATGGGGTGCTCAACACGGCCGAGCAGTCCTGTTATTATAATTGGTGACCACAACGATTGTCTGAAGTTCAGACAGAAGACAGAAGACCTCGCGAAGAAGACACCCGAGATGACGACAGGCGCGCACGTCATCGATGGCCAAATTGTCTATACATCTTGTCCTGGGCACTGAGGCGTCAGAGGAAGGTTTTGACACTGTGTACCGCCATGTGTGAACGTTAGTGTTTGTTTGTTTGTTTGGTGTTGTTTTACGTCCTAGCAACATCTAAGGTCATATCAGGACGGGTACTGACTTGTGACAGTGCGCACTCCTGGCGACTTTATAGTGCTGTCCCACTGGGAAACCAGGCCGCCGGCACCATGACCTGGTATCCCACTCAGTCACATTATCCTGACACTGAACACACCAGTCCTTGCCCTATCCTAATAATGCCGAGCGCCTGGCTAGGAAGCGACAAGTATCAATTTAAAAGTCATTGGTTTGACTCGACCGGGACTCGAATCCACGATCTACCAGCACGGGAGACGGACGCTCTAAGTCATTCGGCCATCCCGTCTAGTCGGGTATATAATGTGTGAACGTTAATATATATATGTTGATACTATTGTTGATATATGTATGTATGTAACAATGGAAGACCAGGAGACCTTGAATAAGATAAGAGAAAGGGAAGAAAGGATACGATTGTTGGATGAAGAGTTTGACAGGATACTGGCACGGATCAGGGCAGAAAGGGCAGAAGAAAGGAGAAGGGAACGGAGGCACATGATCAGAGCAGCAAGGAGGGAAGAAATGATGAAGAAGAGGCATGAGAGTAGAGTAGCAAAGAGGGAAGAAATACTGAAAATAAGGAAGAACTTGATAGAGTGCTAGGGTATGCTGTGTCCGCTTATCTTGTGCAGTTCTGGCCCAGTGGGACGGATATATATATATAGATATATGTATATATATTGTTAAGGTTCGCTGTGTGTGTGTAGGGAGGTCTATCCAGGCTGCCACGCCCTCCCCCCGCATGGCGAGGCGGAAACCTAAATATATGTTGTATTAAAATTGAGGTGGAGTCCGTTTTTCGTCTGGTTCTGGCCCAATATATAGAATTGCATGTAAACTAATTGCAATCAGAAAGAATTAAATCGGGGTGGGCGCGCGACGGTAACTTCATATCTAATCCAAAAGCGATTAGGGAAGGCTGTTAGTAGTGGTGCGCGATGCTGCCGGCTCTGTGTTAAAGAACGATATAGATTTATATATAAGTTGAAATTCGGGAAGGCCGTTAAGGGGCTGTCACATTACGGCGTATGGCGGGAGCGTATTGAAAACCTACGTACGCCATCGGGTGCCACTTTCGGGTGTGTTTGAGCGTATGAGGAGCGTATGAAGAGCGTATGCGTAGCGTATGCGTAGCGTATGTGTAGCGTATGGGAGCGTATGGGAGCGTGCTGTGACATTTTTTGACAGTATGGGCCATACGCCCTCATAGGTCGCGTTTTTTTTAGCATGCACAAAAAAATTTGGACGGACGGATTTATGAAAGCGTATGGCGGCGTATGCATCATAGGCTTCACATACGCCGGCGTGTTGCGGCACTGGCGGCGTATGCGTAGCGTATGCGTATGCGTAGCGTATGCGTAGCGTATGCGGCGTATGGCGACGTATATGACGTAAGCCGCTACGCCGCCATACGCTCCCGCCATACGCCGTAATGTGACAGCGCCTTTAGTAGTGGTGCACGACGCCACCGTTTCGGGTTAAAGAATAATATAAATTGATATAGTTGAGGTTAGGAGTGTGCGCGCATCGCCGCCAGAACCACACATAGTACGAGGCTAGTCAAAATGTATATATTGTTAAATTCGGCGCTCAGTCAGTTCTTGTCCGTTTCTCGTCCGGTTTCAGATTAAATTAACATATTTAATGCTAAATTAACGTATTTAATGCTAAAAGAACGTATTTAATGCTAAAATAACGCGTGTGATGTTAAATTGACTTGAAGAATTGAAAATAACTAGCCAGTAGTAGTGGCGAGGGGGCAGTGACCAATAGAATATTGGTAGTCGCACTCCTTTGGCTAGGATATTTTACTAGGATAAACCATTTCTATAGTGTGACTATTTTAACAGCTGGACAGAGCTGGGAGCCTACACACATCAGTGACCCCACCCACCCTTTATACCCACCCTGAGTTAAAGAGGCATAGTCCAAGGGTTGGAGCCTTGATATTTCAGAGAAGCAGAACCTGTAAAGTTGGAGTGTTGATATTTCAGAGAAGCGGACCCTGTAAATTGAAGTGATAGGGATTTCAGTTGATGGCGAAATGGTGGTAAGTGCCCAGGTATCAAACATACATAGTAAGGACATTGTGTTGGTTTTCAGGATTGTATGTTTTGTTGCAGGAGTGTGCAGCTTTAAAATAAGGTGGGGGTTGTAGCTAAGCAAAGCAACCCACAGTCTCTGTGTGTGTAGGGGGGCACCCAGCAGTAAAGCGACCCACCCTGGGTAGACTGTGTATAGCAGGCAGGCAGAGGTCTGTGTGTGTGTGTAGGGGAGTGTAAACAAGAGTACTGTGTGTGTGTAGGGGAGTAAAAACTGGAATTGTATGTCGGGAGTTTAAAATGTGTCGAGAGTTTAAAATTATGTCGGGAGTTTTAAATTGTGTCGAGAGTTTTAAATGGTGTTGATATATATTGTGTTTTTGATATATATCCACAGATAAATGGGATTTCTATGAAAATATATGCACACACAGGTGGACCTGTAGTGCTTACTGAAATATTAAAGTAAGTGAATAACAGTTATAGATATTGGGGCATTGTGCCAGATAACAGTACAGATATCACAATGGCAGAAGCAGAATTAAATAGAGGGTTTGCCGACTGGTTCACACTTGGGGTAGCCTCAGGGGAGATACCCACAGATGGGGATCGGCTAGTATATTTAACCAATTATGCAGCTGGACAGTTGGAAGCCCAGGCCAGAGTGCTCAGAGAAAACAGGGGACATGGGACCGGGTCCAACCAAGAGCATGCACATATCCTAGAAGAGAGAATGATGAGAGAGGAGTGCCTGGCGCTAGAGAGCGATCGAGTTAAAGTAGATGAGAGGGCTGTAAGGGATCTTAAGGATCAGGGAAGACAGATAGCCACTGTGGATGGGTCCGACCTGGGAGCGCTGAGGACTTGGGTTGAGCAAGTAGGCCGGGCAGGTAGAGTGTCACAAGCAAGGGGGCAGATGTAGTGAAGTTTGCACTCAGCCATTCTAGGGGCAACCTCCATGAGGTCATATATTCAGTATATGAAGATGATGCCAACAGCTCATGGGAGGCTGTCCGGGGGCACCTGGTTGGGCTGTTCTTAACAGCCAGGGAAGCCACTGCCCTAATTGACATAGTATTCTCACTCAAGCAAGAGAAAGGGGAGCTGATGTCGGTGTACTGTCTGCGATACAGTACGGTGGTACAGAGGGCGTGGCCAGATAAAGGACTGATGAAGCTGGGTGCAGTCCATGGCATGGTAATTAAGAAGTTTGAGGACTCTTTAATTGAGCCAGTGGTCAGGCTGAATGTACGCCTGGCCAGAGCAGTTAGCCTAGAGGCAGCCATGTCAAATTTACGCCTTCACACCGTGCATTGCTAAGAATCATGATTAACTTCTTTTTTGTAAGAAAAAAAGGATCTTTATTTTCATATAAAATCTTAAGTTATCCATTATTCGGTTCCGAAATGGGAGTTAATTGAACATTTAAAATTAAAATTTAAAATAGATGGACAAAGAATTTATTCAAGGACAAAATATGACTATATGGCCTGTAGTATTGGCAACAAAATGATATCATTGGCATGATGATTCTAGCTCTGGTGAATGGGCGTCAGAGGTTTGAAGAAGCAGTGTAAAATTTCATGCATAAGTTAGTTGAAACAAGAGGTGATTTTCTACATAAATGGACTTGACAACGCATTGGTTTTCTGTAGCTGATCAAAGTCATATCCTAATGGGGATGGTAGTATTAGAAAGAAGAAATGTGAAGCTTTATTTTGCTTTAGATTTTATGTCAATTGGTGAACAACTTAGAACACACCAACAGATTGAAAATGATGAATTTTAAGCCTCCACACACAGATTATTGGTGGATTGGCAAGGCACTTGGGATACCTAGTATAAGCTGAAGCTACGACCCTGCGTTCTAGATCGCAGCTCTTTCATGGACTTGGGATTTGATGCGCATACCTGTTCACACTCGATCTAAATTATGATATCTTCGTAGTTTGTTGGTCATACAATGCCATTTCCTCGTTAAAGAAATTAAAATTCTGAAGTAGCAATTTTGTAGATTAGAGACATTGTAGATTCGATTAGTGGCAAAGTAAAAGGCTATTTTGCTAGAAAACAATAAACAAACAAATTTGAACTAATTGTCTCATGGATTTTGCACAAGCGATATAAAAATGTGATATTTTCATTTTAAGCAGATTTCTGATCACGCAAGCCTACCTACCCCATCAAGACAATCAGAAATCTGAAGCAGCCATTTCGAGGACATCCCACCCTTTGTGCATACCTGTTCGCAGACGATCTGGTGGTCAGAGCGGTGCTGAGCGAGAAACGGGTAGCAGGTGAGCAGACAGTTGTCAGCCGTGGCGGTCACCATCAACGAGAAGACATTGTCCATGGTGTCGACGAAGCGCAGTGGCTGGCTGAAGGACACCGGCCGCAAGCTCTTGAAGGTCACTCGACAGTGTAGGGTGACAGGCTTCTCATCTGCTGTGTCCGAGCAGCATGGCTGGATCTCTGACAACACAAGCGGTCGCCATCATTCCACACAGAGCTTGCTTCAGTTAGCATGTAATTCAATTCAAAATAACCAATTATCGAAATAAAAAGTTGTCTTCTCATCCTTATAAAGGCTCCTTTTAACTGGGTCCCACACTTCCCTTTATTTTTGTTTGTTTGTTTGTTACATTCGTTGAATAAGCAGGGGAAATTGCAATCGCAGACAATTGGTTTTCCTCATTCCATTGCTCCATGCGCCAGTTTGAGGTGACGGTAGTAATGCAGAAGGACTGCCAAGTATCAATTCTTAAGTCATTGGTTTGACTCGGTCAGGGTTCAAATCGAAGGTTCGAATCGCACGACCTGCACAACGAGAAGCAGGTGCTCAATCCATTCAACAATCCTGCTTTCATTGCCTAATTTCCTAGGAGGAGGCAGGGTCTGGTATACACCCACCTTCGATAGTTCCCCCGCCCCCTCCCATTTCATACATGCAGTTTTTTTCCCCACCTGTACCTATTTTAAGTTCCCATTCTCAGGCACTATTGGAAGAACCCTCATGCCATTTACATTCTCTTCATGAAAGTGTTGTATTATCCCAGTCACAGTTATAAATCAGAGGTACACCCCCATCTCCCAACATGCAGAGTGAAACAAACTCCGTAGGTAACGCAAGGTTTAAGGCATTTTTTTGTTGGTGGTAAATATGTTGATTCCGCTGAATAATTCTTGTCAGTGCATTTGGCTTAAGGCATTTGGGGTGAGGACTCCGAGGAAACTGCAGAGTACGTGTAACAGTACACAGTAGTAGGCCTGCCGGTCTTCAAAGACAAACTCTGCATCTAGACCAATGTTATTTTGACATAGCAGGCATCCTATAACCAAAGGGACAGTCACACGGACCATACGGGATGGCCGATTGAGTTGAGCGCACACCTCCGCGCTTGGTAGGTCATGGGATTTTTGTTTGTATAATGAAAAATAGCTCGCAAATGGCAGGAGTCCGCCGATCACAGGAATCGCTGAAATAGGTTTTAATTGGTAGAAGCTGTTGCTGCAGTGCAGTTTCACGCGCTCACTGCTGAGGGCGCCACCATCATAGTGATTACATTGAAATCGGCCCATGAGTCATAGTTTAGTAGTGTCAGTGGTCTTAGTATCAGAATTTACGTGGAGTGATCTGAAACGGAAGACAAAAAGGAAAAGCTCACCTGAAGAGCCGATGAAGGAGACTATGAGTGGAGAGAGCAGCGTCCCATCCTCACCCTCCACTTCCGGTACTTCCACATGGAGACGGGTTCTTCTGAAAATAGTCCCACAATAAAATGTGTCACAGCTCAGATTTGTATCCTCTTTTTTTTTCTATCGAAGAGTTGTGAAAATTTACAGCTTTTCGAACCCACACTTGTTAGAGCAGGTTTGCGAACCCACAAATCTTGCCATTCCGGGGATAACGTGCTAACCATTACACTACCTAGGCTCCCTGATGCAATCACCTTATCCACACCTACCTTTCAATGTGGCAGGGAGGTTAATGCTGAATAATACACTAGTAAAAAATAAATAACAAGTAGATGGGTAGATAGGGTTTCTTTTAATGTTTTAACATTATCAAAGTATGGTGTACTTCATTATGTGCTTGTCAGTGATAATGTAATTATAAATCTGAATCATTAGAAAATTATGCACAGCATACAATAACATATTTAAATTATTGTGCAATGGACCAACGATTGATAGTGCTATTATTATCTCATAGGATGCATCCTCATACAAAAGTGATCGTGAGAAATGTTTATAATTTAATATGTGCATCGCTAAATCGGGCAATGCATTATTACAGTACAGTGATACATCATACACCATTGCTAATCACTGGAAACATATGCTATTGTCGTGGGGGTGATGAAAATGAGAACAATTGCACCTACAGCATGATTCGAAACCACACCTCTTGCATTCCGGGCTAGTGTGCTCACCATTACACCACCTAGGCTTCCTGATGTCATGACCCTATCCACGCCTACCTGTCTATGTGGCTCCTTGCTCTGAGAGGAGTGCAGACTACTATACTATATACTTATAGTTTCAAGCTCTAGCTTCTAAGTTCTAGTACTTTTTTATACGGATATAACATTCCGGAATAAAGGTTATTGAATTGAATATTGAATTGAATGCATTAACTATTTTTCTCTTGGTGCTTACCTGGAGTAGTTAGCCGCCATGATGCTGAGCTCTGCGCTGATTTCTGTTTGTAGAGGCATTGGGGTGAATACGATGGCAAGAGGGTCGAACCACATGTTGGGACGTTTGAGTTCACCGACCAGGTTGAGGTACTGGTATGGCTTGTCCCACTCCTCGTTGATCACTATCGGTACCGTCACCTCAAACTGGCCAGGTTTGTCTGACAAGTCAATGACACACGTATGTTTATTAAATACCTCAGTCAAGTTATTCAATGCAAACATCCACATATTGGTTCATCATGAGCAGGGCCCTGATGTCAATTTCAAGTGATGTCTGTGCACTACCCCTTCAGAGGGACCCCCACGCCCCCTAAAAAGAAGAAAAACCGGCAACAACAACAAAAGAGCAACAACAAAAACACAAAGGTTAGAGAGAGAATGAGTGGGAATAGTTAATGATCATTAATCAGCTTAGCTGGTCTTCATGGTCTGGGGATTCCCACACCCGTTCTTTTGCAGGATTCGTCATGATTCAGCAGAAAACAGCTGGGTGGTAAATTTTAGTTTTAAAATGGTCCACAGTTTTTAATTTTTTTAAAAAGTGCTGTTTTAAAAGATGCATGCTAACATGAGGAAAGCTATGTATGTGTGTGGAACAGCATTTACTTGGATGATATTTCTGGAGCAGGTGATGGGATTTGAACCCTGGCGTCCGGCATTACTAGGACAGGACAAAGAGCAGTGAAATGAGGAGGACCGCAGTTGGCATAATTGTGTTTAATAAGCAAATGCAATTTTTTTTAAACCACCAAACACCAACAAAGTTAATAATCCCCCCTTATGCAATTAGCATTGATAACAATAAAAAAAATGTAAAGGAAGAAAGTTTACTGGGTTCTTTTACGTGTTTCTTTTCAAAAAATGTATCACGTGTTCGGATTTAGAGTAGTATAAGCTTATTCATTGTTAAGGTATAACCAGTCATCACTTAATATCAGTTTCTGAGAGGGTAGGGGAGGGTCAACCAAACTGATTGATTAGAACTGACTAACCGGGACAGAAAACGATGCCTAGAGACTCTGTCATCCCAGACTGCAGAGTTCCATCGATCCCGCCGCCACCCTGTGTGAGAAAGGGCACGCCGGAGAGGCCATGGACGAACTTGAAGATGCCATTCTCAAGGACGTCATTGGCCCCTTTCGTGCGTAGCGCCCACTGGAGGGTCTTATCGCTGTTGTTAGTCAAAATCACAGTCTGAAATTTAAAAAGAATGCATTGAGTTTTGAGTCCGAGTTTTATTTAACCACAAACATGTAGTAAGGTAACTGCATTGTTTCTCCAAGGGGTGATCTTTCAGCCTAGCAACCAATGGTATATTAAATTAAAGTTCATCCTTATGCAAAATATATTGTTACAACAAATTATTACCTAGGAACAGATGTCCTTATATTACTGGAAGTATTTGAATAGATGAGAGGGAGAGGGAGGGGGAGAGGGAGGGAGATGGAGGGGAGGGGGGGGGAGGGGGGGGGGGGACGGAGAGGGAGATATGGGAGAGGGGGATACGGGAGAGAGGGGTATATGGTCTATTCTCATCAAACTAGAGTTCTGAGGGGGTATTCCAGGAATTCCTTATATCATTTCAGCTCTAATCTGACTCTATTCAGTACATATTGGTATATTAGTGACAAAATTTGGCCAAGTTAACTCCAACAATTGACCATTCTGTGACTATTTGAAGAATAAGGTTCCTTACTGACCATAACTATCTGTTTGCACACATTTCCATAGACTTAAAACACAGATATACCTAGTTAATACATGTTAATATATTATTTCTAAATTTATATACATGTTCAACATATTTGTCAATGTAAATATGTCAGAAATATTTCCTACATTTACATTTTTATTTCATGGCAAAGGACTGAACTGTACCACCCACAACTATGTTGTTTTTTCTACTTAACTATGTAATAGTTGCTCCAATTTATAGGTATATGCCATAATATTGACTTTATTATTATCAGAAATATAAACTTTATTTTCCTAGCATAAAGCACTTTTTGGGGGTAATCATTTTATTATTGCAGACAGGTGGTTATGGGCATTCATATTTCCAGTCATTAATATATAGTAAATAGTTATAAGGACACCGAGTAAACACATTTAGTTTAAACATTTGTTATGCCTATCACACACAGAGTCTACATCACATAGGTATATTCCAGAAGGTACAATGCTCATAGTACAGATAGTTTTATCATTTAAAAAGGGGAGACGGACGGTTATGCAAATAACCTGTAAAGTATACAAATTCCTAGTTAAAATAAATAAACACAGTGTTGGAACATGCTAAACTATACTATATGCACAAACAAATCACTTTAATATATTGTGGCAACACTTTAATTCTGGGGGCAAAAACCAATGGGAGATGGACAGTTATGGTGAATTTTATTTCTAGTAATATAGAGTATTACTTAGCACAAAACTGAGTAGTTTAAATTTGCTGTAACAATATGTCTCACAGTGTTTACAACCTCTAGTTAAAGATTAACATGTACTGTGGTCCTAGTGCTGATCTTTCTACTTTTGAAAAATGGGAGATGTACGGTTATGCAAAAACATGTACACAATGCTTAAAATACAAATTCATACTCAAAATGACACCCACATCTACGTCCCCACACCCATACCCCTACCCCATCCCACTCCCCTACCACTACCCACCCCATATTATGGCGACGGACGGTTATGGCGACGGACGGTCACGTGATGTGGTCTCCTTCCTGGCTCAGTCTGGAACCCACACCCACTGGTACCCACACTCACACCCACATCCCCACCCACACCTACATCCACATCACACACCCACAGTATCATGGCGACGGGCAGTTATGGTGATGGACGGTCACGTGATGTGTTCTCCTTCCTGGCTCAGTCTGGTACCCACACCCACTGGTACCCACCCTCACACCCACATCCCTACCCACACCTACATCCACACTCACACACCCGTACCTACACCTACACCCACACCCATACTCACACTGACACCCGTATTATGGCGACAGGCGGTTATGACGATGGACGGTTATGGGAAATGTAAAAAGCCTACCAGATCCAGGGAAATAGGAATAGCTATCTAAACTTTGGCAAATATAAAGGGTAAGTCATGATAGTTAGCCAAATGGAATATCCTTCACTAATCTTTACAATCCATGCCACAGCACATATGTGAGTGTAAGATGGACGGTTATGGTCATATCTGCACCAAATTAGGTTTTAGATGCTTATATGGATGTTTATTAAAATATCTGATTTTTATCACTCAATATGGAATGCACCAACCATATCAATGAAGTTGTGTGTGCAGTTAGTGTTATTTATTGATAGTTTACACCAATATGCCCCTATAAACCAATGCAGATGGATGGTTATGCTAAGAATTCCCCAACACAAAAATGCTAATTATTATCCAGGCAGTCAACTTGAACTCCTAATTTTGAGGGTTAATAATGGCAGACATAGGCAATGGTAGAAAATATTTTCTGACTGCCCTATGTAGAGGGTTATCTAAAACTACAAGTAAAAGGGAAACATTTAAAGCTACTTTTGGCCAAAAAATTGTCCAAAAACTATGGAAATATGATATCACATCATACAGATGCAAAACAGGTATCGACAGAAAGGCCTAACACAGATGAATGTGCGGAAGCTCATTCCAGCCTTCTAACCACATTATTAACGAACTTATCGTATTAAAACACGTTTGTTGCAGCTTTATGAGAAGTGACCATATGAGAGAGGGGGATACGGGGGAGAGGGGGAGAAGTCTCTTTGTCCCTAGCTTAACCTGGAGGTGGAGCCGACTAGCGGAAACTGTCCAAACTTCATTTGATGTCATCACAAATGGCACCATCTTATGCATCTTATGTGCATTTAATGATCTGATCAAATGCTTCTGACATCCAGAAGAGGGAGAAGGGGAGGGGAGAGAGAGGGATGGGGAGGGAGAGGGGAAGGGGGAGGGGGAAGGGGAGGGAGAGGGAAAGGGTGACTGGAAGGGAGAGGGAAAGGGGGGAGAGGGGGAGAGTTTCATTTCGGAGGTGGAGCCGACTAGCGGAAACTGTCCAAACTTCATTTGATGTCATCACAAATGGCACCATCTTATGCATCTTATGTGCATTTAATGATCTGATCAAATGCTTCTGACATCCAGAAGAGGGAGAAGGGGAGGGGAGAGAGAGGGATGGGGAGGGAGAGGGGAAGGGGGGAGGGAGAGGGGAAGGGGGAAGGGGAGGGAAAGGGGGAAGGGGAGGGAGAGGGAAAGGGTGACTGGAAGGGAGAGGGAAAGGGGGGAGAGGGGGAGTTTCATTTCGGAGGTGGAGCCGACTAGCGGAAACTGTCCAAACTTCATTTGATGTTATCATCCTTGTGTCTTTAGTGCATTTAATGATCTGATCAAATACTTCTGACATCCAGGATAGGGAGAGGAGGAGGGCATGGATGAGAGGGAGGGGGACAGCAAAGAGTGAGGGGATGGGGAGGGAGAGAAGGGAGACGTCTGTCTGTCCCTAGCTTAACCCGAAGGTGGAGCCAACTAGTGGAAACTGTCAGAACTTCATTTTACGTTATTATCAAATGGTGCCACCTTATGGAATGCCATTTCTTGTTTTATTCAGTATTTAGACATATCATTAAATGTTTAATGACATGTCTAAATCAAATTAATGAGAGCATCAAATATTTAATGATATCATTAATTCGATTTAGACATATCATTAAATATTTAATATCATTAATTCGATTTGATCATATCATGAAATGTATTTGAACATGTTTAAATCAGGGTACTTTCTATTCTATTTAATGATATGATCAAATCCATTTGAACATATGATTAAATGTATTTCATCATATCATTAAATCAATTTCATATGATTAAATATAGTATATTTAGACATATCATCAAATCGATGACATATGGCTAAATGTATTTGGACAATTCATCAAATTCATTTCATGATATGTTAAAAGACAACATTTTATTCAGAGGAATTAAACCACTTGAACTAAAAACAAAAACAAAAAATAAATCATCGGACTATACAATTTCAACTTATAAAAACAATATGAACACTGGCGGCTATAATGAATATTGATACGGACACAATCACTCTCAAGAATGTGCTGTTTAAAGATTGAAATTAATCAGTCATAGTAGTAGGACACACGTACGTCAGTATGTCCGAAGCCACTGGTGGCCGGTTGGTCGCGGTAGGCGCCCGTTATCGTGAACTCGATCTTGTTTTTGGACAAATGTAGGGGCTGGCGTAGGGCGACTGCCACCACCTTCTTGCTGGGTGTGCTGATGGCCACGTAGACGGGGCGTGGGTTGATGAGGTGAACGGTATTCTTAGAAGGGGCCGGAGTGGGTGGGAACGGAGATGGGGATGGCGAGGGGGCACGTGTCTGGTTGATAGTCACCGGTAAGGTGAAGCTATAGGCCGCCACCTGGTGAGGAAACAAAACAAACAAACAAATATAAGGGAGTTAACATTTTCTGTGGAGCATGTGCACTAAGCTGCTACCCACAGTTCATCCCACTGCCAGAAGAACGGAGTTTAGAGCCTTTTTACCGGAGCATGAACGCTGAGTAGATAATCCAGATAATTAAGTAAATTAATCATTAATACTAATAATACTGAAATAAATGTATTTCTCTTTAAATCGATGGGTTGCATTCTGTAGGCTGGCAAACACCCCACAAATATGCTTCAAAATTATTAAATATATCTTGAGACTAAACTGGCAAATGCATATTGCGCATCAATTGTTTGCATCAATTGAGTGTGGCATTTATTCATTGAATAATATCTCGTCAGCACCAGAGAACTGGGCCCGTATTCATGAGCTTGGGTTAGGGCTCTAACCGCGGCTAGTGGTACCCCACCCGGCTAACGGTGGAAAATCCGCATTCATGAGCCGGTGCCAGCGCTAGCCGCGGAGCGTAACCTAGGCTACGCTACCCCATTTTCGAATCAGGGTTAACTGCAAGCCGCGCCGGTTAGTGTGCGTGTCTGGGTCTCAATCTATTAAATGCTATCATATTTAACAGAATTACATATGCAATAATACGAAGCGAAATTCACATCGCCGCTACATCGGCGGAGATATTAATATTTTCGAATCGACGAATGCAAAGTAAACAAATCGCCGCCCCCGCAGCGACGTCGATATCCATACTGTCCAACGTCAACTAAAAATGGCGGCCACCGCCGCCGTCGAATCGGCGGGAATATATATATATATATTAGGCCCAAATCTATTAAATGCTATCATATTTAACAGAATTACATACGCAATTAGTGAAATTTCATCAATTTAACACTAAATCCGAAGCGAAATTCACGCCGCCGCTACATCGGCGGAGATATTAATATTTTTGAATCGACGAATGTAAAGTAAACAAATCGCCACCGCCGCAGCGACATCGATATCCATACTGTCCAACGTCAACTAAAAATGGCCGCCGCCGCCACCGTCGAATCGGCGGGAATATATTAGGCCCAAATCTATTCAGAATTACATACGCAATAAGTGAAATCTTATCAATTTAACCCTATATTTGAACCAATATTAACGCCGCCGCCGAGTTGGCGGCGTTATTCATATGGTAGACTGGAGGGAATTCCCAAATCTATAAATAAACTCACGGTTAGCTATGCGCGGCGGTTTGGACATTGGTGAATACGACTTGACCTAATTAACCGGCCCCGTCAAACCCCGAGATAGCTACCCCACGACTAGCACGTAGCACCGGCTAAGCCTGGCGCCAGCCCATGAATACGGGCCCTGGTCTTCCGGCCGTACAGTACAATTCCTTAATACATAAATGAAACTACTATCAGTTGTAATAGTAACTGCATGCAAATCCTGTTTGATACGAAAAGTATTATACATTTTATAAATGAAGTATCAGCTGTAGTAGTAACTGTGTACAATTCCAGTCCAATAAAAGTATCATGAATTCAGTGAATATGTATTGCATGGTTCTAGAATTGTCATTAAACATTTTTTTCCTTCTTTCCTTTTTTTGTAAAGAAATATATCAAAAATATATATACCCATTTTCAAATACATACACCGTATATATGCAAATCAGTGGATCTAATCACAATTAATATGCTGGTATCTAGTTGAAATCACAAATCTCTCTGTCCATTTTCTAGTGGCTAATATTAGGAAATACAGATACTTTCCCTGACCATGGCAAAAAATGTCTGTTAAAACTTGCCTCGGTGGGATGGAACTTCAGTTCTCCAGTTATGACTTCGCTTGGTCCCAATGTGACGGTAAACACTCCCGGATTCATTGATTGGAAGATCAATTCCTCTGAAAATCAGGAAGAACAAACACTGAAATGGCGAATGTCAATCTGTTATCTGGAATTGAAGAAACCGAGTCAGACAGCTAGCAGAATACATACCTATAAACCTCTCAAAATATCTCTATACAGCACTATAACATGTGCAAATGCATAGCAATGGATTTTTTTTAAGCTATCTAAATAAAAGTATTTGTGTTCTAATTCTTCCTACAATATAACAACCACAAGCACTAGTTCGGTTCTTAAGTGCGTTAATTCTATTCCCGTGTTGGAACTAATTACATCATGGCTCACAAAACACATAATTAGAATAATTATGTGAGACTTACCTGGGTATAGTTGACACATAATTGTTGTTTTACTGAGTCCTAGGGATGGGAGAGGAAGGCTACCCAACGAGCCACTCTTTACCTAGCTAATTTTGTTCATTTATTTTAATTTATTTTGGTAATCTTTAAGTCTCTGGTTTGACTCGATCAGAGTTCGAACCCACAACCTCACCCATGGGACTCCAGTCGGTGTCCTACCAATTCAACCATCATGTCCAGTGTTCAACTTAACACTTCTGGGAACTGATTGTTTTCCTACTTTTTGGGTATGGGAGGGTGGGCTCTGACCTACAACAAGCTGATTCCTAGGACTCGGTAAAACAACAATTATGTGTCAGCTATACCTTGGTAAGTCTCACATAATTATTCACTTTCACCTCGTCCTCGAGCCTCCTGGCAAATTATAGTTCAGGGAAATGTTTACGTACTTATACTTTCCATTTCACCTTCCATTTCTAAATTTCTTATCGGATTAGAATTCAGAACCTAATCATGTATTTTTAACACAGTAAACTGATAGCCAAGGAATCTTTTCTTCAGCCTTTTGTTGTAATGTCTTTGTAAACATTAAGACATTTATCCCTACTGGTACAGAGTAAATTAATTTTTATTGAGACCCCAGTGCCCTGAAATAGGGCTGGAGAGATATCTATGTAATATCTTTTATTCTATGAATATATAACCTCAAATTAAGTACTACAAGCTTTTGCCTTGCCAAGTTACCACATATAGAGATAACTTTTATGCCCTCTGACAACTCCATAGTGTAGCTTGTTACAAGTTAGCTAAACATTGGGATGAGTGTGTAGGGGTCAATTCAGTGACCTCCCAAACAGGTAAGTTATACTGTACCAAGACATCCTATCTTAACTAGTATCATAAAGAAAAATATATGGTTTTAGCAAGTGCTTTCACTAAAAGGAAGCTGAAGTGCAATATTAAAAAATTCTATGCTATCATAAATATCGTTCCATACCTTCCAATGTTCTTCAAGTCAGTCACAGTAGGCCTGTAGAGTAATGGTTTTACCATGTAATATGTGTTCAAATGACAACCCATATCATATGACCATATATACCAATGTAGAGAGAGCTTAACCCTCCTATTGAGTTCATCCATATCATACGACCATATACCAATGTGGGTATACCTACATATGTATCCTACAGAGAGGTGAACCCTTCTATTGAGTTCACACTAAATCCTCTGCCATCAAGGTCAATTTCTTAACTTGATTATGTGTGTGTTGTTAACACCAATGTGGAGTCACATGTGCATGTTGACAGTATCTTCTGGCCATGCAACTTTTGGTAGCTCAATCTGCTCTTTGAGTGTTTTAGAGTTATATCAAGTCTGTGCCCCTGTTTCTTTCCAGAACACATGTTCCGATGGGTAAGAATATGAGGTTTGAGCCTCTGTGCATCAAACTATTATGTTTCTACCCAAACTGTATATAATCCATGTTTGTATTTATACAATGGTCAGTGGAAACTGAATCAGTTGAATTTGATAGGTGTATCTAGGCGTATTACAAGCACCTCTGTGTACCTATGTTTATAGGGATTTCTAGTCTATTATATTCACACATATGTCAAAATAGGCAACCTAAGTTTGCTACGGTGTTACATCTGTAGTATTGCGTATTTAAAACATTAAATTTGTAGTTCAATATGTTTACTCAAGTATGTGTCAAGGTGTTTTCATATATCAGGGCTCCTATGCAAAAAATGGCAGCCCTACTCTGGGCTTAAGTTTATCAACACTCGATGCTATGTTGGCAATATGATCCAACAGGTTATGTGCCTGTGTATGATTGAAACAATTTCAAAAGTTATCTCATAACCAAAAGTCTGTCTAGTGACAGCCTATCTGTGCATGTTCGAATATGCCAGTATTAATCAACAATGTTGTCATTATCCCATTATAACAATGGATTCTCTCCATGCCCATTATTGACATCGACTCTCTAAGCTGATGTCAATTCATGGACATTGTCTAAAATTTCTAATGAAATGAAATAATTCTTAATTCCCGGTCTAGCCTCACATCAGTGGCAGTAAGTTTTCCCCATATTACCAATGGGATAATAATATGGATGTAACAAGTTATCATCTGGGTCTAGCCTAAGACCACCTCCAGCTATGACTGAACCCACTATTATTGCTTACAAAATGGACTGAGCTGTGAAGTCTTCCTAATATCTTAAAGAGCACAATAAACCTGTCATTAAATAAGCTGCTGATCTGTATATATGTGAATTGTTAGCCCAACAGTGTTGCCTATAGCAATGTTATAGTACTTAGATTCATGAAGTAATCATTAATAATTAATTAATTGGCCTAATTAAAGTCACTGCTATAATTTCAAAAGTAGATTCAGAATAGACACTTTGTTTCTTATGTGCCTATGCATCAATATTTTATGCAGTCAAATTTGCTTTAATTATTCATCCGACTAAACAAGTTGGGGAATATCTGCTTTCTAAGTTAGAAAAAGAATATTCACCATAATAATATCTAAATTAAGACAATTGTATGGAATTTCCTAAGAAACACAAAAACCCAGTTATGGTTCGCTCTTTTTTAATATAACAGTCTGTTATGTGTTATTATGCCATGCCCATTGGGATAACCTGATAACCTTAGATGTTGCCAGGACAAAAAACTCCAATAACCAACCCATTGGTAGTTGTATGTTGGACTTAGTAGTGTTCCTTCCTTACACTACGTAAGTGTATGTCAGACTTTAAATGTCTGCTGCTGTATGTATATACCACAATTACAGAGGTTTTGTGCCTAACACACCCAATCATGTCCACAGCCATTAGAGCTGATTATATCAAAGTTAATAACTTACTACTACCCAGTGGGTAGATGTCCACATGTCATACACCACGTTTGCATACACCCCCCATTCATGTAATGGTGTATATCTAGCCTGACCACTTGGGGCGTAATCGATTAATCAACTCAGGTCACCCGAGCCACTTTTTGGCGCATGCGCACATCCTACAGACTCAGGTCGAATAATCGAATACGCTTCTCCACGCTCGGGTGGAAAAAAATGGTGGCTTAATCCAAAACTTTAAAAAAACAAAAAACTATATAACTACAGCAAAATAGGATTTAAAGTATTTTATGATTGCATAGTTTAGTTATATTTCCATTTCATTAATCTGTGTTATTACCAAATTAAACCATGTAGGACTGGTACTGGTGGCTATTATCCTGCAGGACGGTACAAGCACAAATGTGACATCATCGTTCCTAGCAAACCCCAGCCAAGGGGTGGGTTACTGGGGTCGGGTCGGTTTGTACACGGCACATGTTTTTGTCAACTCCACTCGCGGTGTTCGATTTGAAATTCTAGCAACTCGGGTGACCCGAATCACCCGGGGCGTGTTAATTGATTACGCCCTGAGTGTCAGTGTACTGGCTTGAAGGGTCTATTACACTAAAATAGCCCTATGTACTGAAGTGGATTATTGTGTAACCCCAGGCCTCGGTACTCGCCTGGTTCAATCATGCCCATGATACCTAAATTGGCTGGGTCTGTGCCCTCTTAAAGAGAGGCTGTTTCACCACTAGTATATATATGTACATACCTGCATGCTTCTGGGATTTACTGGCTCAACTTCCTATGCCCCAAAAAGGGGTCATGCATTTTAGGACCATGTAAAGCCATTGCTGGCCATGTGTATATTCACCCTGATTTCCAACCACTGATTAGTGTGATAGTGTTGCCAGTAGGCCTATGCCTTGGTTAGCATAGTTCACATACTTTGTCACTATTTTACTCTTGCAAATAGGAAAAACATATAGTGAGTGCAGCTGAATACACAGCATCTCTGCAATTGTACTGGCCAAATCTAGCCCAGATTCAAGGATAACCATAGTTAATCCTCATGCCATTAATTATGGCTTTTGAGGTTCTTTAATGGCCAGTCACTGTGACAGCACTGGCAATGTGCATTATCATTTGTAACATTGGTCACCCCACCATCTGTGGAGTACCAGTTCACCGACTTCATTTCCACAATTTTATTATTATGTGTACGCATACACACATATCGGGTGCACTAGTCTACGCAGCG
This sequence comes from Branchipolynoe longqiensis, assembly GCA_030323885.1. NCBI lineage: Eukaryota > Metazoa > Annelida > Polychaeta > Phyllodocida > Polynoidae > Branchipolynoe > Branchipolynoe longqiensis. The sequence goes on from CM059189.1 coordinate 12,407,141, forward strand.
TCTCCACATAACTGTGCTGAGGAGCCAATCCCTCGAGTTTGTCGGAAGCCATCTCGACTCAAGGAAGTATTTGCATTCCTTGTGATTATAATTAATTTATCACATCGTTACTTTCAAATAACCTATTTGACCACCCTCTGGCACTGGCACTGGCTAGGTGCATGGTCAGTTCTTGTATTGGTTTGGCACTCAACCTTATTTGACCACCCTCGGGTACTGGCACTGGTATGTGCATGGTCAATTGTACTGGTTCGGCACTGACCATAGGGGTGTAACCCCCTCCCGACAATCCTACCGGTGGCCACCGTGCCTCCGGTAGTTTCACATACACATTTTTACTAATTTTGAAAACTGTTGAATTAACTGAAGTTTGAATAAATCAATTGCCAAGTATCAGTTTCACTGTTAAATACTTTGCCGGTCACCTTCTTACACTACCAATCTCAGTGAGTTGGAAACATAAATAATTTAACCCAATAAAATTGAACCTGTTACTGTTGAAGCCTATGATGTCAGAATTTTTAGATGCTTCCCAAAATTAATTTGGCATGATTGCAATTCAAATTTCTCAAAACGTTAGCCATTTAAACCAAAAGTGACTTCAAAGTAAAATAAAGTAGATCACAACGATCAATCTAATATGTTCATGTGTGTGTGTGTGGGGGGGGGTGTCTGTGTGTGTGTGCTTGTCTGCGTGTGTGGGTGAGACTGAGAGAGATAGGCATCACTGTGATGGGAAAATAAAACAATTCTTATAACAACAATAACAAAAGATAACGAAAATGACACCCTGTTTGCGTCTAAAGCTAGAACCCACAGCGTACCTGTAGTTTGCCTGTCCGGGAATTCAAGCGAGAAGTCACCGTGGTGTGATAAATCAAAGTCCATCCTCGTCTTTGTGTTAGTCTGTAAGAGGGACACACAATGACATCAGCTATGTAATAGAGAGTTAAATATTCACTATTATGCCGTAGACAGCAACGACTAAAGCAGAGTACAATAACAATGACTTTGCTGAGATGACTGCGATATGAGATGATTTGAACAATATTATTTAAAACAAATTCATTTTGTAAGAATGTTATTAATCTGATTTGTTCCCCTCTCCCCCTCTCCCCCTCACACAAACACACACACACACACACAAACACACACACACACTATATGTGTGTGCATGCCTTTTAATGACCCAAATACCAGTATTCGATGCTGATAAATGTACTTATTCGAAGGATTAAAAAAACATTCACCAACAATTAATAAACAAAAATTAAAAGAACAATTCTACTCACTTGGTTGGTCAATTGGAACAGACGGGTTGCAGTGGATCCACAATACACTCCTCCGAATTCGAACGATTGCTACATAAAATTATAGAAATTGCAAAAATTAAAAAAAGCCACAATGCAACTTACTCGTTATATGGACCGGGTAAATACATCACCATTTTTTTAATTATTAAAATCTAGATATAATTCACATCTACATACATGCATATCTTAGCCAATAATATATTTGGATCATTCTCTGAAACTGGGCACCAAAGTGTGACATGGGTCATCCAAAATAAAAATGTGAAAACCTTTCATTTCTTTTGTAATAATAGAGCTGAATACAGGTCTGTTCCCATACCATGAAAAAAAAGAAAATTATTTTCATTCCTAGGGTGTGAGGGGGGTGTTAATTATTGGAAATGATATCATCACTTGCGTAACATCGAAACCAAAAAACACAAGAAACATTTATATTTTATCACTCCTAAGTGCATTTATTCACTTTTCCACCTTTATTCTTTGTTATCTAGTACATTCTGATAGAAATCCAGGGAAAAAAATGAATAGGTTTGGATTATTTGGGAGTTTGTTAACAGCGGATAATAACAATTCATGTTGACAATTTTGTCAATAATATATTTGAATGAATGTACTATTTTAGTGTAAAAATGAATAGTCACTACCCAGAATACAAGTTAGACAACAAAAAGGAAAACAACTATTAGAAGACTGTGACTTAATCGAAACGTTATATTGCTTATCACCATGCGGGTAATGCAGTACCTCGGATACCTTAGGTGCTAAAATACCTCAGGGAGTTTGATGCCTCTGCCTTGCAAAGTTGTAAACCACTGCCTTGTGGTACAAGTTCTGGTTCTTGATAGAATCAAAGGCTAAGGGAGCAAACCTTAACAGAAAACCATGTTATCGTGGCAGCATTAAGGGCGGTGATGAATGGAACTCCCAAACATCTCCCGACTAGCCACTGCAGGGACAAATAGTTTGCGCCTGTCTTGACATGTTCTTGCCGGTGTGAGACCTCTATTTGCTCCCTGAGAGAGTGCCGCTAATAACTTGCAAAAGCCAGTGGCACTTCAACACTTTGCAAGCAGCTTTTATGAAATGCTCAACTGCACAAAGCGGTGGTTGGGTGATGAAAGCAGTCTTTGTCGCATTGCGACTGACAGCATGAATATGATGAACATGGAAACCAAAACACTAAAACAGACAATCCAAATGTCAGAAACACATTCTATGGGGAAGTGACAGGCAGAGGAGTGGCAGTCTGAGGATCAGCATTGGGGCACAGAATTTCTCTTTTCCACTCCCCTGTCACATGCACGGTCTCACAGGCTCCGACACCTGCTTGGCACTGGCTACAGAAGCAGGATAGTTCATGGGTTAAGAGCACATGTGGCTTAACACATCTAACAGAGTGGAGTGAGCATGTTCCTTTCAGTATTTAGGTAGCTCTGTTTCACTTCCTTGCAATGCCATCTCATGGCACCCAAAAGAAGGACTGCAGGAAGTGCTTGCATTATCCTGCATGAGGCTGCTTATTTAGTTTGCTCTCAAAGTAGTAATCAAATAAGTCCTTTACAGAAGCAATGGTAGCCGAGCCTGTCTTGACTGCATTGGCCGCATGGTGTTTGATGACTGCACTTTCTCCATCTGATGGTCCCTTCCCATGCCGTGAGCCAAAGTAGTTGTGCTCCCAAGTACAAGCAAAGTCGACAGTAGCACATGAGATGTCAGCAAAAGGCCCCTTTGACTTGTACTGGGCACCACAGCCATCAGTCCACTGGATCACATGTTCCAGCTGGATACCTCTTGTTTGCAGGAGATTGTCGATGGCCACTTTTGTGAAGCTGAAGACTGCATTAAACTCATGTTGTTTATCATCACTTACAAAGAAAAGAGATTCAGATAGTCTCCCCACATTGGGTGAATATGTGCAGGCCGACATTTGGCAAAGGGACTGAAGCTGACTGGCTCATCAACTTCCTCAACAAACTCCTTGTGCAAGTCTTGCAAAGGCTTTGTCAGCACTACTGCTGCTTTCCCCGTTTTCTTTGAAACCAACTTTTTGGGTGGCAGTGGTGTTGATGCCATCCAAAGGAAAGCTATTGCTTTGGATGCCATTTTTCTTTCTCTTTTAAATTTTCTGGAGAAGGTTGTGCCAGAATTGATTTTTACTGCCTTCCTTCTGCTGACACTGAGGTTAAACGAAGATACTTTTACCGAGGCACTTCTTCAGCAGATTGACAGAAGAACATGGTGCATGTGCCATTCAGCAGCTGACCGTTTCCTCCACAGTCCTTTCAGTTTTCTGATGACTTCTTTGCCCAATTTTCTCTATTGTTCATCTCTGTTTCTCATCCTGAGATGACAGAAGAGGATCCTTTTCCTTGGAGAGGCTTTAGTTACTAGGTCTGTGACCATGCTTACAAATTTCCTTGGGCTGGATGGGGAGCTGCTCGTGCCCGTTACTGGGCCTTTCTTCCTGCCAAAGGTGTTCTCAGTGGTTGCTCCTTGTGGATAACTGATAATGCTTTTGCTTCTACCGGAGAAGCCACTTTCTTCTTACGATACTGATTCCGTCTTCTCATTTATCCTCCGTCCCTTTTGTGAGGTCATGTTTTCTTTCTGGGTTTTTTTCTCCTCATGCCATTTAGTCCTCTGTTTCTCTTGGCTAATCCTTGTCAGTCTAGGTTTTTCCGCTTGCTCTTTTTTCCTGGCTCGCATTGCTCTCATCCGCAGCCTCGCCTGCTCTCTGTGGTGCCTTCATCTGTTCAGAAGAGTTGTCATGATAGGCCTGGCATGCCTCTATGCATTTCACCTTGTACTGCACATATTCTTCAGGGTTGTTCTGCTGCATCCGCTCCTTCCGGACTCTGGTAGCTTGAGCTGCTGTCTGTCTCTCCCTTTTTTCTATCGGTTGAAGAGATGGTGGATCAGCTGCTTCTGGAAGCTGATGCTTTTCAGCAATCCTACTGCTCTGTCGGTTGGACATCTAAAAAGATTGACAGAAAATTCAGAAACATTAGAACAAATGTTGTAATTTTATTTCTGGGTGACGCCATCTAAAAAGATTGACAGAAAATACAGAAACAGAACAAAAGTTGTAATTTTAGTTCTGGGTGATGAGGTAAATGGAAAAACTGATTCTCTGACATAACTGCCTCCCCAAAATCTTAGCAGTGAACAAAACTAAGAATGACTTTAAACAAACATGATGATTTGCATTACAAATTCTGAACCTGACTAATTTTTACATTTGCATGGCCATTAAAAAAACACTGAGCATAGGGATTCCTACATAATAAGTTTTATATCTGACATAACTGCCTCCCCAAAATCTAAGCAGTGAACAAAAATAAGCAGTGAATCAAACATGATTTGCATTACAAATTCTGAACCTGACTACATAAATTTACATTTCCACCACCATTACAAAACCAATATGAACATGGGGATTCCTACATAAGTTCTATATCCACATTCAATACACGTATGCAAAAGTCAATAATAAAAGTAAATGAAGGTAAGTTAAAATTTCAACGATATTGTCACATTTAAACTGCTTCATCAAAATCACACCACCATCGTAACAAGATAACAATTTTTCGTGCAAATTAAAAAAAATGATCAAACCCTCAGCCAATCTCAAACTACACATACTAGACGTCGACTGCACTCTAAAACAGAATGTGAACGAGAAACCATACAGAAAACACATAAAAAACAGTTACAAACTTTAAACATCTGCCTAATAATGTTAATATATAACAATATCTTACCTTCAAGTGCAGTCAGGACGTTCCGATTCACTTCACGATCACTTGCGTAACAGAGATTTGTAGGTGGAAACTGTTTCAAAGCACTGGTTCTTCTACACGAGTGAAAGTACTGACAAGAGCAACACATGTATACATGTTCTTCCGCCGACTCACATATATCATCACACAAAAAATAGTTCATTATATTGCTTACATTAGAAGCAGACTTGCATTATAATAAATGCATCGTAACACTTGAATTTGGAAACCATACACATAACAGTTAGTCTAATAACTTTGCCAAAATTATGGTTTTATTTTTCACTAATCTGCTCAGATGCATGCAGTACACACAAGCAGCCGACATGCTAAATCCCCTACACGTGGTCACAGCCTTTGTTTAGGAGGAGGATGTAAGAGATGTAGTTCCGGTAACAAAGCATTACGATGCTGATCAATTCACAAATTGCCTTAAATTATCAAGTTACACATTTTTTAACACAATAAAATATGCCTTATTAGAGATTTATTTTTGGCTAGTTCTAAATGTTTACTTGATTCATTAAGGGTTTATGATAAAATCAATGTTTTGATGCAGGCCAGGTCACAAATTGAGGCCCCAACTTTTAGTCCTGACCAGAATTTTCACTCAATAAACCAAACAATCATAATTCTTTTTAATTGTATATTGTCTTTGTTATTTGTAACATGTATATAGATGTGATTTAAATTGAAAGCAATGATAGTTGACACATATTAGTTTTATAATAGCCATTTGAAGTGGGTGACCCACACTGGTGCCCAATTTCAGAGAACGACCCATATATCCGTCCATCTATCTATCGATAATAGAGAGATGACTATATACATAGGCAATTACAAATGGGCTAAATACAAACACCGATATAATGCAGCAATGTAGAGGTGGTTGATTAGCAATAGAATTACTTAATTGTTCAAACACTAACCACCATGTACCTACACTAACCCCATACCGAACCTATCAATTAAACTACTCCTATCATCATTCGATATTGTTTCCTATTTTGTAATCGATCAGAAAAAGAGTACCTCGGTACTAAAATAAGAATTGCTCACATGAATAAAAATAATAAAACGTAAACTCCCCAAAAAGCATAACATCATTGAACCAGTGTTATTCTGTGCAGTACCATATGAGAGACTAGAACATAGTTTCATAGTAAATAGTAAAAAAAAAACAAGAGATGATTCTACAAATTGGTAGGTGTCGCACTAGTCCTCGTATGTGGTCACAATAGTCTTAAATGGGCCATGGGCTTCACCGTTGACCCATTTGAAATAACTCCGCTTGCCCACTCAAACACCGCCCACTCACATGTAACAATAGAAAGACATCAAACATCGACCAACATCCCCATATGGACCCAGACATTGATCATTAATCTAACTAGCAGCCATCGAACGTAAAATTGTGTTTTTCAATTAGAAGATGTAAATATACCATAATTCCTCCATACTAAGAGATGTAAACATGTAATGCTTGCTCCATATCAGATGTAATGTAAAAATGTACTGATTGCTCCATACCAAGAGATGTCATGCATAATTGTAATGATTGCTCCATACCAAGAGATGCAAAACTGAAAGGATTCCTCCATACCAGGTCTATGTCGACGACAGGGGGTTCCACTGTGCCTCCCACCCTGATTTCCAAGGTGCTCATGTTGCGGATAGCCACCGCTATGTAGGTGTCAAACTTGATGACGGCGTCGGGCACCAGTTGAATCTTGAGCGCAGCGTTGCCTCCCACAGGCACCACCCCGAACTGGGGTGTCACCAGCATCCCGGCGAACGGGTTCGGGTCCAGTACCTACAGTACCGGGACAGACACCGCGGGAGTGTTATCTATTCTGTATATGTATGCCATGTATTATGTGGTATGTACCATTTGTAATTATAAATGCAGGTCACACTCCATATCCCTTTACAGCGATGAGTATGTAATTTATTATATGAGTATAAAGAGGCGGATTTAATGCTTCTTTAATTACTATTTATTTATTGCATTATTCGCAGGTATCATATATTCGCTGCGGGTCAGTACCCTTACCGCGCTGCTGGCGCAACCATCGCCTAGGTCACGCGCCAGGCCAGGAGCTTCAACATCACTTAAATTTGTCACTTTTCCACTGGACAAGTCTGGGGTGATTTACATATAAATAGCCACGAGGCTCTAGTAGGAGGTGAAATATATGTATATATACATCAGTGATAGAAATAAGCAAAGAAATGTCACTTGTCTGTCTGAATATATGTTATATATATACATATTATATATATGCATATTATATATATGTTAAATATACAGTGATAGAAATAAGCCAAATGTGTCACCTGTCCACCGGACATGTCTGGTGTGATTTTCCCTTGTCCGTCTGAATTTTCATTTCTCCCGGACAACCTACTTTTACTTGATAACTTAACTAAATCCACTTTATTTTAAATGTTTATTTAATAAATCAATAAAATAATCATCGAATTAATTCAACCCACGGAAAGAACCTCTAGCTTCGCTACTAACCCAATATCCTCGCGAGAGGCTAATATGTGACGACTTACTTGGAAGAAGGCGTGGTTATTGCTGTTGTTGCGGATCATGGCCACTCGTGTTGTGGTCAGATGGAGTGGCACCTGACCAAACATGATGCGGCGGTCGATGAACTGAACGGCTGAAGGGCCAATCTGAAGGTTCACAAGCCACAGCTCACACAGCTTTCAGCGGAAACACGTTCCACAACAGGTGGAATTGTAGATGACTGTGTGTCTGAGTGTGTATGTCTGTGGCTGTGTGAATGTGTGTGTCTGTCTGTATATGTGTGTCTCCGTCTTTTAAATTAGTTCCACTCATCTGCCAGGTAAATACATTTACCACTCCAGCTATGAACAGGTAGGTGTGGAAATGTGATTCGCATCAGGGAACATTGGTAATTCAATGGCTGGGACAATCAGCCCTGTATGGCAGAAATGTGGTTTCCAGCCCCATTCTGGGCAGTGTACCGTTTGTTACAACACCTTCCATGCAACTCTTTTTTTTTCTTTAAAAAAAAATCATTTCGTTCAAATCGTGTATTATAGTGACAATATATCTGATATATTCTTCGACGGGCTCATTTTTCAAACACAGTACCATCCGCAAAGGTTTTCAGTTGCTGTACATGGGCACGATTGATAGTAAACGTTAATATAATCTCATTAAGTATCTTATAGTTCTAAACTAGATTGTAATATCATATTTTCACCTCAGAAATTTGACAGAACTCAAAACTTTCATTTGCTAAGCTCAATTATCACGGATTTTCAATTTTTTTAAAACATTATGGAAAGATTGTGCAAATATTGTATCCCATTTGATAAAGTAATAAGTACAAAATTTGCTTAGTAATGGATCACCTTTGCTGAGCATTTGAGTTTCAATGTGTTTCCGCCGTGAACTTGGAGTATGAAGTAACCATCCTCTGGCGCCAGGAACGAAGGGTGGAATACCACCTCACAGTCAAGGTCCTTATGCGCTTCCACAATCCCTTACAAAGAGAAAATAAACAATACTCTATTTCAGACTCAGCATTATCGCAGTTGCATAAAGTGGTTCATAGTGGGTAATATAAGAATAACTATCAATAATATACAAGTATACAAGTAATAGTATGGGCACTATCCCAGATAGCACACAGCCGTCGGGCCGACGTCGGCTATTGGTCGCACCGTCGCGATCGACTTTCCACCGTCGGGCCGCCGTCGGGCCACCGGTGGATATCCGACGTTGGGAATCAATCCCTTTCCACTTTTGAGCCACCGTCGGGCCGCCGTCGGGCCGCCGGTTGATTTCCGACGTTAGGGTTCAATCCCTTTCCACTTTTGAGTCACCGTCGGGCCTTCGTCGGCCCGACGGCGGTGTTCCGACGTTAGGGTTCAATCCAAATTTCCACTTTTGAGCCGTCGGTGCCACCGTCGGGCCGCCGGTGGTGTTCCGACGTTAGGGTTCAATCCCTTTCCACTTTTGATTCACCGTCGGGCCATCGTTGGCCCGACGGTGGTGGGCCGCCGCAGGTTTGCATTCATTTTCCACATCTGGTACACCGTCGGGCCACCGTCGCCCCGACGGTGGTGTCCCGACCTTAGGTTTTAAACCTTTTCCACTTTTGAGCCACCGTTGGGCCCACCGTCGGGCCGCCGGTGGTGTTCCGACGTTAGGGTTCAATCCCTTTCCACTTTTGATTCACCGTCGGGCCATGGTCGGCTCGACGGTGGTGGGGCCGCCGCAGGTTTGCATTCATTTTCCACATCAGGTCCACCGTCGAGCCACCGTCGAGCCGACGGTATGTGCGCCGCGCATGCGCAGTTCTTTAAATTTGGATTTCAGCTCGAGTCGCCAGCGGAACACGTGCGATCGTTGATCAGTGTTCTTTTTCTACCAATAACTCCAGAAATACCAGGAATTTTAAGGAATTATTTAACAGGTATGTTTATTAATATGTTTAGATTATTTTGTAAAAGTTTTGTAATTTATTACGAAGTATTAATGGAATTATTCGTGTTAATACGATTTGAATTATCCGATACGGTTTGTTTACTTCGACAGTTAGAGTCGCCAGCGGAACACGTGCGATCGTTGATCAGTGTTCTTTTTCTCCCAATAACTCCAGAAATACCAGGAATTTTAAGGAATTATTTAACAGGTTTGTTTATTAATATGTTTAGATTATTTTGTAAAAGTTTTGTAATTTATTACGAAGTATTAATGGAATTATTCGTGTTAATACGATTTGAATTACCATGTACGAAATTTTGACGAAGAACCGCCATCTTGGTTTTTTCCGAGAAGACACTGTCACTATAGTGTCAATACGTGCAGACTATATTAAATTTATAGGGTATGGGTTCTCGATTTCTATTAATTTTGAATAAAACTAATATTTTTGCACCTGTAGGCTGTACGTACTGACACTATAGTGACAGTGTCTTCTCGGCTCGTCGACTCGACGGCGGCAGCCGCCGTCGAGTCGACGGTGAATGGTTGGACAAAACAACGTCGGCCCGACGGCGTTTGCCGCCGTCGACTCGACGGCGGCAGCCGCCGTCGAGTCGACGGTGGATGGTTGGACAAAACAACGTCGCCCCGACGGCGTTTGCCGCCGTCGCCCCGACGGCGTTTGCCGCCGTCGCCCCGACGGCGTTTGCCGCCATCGCCCCGACGGTGTTTGCCGCCGTCGCCCCGACGGCGTTTTGCCGCCGTCGCCCCGACCGCGTCGGGGCGACGGCGGCAAACGCCGTCGGGCCGACGGCGTTTGCCGCCGTCGCCCCCGACGGCGGGAGGTTGGACAAAACAACGTCGGCCCGACGGCGTTTTCCACCGTCGGGCCGCCGGAGCGGCCGCCGTCGGGCCGCCGTCGGGCCGACGACTGTGTGCTGTCTGGGATGCTACTAACCATTATCAAAGTGATGGTCTACATACAGTAGTTTGTACCCAATGTCTCCATATGGCAGAGATAAATCTGAAATCACTCACTCCTATTTTCACAAGTCCCTCTACCATAGCATTTTCTGAGTTGTCAAGTCTAGTAATAAATATAAATATTAGATTCCTTATAACATCCTAGAAGACTGGGACATCAATATTGGCAAATAGCTGACTAGCACTGTGATACTTAGGTAGATGGAGTAATAACCTCATACACACATAAACACAGAGTAATCAAAGATTCAAACCAACCATGTTAAATAAGGAACATAAGTTAAAATGACCTATGCACCTACAGTAATTAACTTACAATCCAGATTAGCTCTGCTGTATTATCATCAGTAGTTGTTCCATAACAATAGATATGGACAATTACAACAAGAAAAAAGGAATAAAGAATCAACCCCTTCAAGTCTAGTATACGGTGAACGATGCAGTAGCTAGTTATTTAGCAGTTTTGTTGTTCCTGGGATCATGCCACTTTTCCTATTAAAGGTTTATGATCTACAGTATCAAATGCTTTATGGAAGTCTAGGGTTGGTATAATCATCACCCTTTTCCACTCATCTAGGTAAACACATTTGTCAATTATTGGATTAGTTAGATATGTGAATTCAGTAGCCAGTGCTAGCATGAAATCTTTGATGAGCCTGGAATTAGGCCTTGTAGCCCATATGATTTGTATTCAGATAGTAACTGCAATTTCCTGATAAGTTATTGTTCTGTGACTGGATATAATCAAATTGCTGAGCACTAATCTTAGGGTGGTACTTTTTCCATTCAATAGTATATCTAATTGGCTTGCTATTTTGTTTTTACATATTAGGGTATGTAAAGCAAACAATTAAATATAATAGATTAATTCAAGCGCAACACATAATTGGCCCCATTCTCATACACCGTCCTATTACTAATATTCATCATCATCAAAGAATTGGGTAAATAACTAACCACAGATGGCTAGAAGAGCAATGCTTCAGTGCTAACAAATGAAATAATCTGATGAACGAAATATTTTACCCCACCCCTCCCCAATTAAAAAAACAACAACCCAATTTGCGAGATTGGGTGGAGATACCTTAGTGGTAGAGTACCAGCTCATTATATGAGATACGATGGGTTCGATCCCCGACGGAATACAAAATTAGGTAATTGTTGCTACATACAGTACCAGGCTCTTCGTATTAATATGTTATAGGCTAAACGGGGGCTGGCTCAATAGTCAGGTATATATTATACGGCTAGTAGGATATCGCATCACAATGTCATCGGAACTGTATCTTAGTGAAATGCGCAATTTCACAAGTCGGTATTCGGCCTTAATCCCCGATGTGTGAAAATTGATCTTTTTGGACAACCCATTGCATTGAATTTGATTTTACCGTACAATATGACAGGGTTGGTTTGGTAGACATGCCCCTGCTTCCTGCGCGTACACCCAAGTGAATCTCTACATGGCACATGATACTGTACAGCTGGTGCTGATTAAGGCTGCGTCCTACCGCTTGCAGGCCTGATTGAGAAAGCAGTGCCAAGGTCACCGAGTAGCGGAGTCCAGGTGAACTCAGCGGCCAGATTCTGTAAGTTCAGCAGAGTGATCACACTTCGGAAACCTGCAATGTGAAGCATTACATCAATTAAATACTGTAGGAAAAGGAAGGAGAAAAGAGTATGTCTCCACCGGACATGAATGTGCATCATCACATTCTCATTCCCTAGATTATTCATCGTTAAAGAGCTGGTCATGTGATTTTATTATGTATTCCTTACATGAATATTAATGTGTTTCAATGACGTAGAAAGGACTATTTGAGCTCGAACCCAGGAGGTCAGGATTGGTTTGCCCAGCACCATTAAACTCTGGCTAAAAGTAGTAGTTCTGTGACTTACATAGGTTATAATGCATACTTAAATACCTTCAAATCTAGTGATTGTAGTGTTTGCACTACTTCCCAAGTCTGTACAGTGATTGGGGATGAATGACACCAACACTAATAGTCACAGAGACGGCAGACCATGGTTGGGCCCTAAATAATTCCTAAAGAGAACGTCTTTCAATTTAGTCCTGATAATTGTCAATAAGTACAGTTGAACCAGTACCTCGGCGCTGACAAATGTGTTATTCTGAATACAACTTTTTTTCAATTGTAGATGTAAAGGGAGGGCTATATATGGTCCTCACTTTTCTCTTTCTTCGAATTTTTATTCCAGTTCATTTTTCAGCACCGAGCCACTGGCCTTAATAATTATAGTGCATATGAACTATTTATGGATGAGATGGTATGAACAATATAGACAAAAGTAGGTTAAAATCAGACATTACAAATATAGTGGGAATCCTATTTTGCACATGTAGACTGGTGAATACCCATTTAGTTTAGACTATATCAGTAATTTGATGATCATACCTGTGAGGAGACATTAATACCATGGGCATGATTTGCTAATACAGGTAATAGTGGACTTTGGTTTATGCAAATAATGGTTGCATGACTCATTTAAATTGTCTTGGTCAACTATAGCTTTGGTATTAGTATATGTTTTATTGGTTTAGTCTAGTGTTATAGGGTGGTGGGTATACCTAGGTAGTTATTTCTTTTCCTCTTTTTGCCAGGGTGGATTTCAGAGAGGGAGAGGGAGGGGAGTGGCTTGGGACTATGTATTTATTTCTGTTCTCAACTTTTGTGGTCTATCCAGGTAGGTTTATTAATGTATGTCTATGTTGGGTACTCAACCTTAAATTGCAGGTAGGTTTTTGCATTCCTGGTTTTGGCAGAGAGTTTGTTCCACAGTTGGCTTCCCTGATAAATAGGTGCTCTTTTGAGTTTGTTAGTCCTTCGATAGGGAATTTTCAAGAGGGTACCATCTGCTGCCCTAGTATAGTGAATACTTGTGTCAGTATATATTGTGTCTTGGGCTCTATGGGTCCCAAGTCCTAAGAGATGCCTTTTGCACCTTGTCTCTAATTTGTCTATTCCAACTTTAGTATGTAGTTCTTCTGTGGGTAGATTTTGGCCTTTATAAACTGTCCTGAGGGCCCTATTTTGTACTGTTTGAAGCTTTGCTTGTTGCTGTTTTCTGAGTAGTTCATATATTATAGGTCATTATAATCAAATATTGGGAGGAGCATTGTTTTGTAGATAAGAAGAGCTATTTTTTCACTTATAAAACCCCTGATTCTTATGAAGGTGTTCAGTTTCCTTCCCAGTGACTGATTTAATCTACTTAGTTGTTTATTCCCATTTAGAGTTGCATCCAGTTCAGTTCCCAAATATTTTAGGTATCTACCTCCCTTAGTGTTTCATTCCCAATCTTTATTTGTACTTCGGGGGCTTTGTCCTTCTTGTTCTTGGTGCCATAGATAACATATTCAGTTTTGATTATATTGAAAGTTAATTTGTTTTCTTTGCATCATGTTTATTCTAGCCAAATTATCATTTGTCAATTCTGCTGCTTTTGCTAAGTTACTGTTTGATACCAGTTGGACTGCATCATCAGCAGATAGAATGCATTTTGTTTGCCTCAGTGCTTGGGCTAAGTCGTTTATGAACAGAAGGAAAGAAGGGGGCCCAGTGTTGATCCCTGTGGTACCCCAGTTTTTACTTGTCTTAAGGTTGACTCAATGGCATTTAGTTCAGTACTTTTGCTTTCGATTGGAAAGATAGTTTGTCAGAAAGGCTACTGTTTTTGGATCTAACCCACTCTTGACAACCTTCTGCAACAGGATTTTATTATCTATAGTGACAAATGCTTTTCTAACATCAATATATACAGCTATGGCAAGGTTGCCAGAATCTATCGCACTGAGAAGCACATCAATGAGTGTTGGGAGTGCTTTGGTTGTGGACCTGCCTTTCATGAAGCCATTTTGTTCATCTGCTTCAAAAAATGTTTTTATTTGATCAGGAATGAGTTGCTCAACTATTTGACCAGTTATGGGTAGAAGAGAAATTGGTCTGAGGTAATTGCATGTTTTAGGGTTGCTGACTTTTGGGATAGGTACAACTGTAGCAATTTTCCAATCATCTGGGGAAGTACCTGTTTCAATTGATAGGTTTATTATATGGGTGAATATTACAGTTATACTTATACTAGACTTACCTGTAAGTTGAAGTGTTACTTATATTCTTATGGATCTTACGAATACGAAGCCAAGGATCAGGGGAGAGTATATAAATAGACTGCGCCAGTGACCCCAGTCAACATTCGTAGCCTGAGGAATAATTAAGTAACTAATGACCCCCAATCCCTCACCATGAGACCGGTTCTTGTTGCTCCCACACTTAATTTAATTAATTTTTAACCTGTATCTCATGTCCCCTGATCCTTGGATTTTTATTCGTAAAATTCGTAAGAATCTATGTAACACTTCAATTTACAGGTAAGTCTAGTATAACTAATATTCTTATGTCATCTTCGAATACTAGAATCCAAGGGCATGGGGAGAAACTTCATGGTTAGTTAATATTATTCCGAAGCCTCTACCCCTTCAATTATTCCTCTTAATTTTTATATTTTTATCTCTGATTTATATCTTTTTTGTAGTATGTTCTTTACAATTATTCTCTTTATAGTAACTTAACTCAAGTCACTTTTAACAATTCAAACAAGCATTTTTATTCCAATCTATGTTTCCAATGTTCAGTTCCGGATGTACATCTGTTTAACCTTTAACTTTTTAATCAGTTTGCTTTAACAAAACATAATACATGATACAATTTATATATATATATATATATATATATATATATATAGTATAGTTATACGAATCTTACCTGGGTATAGATGATGGATAACTGTTGTTTTCCCGAGGTAGAAGCCTCGGGTAGACGTGGGCTAGGGAGAAGGAAGCACGTGAGGTACCAGCAATTTTAACCTACTTATTCAGGATAAAAATGATCTTTCAGTACAATGGATACTATGATTTTCCCGTAACGGTACACCAACGGGATAGACGTGGTAGGGTGTGGTGGGCGGGCCCTAGCCCACGTCTACCCAAGGCTTCTACCTCGGGAAAACAACAGTTATCCATCATCTATACCCAGGTAAGAATCGTATAACTATACTATTTTACCTCGGTAATACAGCCTCAGGCTAGCCTCAGGCTAGGGAGACCTTTACATAATTCATTTTTATCCTTAATATCATTCATTCTTATATAATATTCAGTTTTTGTTCTCACCTATTCTTGTTAGTTGGCGAGAGGACGCTTTGCAACGCCGGTAGGCTTTTCTAGTCGTTTATTATAATGTTTTGCAAACGACTTAGCCGTCTTCCAGCCTGCATGCGCTAGTATTCTTTTCACAGAAATACCAAGCACCCGTGCCTTGGAGACCATGGCTCCTCTAGTTGAGTGGGAAGAGTATTTACTCGTATCCACTCCAGCCAATTTCAACACCGTAATTGTCCATCTGGCAAGTGTGTCTCGTGAAATCGCCTTATGTGGCTTTATAAAGCTCACTAATAGTTGTTGTGATGCACGTAAATCCTTTGTCTTGTATATATAAGCCCGTATGGCCGACACAACACATAATTTCCGATCATTCGGAAAACAGTCTAAGTGAACCGTTGATAAAGGGTCACCTAACGTGTTCGATTTGAGCAATTTTTCTAAATCAAACGTAGCTTGTTGCTTGTCTATTTCTAATACAGTTAAGGATAAAGCAACAATCGTCTGTCCTCTGTGTCCGGTTACTAACAATAACAGGACCGCGACCTTAAAACCTAACTGTTTTATATCTAACCACGAGTTGTGAGGCCAAGCCTGAAACAACTTAAATACTATAGAAACATCCCAAAACCGACTATACTTTGGTTTTGGAGGATTCCTTTGATAAATTGAACGAAGTAAATAACAAATAACATAATGTTTTCCAACTGTTTCGCCATCAATTCTAGGTAATATAATTGATAACGCACACCTCGCCGCATTAATCGATCCAAAGGAAAGTCCTTCATCCTCTAGAGAACGAAGAAAACGAGCTACTTGTGAAATCTTTGGATTTGTTGGCTTAACTTTCATTAACAAACAATGTACACCCCATTTCTTTAAATAGGTTGTATACATTTTGACAGTTCCTGGCCTCCAGGCATCCGATACTATCCTATCCTCAGTAATTCTGTCCAATCCAAATTGCTGTAGCTGCTTCCTTAGAAAAGGAATGCCAATAGGGGCGTCGTTGACACGTCGCCGTGAACCACTAGCGGTCCGTGGTGCGTCAGATTCCCGAGTTTTCTTGGGAATCGTATCTAATCGTAATTCTTTTGCCAGTTGTGAAACTGCTGGCAGCCAAGGTTGCGTGTCCCAATCGGGCACCACCAGTATCGCATGTGTCCCTTCCAAACCGATTTTCTGCACTACTCGGCTGATAATGCTAAATGGTGGGAAAATATAAAAATAATTATTTTCTCAGGTAATAGCAAACGCATCTACTTTCCAAGCATCCGGTTCAGGATGCCAAGAAACATAACAAGGTAACTTGTTATTATTTCGTGATGCAAACAAGTCAACTTCAGGTGTACCCCATTTTTCACAAATGAAGTTAAACAAAGGTGTAGAGAGAGACCATTCTAAATGGTCATGGAAATTTCTACTTTTATGGTCTGCAAGTGTATTTTGTGACCCTGGAATATGCGCTACAGTCAGCCAGACTTGTTGAGCCTGTGCCCAGTTCCAAATCAGTTTAGATAACTGATTGCAAGACTTTGATTTGGTTCCACCCATGTTACGAATATATGCCATGGCAGTAGTATTATCAGTTAGTATTCTAACCTGTGATTTATTTATCTTTACTAAACTACATAAGCCCAGATAAATAGCACGCAATTCTAGTGCATTAATATAGGTTGATTTTTCATCATCAAGCCATCTACCTCCTGTTGTGACCCCATCTCGATGAGCTCCCCACTTCTAACGAAGCATCAGTAGTAATTACTGTATTAGGTTCCGCCATGCGGATTGGATTTGGTGAACTTGCTATATGTTGCATCCACCATCCAATATCCTGTAACCCTTCTTGCGAAATAAACATCTTTCGCTCAAAATTTCGTGTTAACGCTAAATTTTTATCTATTTCTAGAGATTTAATATGGGCCTTCCCGTATAGCATAGCGGGTGCATACGATATCATTATCCCAATAAGGACTGCGACCTGTCTAATTTTAGGTTTTGGTAACTTAATAAGCTGGGTCGCTGTATTCATAAACTTAATTAGTTTTTGTTCTGTTATCGACACTGTAAGAGACTGTGTATCCAGAATAAACCCTAAACATTTGAGTTGTTTTGTTGGTTTAAACACTGACTTTTGTGGATGTACATAAAAACCCAATTTAGTAAGTAATGCACATAAATCCAAAACTGCATTCATACAATCAATTTGTGTTGATG